>VZQC01006199.1:1088611-1211679 GCA_009823505.1 Rhizomys pruinosus | reverse complement strand
TCCTCTCTGCTCCCCCACGGCCTCTCTGCTCCCCCACGGCCTCCCTGCTCCCCCACAACCTCTCTGCTCCCCCACGGCCTCCCTGCTCCCCCACAACCTCCTTGCTCCCCCACGGCCTCCCTGGAATGATGGACCAACTCTGAAAATTCTGAAATAGTGTGTAAAACAAACCTTTTCTCCATTGTGTCAAGTACTTTGTCACAGCAAGGACAAAAGTAATCAGCATACCTCTATTCAAGCCTTTCTCCTGGAAGACACTGAGACACAGTCTCAGGGTAGTGTTAAGGGGCCTTTACACCTCTCTAACCTCCTCTAATCTCCACTTTGATGAAAATCAAGAAAGCAGAGGCTAGAGAGATGGCTCTGCAGTTAAGGGCACCTGGCAGCTGACAACTGTCAGTAACTCCAGTTCCAGGGGATCCAACACCCTCTTCTGACCTCCCCAGGCATTGTACAACATGGGTGTACTTACATTATGCAGGCAAAAGACTCATACACATAAAATAAAAATTATAACTAGGGGCTGGAGAGATGGCCTAGCGGTTAAGAGTGCTGACTGCTCTTGCAGAGGACCCGGGTTCAATCCCCAGCACCCACATGGCGGCTGAGAACCGTCTTTAACTCCAGTTCCAGGGGAATCTGACACCCTCTTCTGACCTCCACAGCATTGCATGACATGGGTGCACAAACCTACATGCAGACAGTACATTCATACACATACAAAAATAAATAAAATTAAAAAAAAATAAAATAAAAATAAATCTACGCAGGGGGCTGGAGAGATGGGTCAGCGTTTAAGAGCACCCACTGCTCTTGCAGAGGACCCGGGTTCCATTCCCAGCACCCACATGGCAGCTAAGAACCGTCTTTAACTCCAGTTCCAGGGGACTCCAACACCCTCTTCTGACCTCTGTGGCACTGCAAGACACGGTGCATCAACCTACATGCAGACAGTATACTCATACACATAAAAAAATAATAAATCTACTTAGCTGGGCGTGGTGGCACACACCTTTAATCCTAGCACTCAGGAGGCAAAGGCAGGCGAATCTTTGTGAGTTCAAGGCCAGTGTGGTCCACAGAGTGAGTTCCAGGACAGCTGGGGCTACAGGGAGACCCAGTCTTGAAAAAGGCCATAAATAAATAAATAAATAACATAAATAAATAAATCTCAACCAGAAGAAATCTATTGTCCCAGCTTCTTTGGAGGCTGAGGCAGGAAGATCACTTGAGCCCAGGAGCTTAAGACTAACCTAAGAATCTGGGGCTGGAGAGATAGCCTAGCAGTTAAGAGCACCGACTGCTCTTGCAGAGGACCCGGGTTCGATCCCCAGCACTCACATGGCGGCTATGAAGTGTCTATAACTCCAATTCCAGGAGAACTCCAGTTCCAGGGGAATCTGAGACCCTCTTCTGACCACGACACGGGTGCACAAACCTACCTGCACACAGTACATTCATACCCATACAAAAATAAAAAAAAAATAAAAAAAAAAAATCTATCTCACCAGGGCGTGGTGGCACACGCCTTTAATTCCAGCATTCAGGAGGCAGAGGCAGGCAGGATCTCTGTGAATTCAAGGCCAGCCTGGTCTACAGTGCAAGTTCCAGGCCAGCTGGGACTAAAAGGGAGACCCTGTCTCAAAAATACAAAAAAAAAAAAAAAAAACAACAGAATCTGTCTCAACAAACAGATAATCAGGTGAAATCAGATTTTGATTTAAAGTAATATAATAGTGAAAGGGCTGGAGAGATGGCCCAGCAGTTAAGAGTACTGACTGTTCTTGCAGAGGACCTGGGTTCAATTCCAAGCACTCACATGGTGGCTCACATCCCTCTATAACTCCAGTTCCAAGGGATCCAACACCCTCTTCTGGCCTCTGTGGGGCATTGCACACCCAAAAAGTGATCACAGTACAAGGCCCAGGAACTCCCTGCCTGCTTGCCTGCTTGCCTGCCTGCCTCTGAGACATCAGATTCTCTATATGAGAGAGAAGCCCAGTCTGACTTACCCGGTCGAAGTCCTGAGGGCCCCCATGAGATGATCCGTCAGGGTTAAAATGCTCCCCACAGCTAAGAAGGAAAGATAGCAGGTTGACAAACAAATACTAGTGCAGCCTCTTCTCTGACTACATTTGTTCAATCTTTCTTTTTTTTTAATTTTTGTATGTATATGAATGTACTGTCTGCATGTAGGTTTGTGCATCCATGTCGTGCAATGCCAAGGAGGTCAGAAGAGGGTGTCAGATTCCCCTGGAACTGGAGTTAAAGATGGTTCTCAGCTGCCATATGGGTGCTGGGGATCAAACCCGGGTCCTCTGCAAGAGCGGTCGGCCCTCTTAACAACTTAGCCATCTCTCCAGCCCCTCAATCTTTCATGCAACAAATAGGCCTACACTGTTCCAGGCTCTGGGCAGAGAGCATGTAAGAGATTAACATGGATTCTACCTTCAATGTGTTTCTACTCCAGGAGACACAGAAGACTAAACAGCTAATTATTTCACAGGATACCACTAGACACAGGGCCCCCCGCCTCCCTGTCTGTGTCCAGAAGTTACCCTCCATCCCAGATCTTGATTCAAATCCCTTTTATCCACCCTCTGAGCCCTTTCACATGTCATTTAACCTCATCAAGCTTCAGTTTCCTCATCTGTACAGTGGGTCTGTGCAGACGTGCCTCCCAGAGTACTTGTAAGGACCAAAAGTGACTGTGTATCTGACGATGGTACAAGGACATTACAGATGACTTACCTATTGCAGTCCTTTGTGAGGTCCCCATACTGATGGACGTGGAGTCCATGCAGCCCAGGCTCCAGGCCATCAATGGTTCCCTCAATCAGGCAGCACTCAGAAGTCAGCTGTAGGAAGCGGACCACGCCCTGTACAGTGCCACAGCCCCCCAGAATGGCCACTGCTGCTCCCAGATTCTCTGCAAGGTATGAGACACTTGCTGGTTGGCTTGCTATCTCCCACAGCCCCACCCCTTTCATCAGCTCAGGAAGGACAGGGAAAGAACCTCAAATAACATTTACAACTTCCCAAAGCCAATCCAGCCCAGTCCTGAGACTCCTGTGGTTAGATTTACACCAGTTCTAATTCCTGCCCCCCAACCCCAGAGGACAAAGCAAATGCTACAGTGGTCACTCACGTAATTGGCTGCTGCCCATGCCCTTAAGTACAGCCTGCCTCCCCGTATTTTCCAGGAGCGCCTGTACCTCCTGGCTGGGCAGAGTGGTCTGCACCAGTACCATCTGGTTCTCCAGCTGCACCTCCACACTCTGGACACCTGGCAGGAGACAGAGAGAAGGGGGCTGGAGGGGGCCAGCACCACTAGTAGCAGGAAAGACAGAGACAGACACCATTCCCCATGCCCATCTCCACCAACCTGCCTATGGCCAGAGTTAAACTGAAAGCTTCCTTCTGGTACTCAGGACTGGGGCCAGGTTACAGGCCTTTAATCCCAGCACTCAAGAGGCAGAGGCAGCCAGATCTCTGTAAAATGGACAGCCTCATCTATATAGCAAGTTCTAGGTCAGTCGAGGCTACACAATGAGACCCTATCTCAAGAAAACAAAAATAAAAACACCCTATAATTTAGGGGTGTGTGTGTGTTCCAGGGTAGAACTCAGGGCCTCTCACATGTGAGACAAGGGTTCTATCACTAAGCTATATACCACCTCTTTTTGTGAGACCCTACTACATGACACATATTATTTATGTTTTTTTTTAATGTTTTAGCTTATTGAGAGAGGGTCTCACTCTGTAGCCCAGGCTGGCCTGGAACCCAATGTGTAGCTTAGGCTGGTTCTGAGCTTGAGGTGATCCCTCTGCCTCAATCCTCTAAATTCTGTGATTAAAGGCAAGTGCTACACATCTGGGTTATTAGTTTTGAAATACTGAAAATTCTTTTTAAACGTTTTTGGTTTGTTTTATTTTGTTTTAGACAGCCCCAGTTATAGCTTAGAACTCACTATGTACCTATGTTGGCCTCTAAGTCACAGAGAGCCACCTGCCTCTGCCTCCTGAGACCAAAGGTGTGCACCACCACATGTGGCTTTAAGAATTTTTTTATTTGAGTGTGCTAACCTAGAACATACATAAATATGGAAAGAGAAAACTGACTCACAAGATTATCTTTTTTTTTTGTTTTTTGTCTTTTCGAGACAGGGTCTCCCTGTAGCCCCAACCGTCCTGGAACTCACTCTGTAGACCAGGCTGGCCTTGAACTCACAAAGATCCGCCTGCCTCTGCCTCCCAAGTGCTAGGATTAAAGGCGTGCACCACCACACCCAGCTTCCAAGTGTGTTTTGAACACACATCAGATAAGGTTTCCTGATGATTTGGCCTCAGCCTAGGTTCCCACACCTGAGCATCTCCCAAGAGGAGCTGATTCTCTGCTTCTGACATGAGAGGCCAGAGCAGGACACTGCTTGTGACTGTCCCTTCTTGAGTTCCTGACCTGAGTCAACTAGAAGAAGGCAGGACTTCCAGCAGAGCAGCACTTCCGTTTGCCTGGTGAAATTTGAAATGTGGCCAGGCTTTGGTGACTCAGGGCTCAGTGAGGAGAAAAGAGAGGCCACAGGAACTACTAAGGCCATCAGAGGTGAGCCTCTGGCTGGAGCTCCTCCCACTTGGCCCTGAGAGAACAAAACCCTCTTTTCCAAGGACTGGGCAACTCTCTCCCTCTGACCATTCTGCAAACTGAAACTCCCCTGCTGAGTTCTGAGCCAACCTGGGTTTTTTTATGTGGCTAAGATATTCCACTCATAGCTCTGGTGGGGTGGGGGGATGGGGGGGACGACACAGGTCTAGATTTGATAAAAAATATATATAAATAAATTTTAAAAAAAGAAATCTAAACAATAATTGTAAAAAAAAAATTCCACTCATAGTAGAATGGCTCATTCCCCATTAGATCATCACCTACCATTCCAAAACATGCAGTCTAAGCAAACTCAGCTTCAAAGTTCTGTGCCCTTAAACCCAGCAAAATGTGTGTAATCAGCCACATGAAAAAACCCACCTGGCAGCTGGCAACCTTTGGTTACTCCAGTTACAGGGGATCCAACGCCCTCTTCTGACCTCCATGGGCCTTGCACAACATAGGTGCACTTATACACATGCAAGTAGTATACTCATGCACATAAAATAAAAATAATAAGCCAGGGCACATTGGCGCACGCCTTTAAACCTAGCACTCGGGAGGCAAAGGCAGGAAGATCTCTGTGAGTTCAAGGCCAGCCTAGTCTGCATAGTGAGCTCCAGGCCAGCTGGGACTAAAGGGAGACCCTGTCTCCAAAAGACCAAATAATAATAATAATAATAATAATAATAAATAAAATATTAAAAACAAAAAACAGGGGTATCTGAAGAGATGGTTCAGCAGTTCAGAGTCCTTACTGCTCATATAGAGTACCTGAGTTCATTTCCCAGCCGTCACAGGTGGCTCACAACCACCTATAACTCTAGCTCCAGAGGATCTCAGGAACTCTTCTGGACTCCATGAACACTTGCACTCACACAAGAATAACTGAATAAACCCCCCCAATGGTGAGCGCGCGCACACACACACACACACACACACACACACATGCAAACACCATAGATACTTTTTTTTTTTTGGTCTTTTCGAGACAGGGTCTCCCTGTTCAGGTTCTCGCGTAGCCACTTCGTGTCCTGGATCTCACTCCGAGACCGGCTGTCCTGAACTCACAAAGATCGGCCTGCCCCTGCCCCCGATGTGCGCTAGGATTAAGCGCGTGTGCCACCACGCCAAGCTTATTAATTTTAAATAACTGTTTCTTATGCGGCTTATGGTGAGCGCATGCCTTATCCTAAGCCACTCGGGGAGGGCAGAGGCAGGAGCCTACTTTGTGAGTTCAAGGCCAGCTTGGCTATGTGAGTGAATGTCCAGGACAAGCTGGGCTTACGGGAAGACCTTGTCTCGAAAAGACCAAAAAAAAAAAAAAAAGTCAAATAAATCTTGGGGCTGAAGAGAGGGCTAGATGGTTAAGAGCAGTGACTGTTCTTGCAGAGGACCTGGGTTCAGTTCCCAGGACCCACATGGTAGTTGATGACCATCTGTAACTCCATTTCCAGGAGATCCAACATAGCCCTGCTGGCCTCTGTGGGCACAGCACAAGGGTCCACATACATATATGCAGGCAAAACACTCAAACACATAAAATAATAATAAAAATGTTAAAAATAAAGTGTGTGAGTATGTGTGTGTATGTGTGTGTGTGTGTGTAACAAGATAGCACTATGTATTCCTAGCTGCCCTGAAACTAGCTATATAGACCATGGTAGCTTCAAACTCAACAGAGATTTGCCTCCCTCTGCCTCCACAGTTCTGTACCACTAAGCCCTACAGAAAACAAACCTTTTTTTAAAATTTTATTTATTTTGTATGTGTATGAATGTACTGTCTGCACATAGGTTTGTGTACCCGTGTTGTGCAATGCCGCAGAAGTCAGAAGAGGGTCCCGGATTCCCCTGAAACTGGAGTTAAAGGCAGTTCTTAGCCACCATGTGGGTGCTGGAGATCGAACCCGGGTCCTCTGCAAGAGCAGTCAGTGCTCTTAACCGCTAGGCCATCTCTCCGGCCCCAAACCTTTTTTTTTAAATCTCTCTCAGGTCAGCCAGATGGCCCAGAGGGTAAAGTGCTTGCCACGCAAGACTGACAACATGAATTTGATCCCTAAAACCCATGTCAAGGTGAAAGCAGATAACTGACTACACAAAATCATCCTGTGACCTCCACACTCACAACATGGTACCTGCAAACACACTGCCACACACACTAATAATAAACTTTAAGAGCTGATTCCCCCAAGCCTCCTTCCAAGCACATGACCACTGCCTGTACGCCTTTCCTGAGATTGACTGGGTTCTCATTACATGTCCAATACTTTGCTAAAGTGTGCTACACTGATCAGTTACTCTTCTGAAAATCCTAGTTATCCTTTTTTAATTTTTTTTATTTTTTATTATTTTTATGTGTATGAATGTACTGTCTGCATATAGGTTGGTGCACCAGTGTCGTGCAATGCCACGGAGGTCAGAAGAGGGCATCAGATTCCCCTGGAACTGGAGTTAAAGACAGTTCTTAGGTGCCATGTGGGTGCTGGGAATCGAACCCGGGTCCTCTGCAAGAGCAGTCAGTGCTCTTAACTGCTGAGCCATCTCTCCAGCCCCCTAGTTATCCTTGTACTGTCAACCCTAAACACTGCAGAAAAAGAGGCTAAGAAAGTAACAAGCATGAAGTCCTTCAAGGATGCAGCAAAGAGAACATATGAACCCAAACAACTCTGACTACACAGTACATCCCTCTGGTCACTAAACACACTGCCTGCCCCTCCCACCCCAAGGTGGAGTCCAGGGCTTCCAGTGCCCTGGCTTCAGAACCATGTCATCGCTCCCAGAATGACTTCTCCATGAAGTATTCTGTGAATCTTCCTTGTGCAAAGCTCAGACGCTCTTCACCCAGGCACAAGGGTAAACTTTTTCTAAGAAGACCCTGGTGTCTAGTCTATACCTGCTGAAACACTGAATGAACATTTAGCTGAATAACAACAAGGCCAATTCCTAGTGTCTTAACAATGATTGCCTTTCAGATCTTTCCAATTGGGCCAGGTCACTTCCAAATGTGCCAGCCTTTTAAAGAAACAAAAGCTGCTTATGCTGGGCCAGGCCAGGGCTGCTGTTTGCTTTGTCAGGATGGTGTTGTTGCCCAAGGAAGACCTCCTGTGTTCCTAGGAACTCCCTCAATACAAGGAGCTATGTGCCAGCTCCTACTTCCCAGGGCACGTGAAGCCACTAGATCTAGGCAGTTAGCGCCAGTAGAGAGCATTCTGGCAAGGCAAGCTTCAGACTTGCACTTTAGGCTCTGCCTCTAGGTCTCTGTGACTCTGAGAAGATTCCTTTCACTCTCTGTGTGCAAGTTTCTGCATCTGTAGAATGGGAACATGGCTGAGCTAAGATGAGCTTGGGGCTTTCTGTAGGCCTCTGGGCTGTTTCCCTGAAAGGTTTATCCGGTTCTTACCTGCCACCCCTTGCAGGGACTTGTGCACCGCGTCCACGCAGCTCTGGCAGGTCATCTGCACGGCGAACTCCAGCTATAAGGGCAGCAGATAAGGACCGGAGTCGGGTAGGGCATGATCCCGTTTCACCTCCTTCCTTGCCTATGATGATGACTCCAGGGCCTGGGCCCACGCCACCCATGCCCTCTATTCAAATTCCTTCTTCCAGGATGGTAGTCTCCACAGTGTTCACGCAAGGGGCATAACTAGCTATTCTAACCCCAGAATTTCAGTCCTCCCCAGGAGCCTGCTCCCCAAGAACCCTGGCTTCCCGAGCTAACTAATGATCACCCCCCAGGGCTGAGCCTCTGCGAGACTCCACCCTAGGCCTCCACTCTCACCGCGCACGTGGTGCCCCCGTTCCCGGAGTTCGAAGCCATTCTGGATCTGTGCTAGTGCAGCTGTGGTCCAGAGACCCACACAGCTTAGCCTCCGGGGTGGGCGGAGCCTAGGGAGCCTTCCTTGGCTCCACCTCCAGGCGCATGCGCGGGCGAGGCCCTGCCCTCGAGATCCACCCGGTAGGGGCTCCGGATGCGCAGGCGCATTGTTGCCCTCGGCCCTGGTTTCCTTAGAAACCGGTCGGCGTCCTCTCCCGACTGGGTGGGAGCCTCCTGCTTAGAGATGGAGCCCCGGAATCAGGATCCTGAACTGCAGCGGCTCTACCACCGCCTGCTGAGTCCGCTGTCGCTCCTTCCCCACAAACCGCCGTCCCCAGAGCCCCGGAAGCCTCCCTCGCCGGAAGCTTCGACGTTGCAATCCGTGCTGCTCGCGGAGCTGAGAGTGGGGCCGCTGTGCCGCCAGGTGTCCAAGCGGCTGGCCGACAAGGGGCTTTCTGCACGGGTGACTCCCAAGGACCGGCTGCATCTCATTCAGGTTATCCTAGATGAGTTGAAGTGCAGCTGGCGGGACCCTCCCGCTGAAGCTGCTCTCAACTATGAGAACAACCAGAAGCTTCGGAAGCGGCTGGAAGCCTACGTGCTCATCTGCAGCGAACAGCTGTTTCTGCGCTACCTGCACCTGCTGGTCACCCTGCAGGCCTCGAGAAGGGTCTTCACTGAATCGGCCACCCTCAGACGATTGGCAGCCAACCTTGCCAGGGATTGCACGGTCTTCCTCACCGGTCCCGACGTCTACCGTTACCTGCTGGCGGATTTTCAGTCTCTGCTAAACTTAGAGCAGTCCCGTGGTGGTCTGGACAAGTTGCACCCCCCAGCCTGCCCTTCAGGCACTTTCAAGCTCTGTCCCATCTCCTGGCCTCACAGCACCGGCTTTGACCAAGTGCCATGCTCTAGCCTCAACCTGAACTACCTCGTCCAACTCAGTCGCCCACAATATTTTTACAGTGAGCCAGAACCTGATCCAGTGGCCGAACTGAAGTCCATACCCCAGCTGAAGGGTAGAAAGCATCTCCTCTTGCTACCCTCCGCTAGAAAAGAGAAAGAAATGGACTTGGGTCCCTCAAAGGTAGTGCCACAGCCTAGCCAGTCTAAAACCACTCCCACCAAGAAGGCCCCCCTCTTACCTCCTTTCCGGGTCCAGAGGGGCCAGTCCATGCCCTGTCTCCGTGAGGGCTGGAAGCTAGCAGATGAGTTGGGCCTTCCTCCACTCCCTCCCCACCCTCTCACTCCGCTGATCTTGACTCCAGCAGATCAACCAGAGCTGACCCGGGACCTTGTGGCTGAGGATCTAAGGCTGAAGGCAAAGATGATGGCAATGGAGTGGACTCACTACTCACCACTGAGCTCCGGCATGCCCCCAATCCTCGGGGTCCTGACCCGACATGTAACTGCTCAGCATCACATGGAAGAACTTCAGCAAATGCTGAATTTCCTGAAGGAGGAAGAAGCCTCTGGGCAGTGGCACCTCCAGCCCTTCCCACCCTCCCCACTCTACCCACAGCCAGTGACTGTTACTTCAAAGCTAAAAAATCAGCTCATGATCCAAATAGCTGCTGTGCAGCTCTCTGACAGACACTTTTCAGAATCTTTCCATGTTGATAGGGCTGGAGTCCTGTACAACCACCTGACTGGTGAGCTGGATTCCAAAACCATAGAAGAAATGGATGCTGAGTGTCTTGTTGGCAATAGCACCAAAGAGGTGTACAAAGAGTTGATGAGCAGAGTCTCCGCCAACCACTTCCATTTTGACCAAGGACCCATGGTTGAGCCTTCAGCAGATAAAGATTGGTCTGGTTTCCTGTCCTCATTTTTTTGTGAAGATAAACAAATTCCAGTCATCAACCCTGCACTGGTAGGATATTATCAGAGGGCAAACAGTCAACAGTTGAACTCTGAAAGGGGTTCACTCACAGTACCCCAAAGGCAGAGAAGCTGGGACAAGAGGCCAAACAGGGGTGCATGGATGGGCTGGTGGAAAAACAGTCTATCTGCAGAAGACTACTTCAGGTACCTCGCCTCTCAGCAGACAGATTTCCTCCACGTCATCTTCCAGTTGTATGAAGAAGAAGCTCCTATAGATAACATACCACAGATCACAGTCCCTGTGAAAGAATCCCTAGAGATTCAGCGTCCTCCTCCCCTGATAGAAGATGAGGAGCCTGACTTTATACCAGGAGAGTGGAATTGGTCATCCATGCTAGACGACAGTTCAGAAGCTGAGAAAGTCCACTTACCAAGCCTGCAGCAGCGTCTGGAACAACTGTGGTTCATGTTGGAAGTCCCTGACAAGAACCGGTTGGACATGGTCATCAAGTACAGCTCCAGTGCTCGCCTGCAGCAGCTACCAACCTTGCTCAGTGCCTGGGAGAGTGCCCTGAAGCCCATTCAGACTCGGGAGTTGTTACTAGGGAGATTGGAGTGGTTTGAGCGACAAGCCTCCGACCCCAATCGCTTATTCCAAAAGCCAGACTTGGATGTGAATCGACTCCTGGAAGAGAATCGGTTCCGTAGTCAAATTGAAAGGAAGCTCAATCAAATTGAATCTCCTTTGGTTTCCTTGCTGGAAAAGATTGAGTCAGTCTTTGGGGAGCCAGTGACCTTCAAAGGGCGGCGCTACCTGGAGAAGATGAAGCAGGACAGAGTGGAGATGCTGTACTGGCTCCAGCAGCAGCGGCGGGTTCACCATCTGATGCGGCCCGGAGGGCTTTCCATCACTCATCGCTGTTCACAAAAAGCAGCAGCCAGCCCTTAGTAACTCCTGGGAACACCCCCACCCTAAGCAAGCCAGCTGTCCTCAAATCCATTTCTCAATCACAACACCCAGGAACTTATTCAGATACCTCAATGACTTTGGAAGAAATATGAATATTTCTACCAGGGACTGAGGTTCCTTATCTTAACAGCAAAGCTCTAAAAGGATTCCCCAAACCTGGTTATCCCCATCTATGCCAATGACACCCTTGCCCAATTCAACTAAAATCCCATGCCAAAGTGCTGAAATGGACCCTTGAAGTTCATTGTAATAGACCTCAAGACAGAGGCAAGTTGCAATCCCTGGAACAATTCAGTTTAACATTCCTGTATTAAATTGTCTGATTAGAGCCTCCAAGTCACTCTTGATCAGGCTTAATGGCATAATACTTAAGAGCCAGGGCTCTGGAGTTGGCAACTGTGTGTTTAAATGCTACCCTTAGGAGCTAGGGCAAGTTATTTAACTTCTCTGCATTTGGGTCATTTAGTTAGATCCAGGATGTCACTCGTGGTGCTCACACTGGTAGGGCTGAAACACTTCATTCAAACTTTAGCTGTTTCTAAAAACACTTGGTATAAGGTACATCCGGGTGTATACTGAAAAGCACCAGCTGTCCTGGAACTCACTATGTAGACCAGGCTGACCTTGAACTCACAGAGATCTGCCTCCCAAGTGCTGGGATTAAAGGCATGTGCCACCATACTTGGCCTAAAATAAATACTGTTTAAAAGGAAGTGTGGGGCTACTGTACCATCCTGAGAGCGGACATCGGAGCATGCACTGTGGACTTTTCGTCTTTGATGTCCTTTACCTGCATCACTCCATTACATACTCGTAGTAACCCTGAGAATTTATTCCTACCTGTTGACAGTCACATTGCAATGAGTTGCAGAACTAGAATTCAGTCCAGACAGAAGAGCTCCAAGCACTTAAACCAGACATTCTGCTCACCCTGAGTCCCTAGGTGGGGCTTCCTGGGACACCCTTTGGTTCTCTCACTAGGCTGCCAACTCTGTGAGGTTTAGAGTTCTGTGTGCTCTACGTGGGTCACATTCAAAGTTACTCTATCAGAAAAAAGGACATATGGAGTCCCATTGCCCTTGAAATCCGTACAGTCACCTCAGAATATACAATCCTATGAGATAATTCTCATGGACTTACAGAAAGCTTTGTATGTCACCTGATTTATAACTTAAAAAAAAAATTACCCTGGAGCTAAGCAGAGGGCCGAGCAGGTGAAAGTGCTGGCTGCACTAATGTGAGAACCAGAGTTCAGATTCCCAGCATCTATATAAATGTCAGACAGGTGGCTGTTGTGTGGTCCCAGTGCTTGGAAGGTAAAGACAGGATCCCAGGGCAAGCTGGCTATGTTCTGGGTTCAAGTAAGAAACCTGCCTTAATATAACAGTGAAGACCAAGCAAAAAGACACCTGACATCAACCTCTGGCCTCCATATGTCCAAGGACAAATGTGCACATGCAGCCGGGCGTGGTGGTGTATGACTTTAATCCTAGCACTCAGGAGGCAGAGGCAGGCGGATCTTTGTGAGTTCAAGCCCAGCCTGGTCTATAGAGCGAGTTCCAGGACAGCTGGGGCTACAGGGAGACCCTGTCTCAAAAAGACCAGAAAAACAAAACAAAACAACAACAACAAAACAAATGTGCACATGCACTTGTACACATATGTGCCCACACACGGGAACATGCATATATATATATATATCCATACTACACACATACATAAAAAATCCCCTTGGCATTTATGTGGAAAGCTACTGAGGGTCTAAAAGATAACAGAGAACCAACACATGGGGTTCTTGTAAGGTCCAGAAGTCAGGTGTCTAGGATGAGTGTTGAGGTCCAAGTGTGTTTATTTTTTATTTTTTATTATTTTTTTATGTGTATGAATGTACTGTCTGCATGTAGGTCTGTGCACCTGTGTCGTGCAATGCTGCAGAGGTCAGAAGAGGGCGTCGGATTCCCCTGGAACTGGAGTCAAAGACAGTTCTCAGCCGCCATGTGGGTGCTGGGGATCGAACCTGGGTCCTCTTCAAGAGCAGTCGGCCCTCTTAACCGCTAGGCCATCTTTCCAGCCCTCCAGTTTGTTTTGAACACGCATCAGATAAGGTTTCCTGATGGCTTTGCCTCAGCCTAGGTTCTCACACCTGAGCATCTCCCAAGAGGAGCTGATTCTCTGCTTCTGACATGAGAGGCCAGAGCAGGACACTGCTTGTGACTGTCCTTCTTGAGTTGCTGACCTGAGTCAACCAGAAGAAGGCAGGACTTCCAGCAGAGCAGCACTTCCGTTTGCCTGGTAAATTTTGGAATGTAGCCAGACCAGGATTTGGTGACTCAGGGCTCAGTGAGGAGAAAAGAGAGGCCACAGGAACTACTAAGGCCTTCAGAGGCGAGCCTCTGGCTAGAGCTCCTCACACTTGGTGGCCCATGCTTTTAATCCCAGAACTCAGGGGCCACAGAGAAGAGTGGATCTCTGTGAGTTTGAGGCCAGCCTAGTCTACATAGCAAGTTCCAGGCCAGTCTGGTCTGCATAACAAGTTGTAGGCCACTAGGCTAACCAGTGAGACCTTGGAAAGAAAGAAAGAAAGAAAGAAAGAAAGAAAGAAAGAAAGAAAGAAAGAAAGAAAGAAAGAAAGAAAGAAAGAAAGAAAGAAAGAAAGAAGGAAGGAAGGAAGGAAGGAAGGAAGGAAGGAAGGAAGGAAGGAAGGAAGGAAGGAAGGAAGGAAGGAAGGAAGGAAGGAGAGAGAGAGAGAGAGAGAGAGAGAAAGAGAGAAAGAGAGAGAGAGAAAGAAAGAAAGAGAGAAAGAGAGAGAGAAAGAAAGAAAGAAAAAGAAAGAAAGAAAGAAAGAAAAGAAAGAAAGAAAGAAAAAAAGAAAAAGAAAGAAAGAGGACTGCTAGGAGTTTCAAGCCAGCTGGGGGCACATAGTGAGTTCCATGTCCAGCGTGAGCTGCTGTGTGAGACCCTGAACTTCCCATGCCATTCGGGAGCCATCATAGTTCTGGATTTCATCTGGTATGTTCAGGCTGCCTAATTTTGTCTGACCCCTGGTCTTTCTATGTCTAACCCATAAAGGAAACTCAAGAGCTTTCCCTGAAAGGATGAATCCATATTGGTCTTCATTCATTTTAGCCTGTTCTGGCTCACAGTATGTTTATTCTAAGATTTTTATTTTTAGCCAGGCATGGTGCTACACACCTTTATTTTTTTAAATTTTATTTATTTTTTATGTGTATGAATGTACTGTCTGCATGTAGGTTTGTGCACCCGTGTCGTGCAATGCCACGGAGGTCAGAAGATGGTCTCGGATTCCCCTGGAACTGGAGTTCTCCTGGAATTGGAGTTACAGACCGTTCTTAGCCGCCGTATGGGTGCTGGGGATCGAACCTGGGTCCTCTGCAAGAGCAGTCGGTGCTCTTAACCGCTAGGGTATCTCTATTTTTAGCTGGGCATGGTGGTGCACACCTTTAATCTCAGCACTCGGGAGGCAGAAGCAAGCAGATTTGTGTGAGTTCAAGGCCAGCCTGGTCTACATAGTGAGTTCCAGGCCAGCTGGGGCTACACTCAGTCTCACATAGCTCAAGCTGCCCTGGAACACGTCATGTACCAAAGATGGCCTCAGACTCCTGACCCTCCTGCCTTCACTTCCCAAGCCATCTCTGATTTTCATCCATCAATGTCAACTTTTTTCTGGCTGGGCTTCCTGACCAAGGGATTGCATTTTGGAGGGTAGTTGCAGGTGGTGCAGGAAGAACTAAACTAGCTCCAGGACTGGAACCTGGAGGTGCAGGATCTAACGCCAACAGCGCCACCATGTGATGAGTACTGGCACCCATCTCACCCCTCCTTTTTATGCAGTCCAGGATGCCAGCCAGTGGAGTAGTGCCACCCAAATTTAGGGTGGTTCTTCCCACTTCAATTAACCCAATCTAGATTAATCCCTCACCAACTTGCCTAGAGGTTTGGCTTGTTGGTATTCTAGACCCTGTCAAATTAACCACAACCACGTTGACCATGGCAGTGTCCCTGAACAAAATGAAGACCCCTTCCCTTTGTTTGAATTCTCCTGGGAACAAGCAAACCATAAGCATGGCACCTAAGAGTATTATACAGTGATAAATATCAATCCCATGGGGGGAGAAAAAAAGAAAAAGTGGAATCGAGGAAGGGGAGCTGGACGGTGAGGCGGGCAGTTTTCATTAGGGTGGTCAGTGCAGGTAAAAAGGCAAGATCTGAGCCGGGCGTGGTGGTGCACGCCTTTAATCCTAGCACTTAGGAGGCACAGGCAGAGGCAGGTGGATCTTTGTGAGTTCAAGGCCAGCGTGGTCCACAGAGTGAGTTCCAGGACAGCTGGGGCTACAAGGAGACCCTGTCTCAAAAAGAAGAAGAAAAAAAAAAGGCAAGATCTGGCGAAAAGCAAGAAGGTGATATGTGAGGCCTGTGCACATCTGGGAGAAGACCTTTTCCTGACAGACGAGCTCCAAGTCAGACAGCACACAGGGTGTTCCGGGAGCAGCAGGGTGGTCAGGACAGTGGGTGGAGTAAGAAGAGATAAGTCAGCAGGTCCTCACAAGATGCCAGAAGGCAAGCAAGATGACAGAAGGCCTCCTAGGCCACTGTAGGCACTATTTCAAAGATATCCATGCACATTCGAACACCTATGTATGTATGATCTATGCAAGCAGAGCTGTGGCAACTGAAGCATACTAAGCCCAGATTTCCCCTTTGCTTTTTTTGTGTAAGTACCTCAGGCTCATTCAGTATATAGACATATCTACATATGTCTACATATGGACATATAAAGCAATATATATCCAATAATATATAAATATAGCTGCTTCATTTTCTTTTTCTCTGTGTAGCCCAGGCTAGCCTGGAACTCTGTACATAACCCACTGCTTCACTCTTTTGACAGTTATAATATAGTCTTCTGCTATATGGATTTATATTTTATTTAAATAGCCCCTTGATATTAAACATTTTCTTTTTTAATTTTATTTATTTTTTTATGTGTATGAATGTACTGTCTGCATGTAGGTTTGTGCACCCGTGTCATGCAATGCTGCGGAGGTCAGAAGAGGGTGTCGGATTCCCCTGGAACTGGAGTTAAAGATGGTTCTCAGCCCTCATGTGGGTGCTGGGGATTGAACCCAGGTCCTCTGCAAGAGCAGTCAGTGCTATTAACTGCTAGGCCATCTCTCCAGCCTGATAGTAAACATTTTCAACCAAAGACAATGTTCTAAAAATCCCATGCATCCATTTATTATGTGAAACTCTAATTCCTGGAAGTGGGATTATGGCTAAGCCTAAATGTCATTCTTTAAATTTTGTACATGTTTATTTTGTGATTTTTTTGTGTGTGTGTGTGTGTGTGCAGAGAAAAACTTGTGAGGAATAGTTCTCTCCTACTACCATGTGGGTTCCAGGGATGAAACTGACATCATCACCCTTTGCAGCAAGTACTCTTAACCTGCTGGGCCATCTCATGGCCCTCTATGTATCTCTCTGTGAGAGATTTTTCCATTGCTCTCCAGATTCATTGCAACAGTTTGTATTCTCATAATCCATGTCTTCCCCTCCCCCACACCAATAGACTATATTATAAAATCTTTACTTTAAAAATCTTATTTATTTTTTATTTTGTATATATGAGAATTTTGCCAGCGTATGTGTACTACATATGTGCAATGCCCATGGCAGCCAGAAGAGGGCATCAGAACCCCTGGAACTGGAGTTACAGATAGTTGTTAATTGCTAGGTGGGTGCTGGGAACCAAATTCTCCTGCTCTTTGAGAACAGCAAGTACTCTTTTTTTTTTTTTTTTTTTTTTTTGTCTTTTTGAGACAGGGTCTCCCTTTAGTCCCAGCTGGCATGGAGCTCTCTAGACACACACCCCCTTTTTTCTTGAGTTTTAAAAGAGGATTTAATTTAATTATGACACCAGGCTGACACTCGACTTGGGAGGAGGGTGGCCATGAGGTATAGGGCAATTTAAGTACAACAGCCAATCAGAGTTTAGCATCACAACTAAAGTTACCAATCAAGTACACCAGCTAATCAGAGTTTAACACTACAATTTAAAGTTACCAATCAAGGGGAAACCCGCAAGCAAGCAAACCAATCATTCCTAGAATGACTAAGGAATAATGGCTTAATGGTATCTGAGAACATGATCCCTGAGGTTTTATAATTCTCAACTCAATAATCCTCTATCTCTTTTCCCCCTTTCCTTCTGAGGTCTTCAAATCCTTGAAGAAAGTTCATAAGAGTTGACCACGGTTGGTGCTTCCAAGGTGGAATGATCTCCATTAGGGAAGGGGTTGTATTGGGTCCTTAGCACCATGATTTTAATAGAATTTACCCACTGGTTAATAAATCTGAGAAGTGAGTTAAGGATGCCTGGGCCACAAGTCAGAGCAACCAGAAGGACAAGTCCACTGGCAGATCCAGGAAGTCTTCAGCCCTCAGCTGAGAAAGAAACTGGCTCTTTGGGGGGTCTTGACCCTAAATTGCCTAGCCAATTTTTAGTTTCTACTTTTATCACATTACCCTCTGAGGAGGTTACCCCAATTGCCAAGAGGGAATTGGGCCGCCGACTGCTCTGACTTTTTTTTTAATTTTATTTATTTTTGTATGTGTATGAATGTAGTGTCTGCATGTAGGTTTGTGCACCTGTGTCATGCAATGCCTTGGAGGTCAGAAGAGGGTCTCGGATTCCCCTGGAACTGGAGTTCTCCTGGAATTGGAGTTACAGACTGTTCTTAGCCGCCATGTGGGTGCTGGGGATTAAACCCGGGTCCTCCGCAAGAGCACTCAGTGCTCTTAACCGCTAGGCTATCTCTCCAGCCCCTTGACTTCTTCCATGCTGAAAAGGGGTGTAGAGGGTGGCAACTGGGGTCCCCCCTGCTCAGCAGGTCTATCTAAAAGACCCCTAAAAGTATAGAGAGAACAAAGTCCTTCACTGATGCCTGTGAAGGAGGGCTGAAGGCAAGAGTAGTTACATACATTTTCTAGTCAGGGAACCAGGAGATGAACAGGGTGAATTAAATTCCAGACGCATTTTTTTTGTGGGGGGGGGTTTGAGACAGGGTCTCCCTATAGCTCCAGCTGGCCTGGAACTTGCTATGTAGACCAGGCTGGCTTTGAACTCATAGAGATCTGCCTGCCTCTGCCTC
Source organism: Rhizomys pruinosus (assembly GCA_009823505.1). Taxonomy (NCBI): domain Eukaryota; kingdom Metazoa; phylum Chordata; class Mammalia; order Rodentia; family Spalacidae; genus Rhizomys; species Rhizomys pruinosus. Next base: position 1,193,258 of record VZQC01006199.1, on the reverse strand, counting down.
CTGAGTGTTGGGATTAAAGGTGTGTGCTACCATGCCTGGTTAAAGACAGTTCTTAGCCACCAGGTGGGTGCTGGGAATTGAACCTAGGTCCTGTGCAAGAGTAGTCAGTGCTCTTAACCACTGAACCATCTCTCCAGCCCCTCCAGACCCATTTTTTAAAAAATCATGTATCTACTTAGTCAAATTTTGTGGCGATGAAGATTAAAACTAGGCCCTCACATATGCACAACACTGCCCACACCTGAATTATGTTCCCATCCCATATCAATTTTTTAATTTTATTTTTATGTGTATAAGTGTATTGCCTGCATGTGTATAAGTGTGCCCATCTCATGCAATATCCTCACAGTTCAGGAAAGGTCATCTGATCCCCAAGAACTGGAGTTACAGATGGTTGATAGCTGACATGTGGGTGCTGGGAATCAAACCCAGGTCCTTTTTTTTTTTAATGTATGAATGTACTGTCTGCATGCAGATCTGTGCACCAGTGTTGTGCAATGCCACGGAGGTCAGAAAAGGATGTTGGATTCCCCTGGAACTGGAGTTCTCCTGGAATTGGAGTTACAGATGGTTCTCAGCCACCATGTGGATGCTGGGGATTGAACCCAGGTCCTCTGCAAGAGCAGTCAGTGCTCTTAACCGCTAGGCCATCTCTCCAGCCCGAAACCCAGGTCCTTTACAAGAGCAGTCAGTGCTCTTAACCATGGAGCCATCTCCCCAGATCCTCATATCAATTTTGAAAAATCTTTGTTATCTAGTAGGTGAAAAACATTTGTTAGGCATATGCAGGGGCACATATCTGTACTCTGAACACTCAGGAAGCTGACACAGAAGATTGCCACCAACTTGGGCATAAAATGATTTTGACCAACGACCCTTTGTTGTTGTTGTTGCTGTTGTTTTGTCTTTTGAGAGAGTCTCCCTGCAGTCCCAGCTATCCTAGAACTCACTACTCACTATGTAGACCAGGCCAGCCTTGAATTTACAGAGATCCACCTGCCTCTGCCTCCTTTGTGCTGGGATTAAAAGCCTATGCCATCACATCAGGCAAGACCCTGTCTTAACTAGAGCAAACCCCATCAACCTCATTTGAATTATAAGCTCATTTCTCCTATACACAAAATTCTACCTCTCTCTCTCTCCTCTGTGTGTGTGTGCATATTGGTGGATACATGTGGAAATCCACCTCAGTTTCATTGCTTAGGAGCCCTCTATTGTGTTTTTTTGTTTTTTTTTTTTGGATGGGCTCTCTCATTGGCATGAAGCTTAGAGTAGACTACTAGGCTGACTGCCCAGCAAGGCCCAGTGGCCCACCTATCTCTCCTTCCCCAGCACTGGATTATAAATGCACACACCATGCCCAGCTTTTTAAGTGGGTATTAGGATAAAATATAGGTCCCCACAATTGCATGGTAAATACTTTACCAAATGAGCTATCTCCCCAGCCCTGAAATGTCATCTTTCATATGTTTAAAAGCTTTCATTTCCTGGGGCTGGAGAGATGGCCTAGTGGTTAAGAGCACTGACTGCTCTTGCAGAGGACCTGGGTTCAATCCCCAGCACCCACATGGCAGCTGAGAACCGTCTGAAACTCCAATTCCAGGAGAACTCCAGTTCCAGGGGAATCCGACACCCTCTTCTGACCTCTGCAGCGTTGCGTGACACGGGTACACAAACCTACATGCAGACAGTACATTCATACACATAAAAAAAAATAAAATCCAGGCGTGGTTGCGCACACCTTTAATCCTAGCACTTGGGAGGCAGAGGCAGGAGGATCTTTGTGAGTTCGGGGCCAGCCTGGTCCACAGAGCGAGTTCCAGGCCAGCTGGGGCTACAGGGAGACCCTGTCTCGAAAAGACAAAAAAATAAAAAAATAAAAAAAATAAATAAATAAAATAAAAGCTTTCATTTCCAGGCTGGGCATGGGGCTGCACACCTTTAATCCCAGCACTTGGGAGACAGAGGCAAGCAGATTTCTGTGAGTTCAAGGCCAGCCTGGTCTACAGCTACAGGGAGACTCTGTCTCAAAAACGAACAAGCAAAAAACTAAAGAAATTCAAGACCAGCCTGGATACCTAATGAGAACCTGTCTTAAACAGGTAGAGGGAGGGGAGTGCTGAGGGCATAGTGCAGACATATGGTCAGAACAGTTGGCACAGGCCTAATCTCAGCTGCTTAGAGTCTGAAGCAAGAGGTTTACAAGTTCAAGATCCTTCACCTGAGCTCCAGAGGGAGTTCAAGGCTAGCCAATGCAACTTAATAAGACCTTGCCTCAAAAAGACCAAAAAAAAAAAAGTAAAAAGAGAGCCAGGTGTGGTGGCACACGCCTTTAATCCCAGCACTTGGGAGGCAGAGATAGGCAGATCTCCATGAGTTCAAGGCCAGCCTGGTCTACATAGCGAGCTCTTGGTCAGTTGGGACTAAAGGGAGACTCTGTCTCAAAAAAGACCCCCCCCAAAAAAAGGCAATCACAAAATCACAGGACTATGCCTGGTTTGTGTGCAAAGTGGCCAATGTATGTGTGTGCTCAGAAAACAGACTACTCTGAATGTCATTGCTATATATTAAGTTGTTAGCCATTGTTATGACTACTGTTAATATTTCTGTGTGTGGGGAATGGCTTTGGCAGACAGATTCTGAGTGGCTCCCATGATTTCTCCTCAAGACAATGACATTGATAAATCACTCCTCCTGAATTTGGGAAGAATTCTTTTTTTATTAATTAATTAATTTATTTATGTGTATGAATGTATTGTCTACATGTATGTTTGTGCACCCATGTCGTGCAATGCTGCGGAGGTCAGAAGAGGGTGTCGGATTCCCCTGGAACTGGAGTTCTCCAGGAACTGGAGTTACACACAGTTCTTAGCCGCCATGTGGGTGCTGGGGATTGAACCCAGGTCCTCTGCAAGAGCAGTCGGTGCTCTTAACCGCTAGGCCATCTCTCCAGCCCCCATTTGGGCAGAATTCTGACATGCTTCTGACCAATGGGATATAGCAAAGGGCAACAGACCCATGTGACTATGTGAATACCTCTTTTTTTTTTTTTGGTCTTTTCGAGACAGGGTCTCCTTGTAGCCCCAGCTGTCCTGGAACTCACTCTGTAGACCAGGCTGGCCTTGAACTCACAAAGATCCACCTGCCTCTGCCTCCTGAGTGCTAGGATTAAAGCCATGCGCCACAAGCCCGGCTTTTCCTTATTGGTTTTGAGGAAGCAAATGGCCATGTTGGGAAGGCCCAAGTGACACAGAGGAGACCCAACAGCTGACAAGTAACTGAGGTAAGGGGCAATAGTACTGTGCCCAGCCAGCCACAGATGGGGTGGGTCAGAATTGCTTTCCCGAGGAAGTGACTTCCAAATAGGATTTCAAGAGGCTTGGGTGTATGTGGGCATGGTGGCACATGTCTTTACTCCTAGCACTTGGGAGGCAGAGGCAGGCAGATTTTTGTGAGTTCAAGGCCAGACTGGTCTACAAAGTAAGTTCCAGCACAGCTGGGGCTACAGGGAGACTCTGTCTCAAAAAGACCAAAAAAAAAAAAAATTGATCAATCAATAATTAAAAATTTGGGGCTAAAGACATGGCACAGAGGTTAAGAGCACTGGATACTCTTACAGAGAATCTGAGTTAGATTCTCAGCATCTAGATGGCAGCTAACAACTGTCCATAACTCCAGTTCCAGGGGAATCCAATGCCTTCTTCTGACTCCATGGGCATTGCACGACACAGGTACACTTACACCATGCAAGAAATATACTCATACACATAAAATAAAAATAATAAAACATTTAAAATATAAATAAATAAGCCGGGGGTGGTGGCATGTACCTTTAATCCTAGCACTCAGGAGGCAGAGGCAGGCGGATCTTTGTGAGTTCAAGGCTAGCCTGGTCTGCAGAGTGAGTTCCAGGACAGCTGGGGCTACAGGGAGATGCTGTCTTAAAAAGACAAAAATAAATAAATAAATAAATAAATAAATAAATAAATATTTAATTAAAGCCAGGTGTAGTGGCAGATGCCTTTAATCCCAGCCCTTGGGAGGCAGAGCCAGGTGGATCTCTGTGAGATCGAGGCCAGTCTGGTCTACATAGCAAGTTCCAGGCCAGCAGAGGCCACAGAAAGACCTTGTCTCAAAAAGACCAAAAAATTTTTTAATTAAAAAATTTTAAAAGTGGTACATATATACAATTGAATACCATCCAACCTTTAAAAATATTTATTATTGGGCTGGGTGTGGTGGTGCACACCTTCAGTCACAGCCTGGTGTACAAAGTGAGTTCTAGGACAGCTGGGGCTGCAGGGAGATCCCTCCAAAAAGTTTATATATATATATATATAAAATTTTTGAGACAGGATCTAAAAATAATTATATATATATATATGTAGGTCTTTTTAAGACAGGGTCTCTCTGTGAACTCTGCTGGCCTGGTGGAGTGCTGAGATTAAAGGCGTTGCACCACAGCATGCCTGGTGTCAGCAGAGGCCAGAAGAGGGCATCTGATCCCCTGGAACTGGAGTTACAGACAGTTGTGAGCTGCCTTGTCTACTAGGAAAAGCTGAGTCCTCTGCAGAGAAGCCGGGGCTCTTAATCATTGAGCCATGTTTCCAGCAGCCCCAACCCACCTTCATGTGTGGTGTTTCTGTGTGTATGCACCCATGGTCATGAATGTGCAGATTCCGAAGGATAGAGTCAGACATCATCTTCAGGAATACCATCCACCACCTTTGAGACAGGGTCTCTCTGGCCTAGGGCTTACCAATTAGTATAGACTAGATGGTGGATGGCTAGTGAGCCTCAGGGAACTTTCTGCTTTTACCTTCCTGGCAGTGGGATGAAAGTAAGTGGCACACACTTGGCTGTTTGTTGTTGTTTCATCTGCATGTGGGTGCTGGGAGCTAAATGCAGGTGGTCATATTTGTGAGCACTTTATCCCTATGCCATCCCTGCAGCTCCCATCTTAATTTTTGAGATAGGGTTTCTCACTGGCCTGGTCTCTCCCTGTAGCCCCAGCTGTCCTGGAACTCACTCTGTAGACCAGGCTGACCTTGAACTCACAAAGATCCACCTGCCTCTGCCTCCAGATTGCTAGGATTAAAGGCGTGCACCACCATGCCCAGCATAAAGTTTATTTTTAATATCCTTAACTGCAAGGAATCAAATAAGAGTCTCCCAGCAACAGCACCTCTGCCAATTAGCTGATGTCAATCCCTGCCTCCTAGCTGCCAGACTGTATTAGTCGCTTTTCTTTTTTTTTTTTAATTTTTTAAAAATTTTATTTATTTTTGTATGTGTATGAATGTACTGTCTGCATGTAGGTTTGTGCACCCGTGTCGTGCAATGCTGCAGAGGTCAGAAGGCGGTCTCGGATTCCCCTGCTTTTAAGGTTGGATGGCTTTCAGAAGGCTCTTTTGAAACAGATTCTCCTTGCCCAGACAAAGGCAGGATTAAAGAAGCAGGAATCACCGGCATGGTGGCACATGCCTTTAATCCTAGCACTTGGGAGGCAGAGGCAGGCAGATCTTTATGAGTTCAAGGCCAGCCTGGTCTACAAAGTAAATTCCAGGACAGCTGGGACTACAGGGAGACCCTGTCTCAAAAAGACAAAAAAATAAAAAAAAAAAAAAAAAGCAGGAATCTCTCCCGGCCATCCTCCCTCCTAGCCAGGAGGAAGGCCTCCCACTCCCATACAATCTTATGGCTCCTGACCCTGATCCAACCAGGAATTCGCAGGCTCCCCCTGCACCCGACTCCACAGGGGAAGCCCCAGTGGTGGCAGACACTCCCCTGCCAGTACTCTCTCCCGGCCACACTAGGTCAGGAAAAGAGATTACACCAGAGATATTTCCCCTTCCAGTTGTTGCCCCTCGGTCACCAGGGTAGGAACAGCCCTTTTTGGTGTACACCCCCTTTATTTCTTCTGATTTAATCAATTGGAAAAGACAGACCCCCTCCTTCTCTGAGAAACCCCAGGCCCTGATAGAGTTGTTGGATTCAATCTTTTCCACACACCAGCCCACCTGGGAGGATATTCAGCAACTTTTACAGGTTCTATTCACTACTGAGGAAAGAGAAAGAATCTTGCGCCAGGCCAGGAAGGCAAAACCTGGAGAAGACGCCGACCCAGTGCAGATCCCGATACCACCCCTGCGTTCCCCATGACCAGACCACAGTGGGATCCTAACTTGGCAGCAGGTAGGGAGTCGCTCCAGGTCTACCGCCAGGGGGTCTCCGGGCTGCAGCTAGACGGCCCACAAATTTGTCTAAGGTAGGGCAGGTCCAGCAGGAAGCGAATGAATCTCCTGCCATTTACCTAGAGAGGCTGTTGGATGCTAACCGCACTTACACTCCAATAGACCCTACGGCTCCTGAAAATCAGAGAGCTATAAATGTAGCTTTTGTAAGTCAGGCAGCACCAGATATCAGAAAAAAAAATCCAAAAGATCGAAGGATTTGAGGGGAAAAATCTGTCAGAGCTCATGGAAATAGCCATGAGAACATTCAACAATCGACAGTCTCCTGATGAAAGACAAACCAGACGCCTAGCCAAAATCCTACTTGCAACCACTGAGGAACCACGAGGGAGCTTAAGGATGCAGAGAGGCATCCTGCTCACCCAGGAGTGAGATGGGAGTAGAACCCAGGCAACGGTAAGAAAACACCTCCCTGTCCCACGCGGCCGAGGCTGGGATGTGGATGATTTGCTGTTAGTTGCAGAGGACAATGAAGCCTGCTGGAGAGGCACTATAAAACTTTTTTTTTTTTTAGTTCTCCATCTTTTTTTAAATTTTATTTCTTTATTTTATGTGTATGAATGTACTGTCTGCATGTAGGTTTGTGCACCTATGTCATGCAATGCCACGGAGGTCAGAAGAGGGCGTCGGATTCCCTTGGACCTGGAGTTCTCCTGGAATTGGAGTTACAGATGGTTCTCAGCTGCCAAGTAGGTGCTGGGGATCAAACCCGGGTCCTCTAAAAGAACAGTCAGTGCCCTTAACCGCTAGGCCATCTCTCCAGCCCACTATAAAACTCTTAAAGCTATTATCTGGACTGGGATATCGTGTGTCAGCCAAGAAAGCCCAGGTCTGTGAAACAGAGCTCCAATATTTGGGCTACATACTAAAATGGGGGCAACGTGCTCTCTCCCAAGCCTGCAAACAGACTATTCTAAATATTCCCACCCTGACTACTCGGCATGAAGTCAGGGAAATTTTAGGCTCAGCTGGGTTTTGCAGGCTCTGGATTCCAGGATTCATGGAGAAGGCTAAGCCCTTGTATGAGGCCACAAGGGGGCTGGAAGGAAACTTCAACTGGACAAAAGATCAAGAAGCAGCCTTCAAAGACATCAAGAGGGCGCTTCTGCAGGCCCCAGCCTTGGCGCTACCAGACTTGGGTAAGCCATTTCAGTTATATGTGGATGAGGCAAATGGAGTGGCTAAAGGAGTCCTGACCCAGACACTGGGGCCCTGGAAGAGACCAGTAGCCACCTCTCCAAGAAATTAGACCCAGTGGCCTCTGGATGGCCTAAGTGCTTAAAGATCATAGCAGCAGCAGCCCTATTGACTAAAGATGCAGACAAGTTGACTTTGGGCCAGCCCCTGACCATTACCACCCCACATGCCATTGAGGGGGTTTTGAAGAGCCCCCCGTACAGATGGATGTCCAATGCTCGACTGACTCACTATCAGTCTCTACTGTTGGACCAACCGAGGGTAAGATTTGCCCCAAGTGCAGCCCTTAACCCAGCTTCCCTGCTGCCAACACCGGACCTGGACCACGAGCCTCATGACTGTTCAGAGATACTGAGCCATCTCCAAGGACTGAGACAGGATCTCACTGACATCCCTCTACCAAATCCTGACATTATTATGTATACATATGGGAGCAGCTTCGTGCAAAACGGCATCAGGTACGCGGGGGCAGCAGTAGTGGATGGGACTGGGACATTGTGGACAAGGGCATTGCCCCCAGGCACTTCAGCATAAAGGGCAGAACTTATCACACTCACTGAAGCCTTTCAACTGGGGGCAGGAAAGGCAGCTAACATCTACACTGACAGCCACTATGCCTTTGCCACAGCCCATGTGCATGGGGCAATATACCAGGAAAGAGGCCTCCTCACAGCCAAGGGAAAGACTATTAAAAATAAACAAGAAATATTGGACTTATTGGCAGCCATCTGGTTGCCAACCAAAGTAGCTATAATCCACTGCCCAGGACATCAAAAAGGACATTCCCCAGAGGCTGTTGGGAAAAGGATGGCAGACCAAGAGGCTAGGAAAATAGCCTTGCACCCGCCTATGGTAGTTACCTTGTCTATGTCTTCCCCAGTCCTCCCTGAAAAACCTGTTTACAGTAAGGAGGATCAAACCTATATCCTCAAATTGCTAAACACCTCCAGTAACAGAGGATGGACTTTTAGCTGGGATGGATGCCTGTGTTGCCCACTGTTTAGGTCGAACTCTGGTAAAGCAACTACATGAAGGAACTCATCTGGGAATTAAAAGCTCAAGGCCTTGCTAGCTCCTAGGTATCATATCCCCCACCTTCATCAGTTAGTCCAAGATGTTGTGATTAGGTGCCAAGCCTGTCAGGCCACAAATGCCACCAGGCAATTAACGACATCGCCAGGGAAAAGAGAAAGAGGAACATCTCCTGGTGTCTATTGGGAAACGGGCTTTACAGAAATTAAACCTGGAAAGTTTGGATATAGGTATTTACTGGTTTTTGTAGATACTTTTTCAGGATGGACGGAGGCATTTCCCACCAAGAAGGAAACTGCCCTTGTAGTAGCCAAGAAGTTATTGGATGAAATTGTCCCAAGGTATGGCCTTCCTACTGTTACTAGGTCAAACAATGGGCCTGNTCATCAGTTAGTCCAAGATGTGATTAGGCACCAAGCTTGTCATGCCACAAATGCCAATTAACAACATCCCCAGGAAAAAGAGAAAGAGGCACATCTCCCAGTGTCTATTAGGAAATGGACTTTACAGAAATTAAACCTGGAAAGTTTGGATATAGGTATTTACTGGTTTTTGCAGATACTTTTTCAGGATGGATGGAGGCATATCCCACCAAGAAAGAAACTGCCCTTGTAGTAGCCAAGAAGTTATTGGATGAAATCATCCCAAGGTATGGCCTTCCTACTGTTATGGGTCAGACAATGGGCCTGCATTTATATCCCAGGTAATTCAAGGTTTAGCCAAGATATTGGGGACTAATTGGAAATTACATTGTGCTTATCATGCCCAAAGCTCAGGACAGTAGAGAGGATGAATCGGACTCTTAAGGAGACTCTGACTAAATTAACCTGGGAAACTGGTGAAGACTGGGTGGCACTCATTCCCTTTGCCCTTCTAAGGGCAAGAAACACCCCCTATTTACAGGGTTTGACCCCATATGAGATTATGTTTGGAAGACCCCCTCCTCTCTGCCCCAGACTTAAGGCTGATCTTTTAGCAGAAGTCACTAACCAAGATGTCTTGAAGTCCTTACAGGCCCTTCAGAGGGATCAAGACTTCCTGTTCCCACTGATCCAGCACGTCCACAGCCTGCCTCCAGTGGACCCTCATCCCTTCCAGCCAGGAGACCCTGTCTGGGTAAAAAGACATCATAAAGAGACCCTAGAGCCCCAGTGGAAGGGAACATTCACTGTGATTCTCACCACACCTACGGCTGTGAAGGTGGATGGACTTAAAAGCCTTGTATACATCATTCGCACCTCAAATTAGCCATCAGTGAACCAGAGACAACTACACAATGGAGAGTCAAAAAGGACAACAAAAACCCTCTAAAAATAAGACTCAGCAGGGTCTGAGGGGCGGGTTTGTTTGGACTTGTGTTTATGCTATCTTCCTTGTCTTGAGTGGGGTTGGAAATGGGTAACAAGGGAAAAATCCACATGACCCGCTGATCTTGACCTGGGTTGTTAAGCATATAAGCACTGGGCAAATTCACTCAACCTCCAAGGTGGCACTCCTTAATACGTGATGGACTGATCTCACATTTTCCTTTTGTGACTTAACTATGATAATCACAGGCCCTGGTGATTGTGATGCCTTTATTATTTTTATGCCTGTCCCCAAGACAAACACAGGTGTGGTAATGCTGCAGATTATTTCAGCCGCTCCTGGTGTGAAACTACCGGATTTACCTGGTGGGAAACAAAAGAAGGTGACTTGATATCAACATCTTTGAATCATCCACTTAGAATGAGTAAACCCAGTCAGGGATTACCCCCAAAAGTAATAATTAGATTTAATCAACAAGGAAAAAATAATAGGGGCTGGACAGCAGGAAAAATATGGGGTATTAGAGCAAAAGGTAGATATTGGTCAGACCCAGGGACCCTTATAATGGTGCAACTATTTATACAATCTGTAAGCAAGTATTCAGTAGGGCCTAACCAAGTTCTAAATCCCCCAGCCCCCACAAAGGAATTGATTAAGGCCTCTATACCTGCTAAGCCCAGAGGCCAACTTCTGCCTACTACCACTAAGAAAATTCTTGGCTCTGGGTCAGATTCATTATGGGACCTTATGTCAGCTAGTTAAAACTTGTTAAAAGCCTCAGACCCAAACATCACTCAAAATTGTTGGCTATGCTATGATGTAAGACCCCCTTATTATGAGGCAATCAGCTTTAACAGTACTAACTATACAGTAGAAGATGCACCTACTAAATGCAGGTGGCAGAATAAACTAAATGGACTAATCCTCCAGAATGTACAAGGACAAGGGGCCTGAGTAAGACATGTCCCTAAGGAATATCGGAAAATGTGTGGCACTATTAGTCCAACACTCAAATTGGATAAATATTATGTGGTCCCAACCCAGGGATGGTGGGCTTGTACTAATGGGCTGACTGCTTGCACCCATGGACACATCCTGAGCCAAACAGGCTTTTGCGTTTTAGTTCATCTCTTCCCTTGAATATTGTACCATCAAGTGGAAGATATCTATGAAGTTTATAATCTAAATGAGGAACCAATGCTGGGCAGAGCTAAAAGGGAACCTGTCTCTGCCACCACCCTAGCCCTGCTTATGGGTACTGGAACTGTTATAGCCCCTCTAGTAACCCAGAGCTCTCACTATAGTAACCTGAGAGCTGCTATAGACATAGATATAGAGTGGATAGAAACCTCTATAACCCACCTCCAGGAGTCATTGACTTCATTATCAGAAGTAATTCTACAAAATAGAAGGGGACTAGACTTATTGTTTATGCAACAAGGGGGACTATTGTTGCCTTAGGAGAAGAATGTTGTTTTTATGCAGACCACTCTGGAATTGTGAAAGATTCCATGGCAAAGGTTAGAGAAAGTCTAAATCAAAGAAAAAGAGAACCGGAACAAAAACAAAGACAGAGTTGGTTTGAGTCCTTCTTCCATAGTTCACCATGGCTCACCTCCCTTATATCTGCAGTACTAGGGCCCCTGGTTATTCTCTTGCTTTTATTTAGNCTCTGGGTCAGATTCATTATGGGACCTTATGTCAGCTAGTTACAACTTGTTAAATGCTTCAGACCCAAACATCACCCAAAATTGCTGGCTATGCTATGATGTAAAACCCCCTTATTATGAGGCAGTCGGCTTTAACAGTACTAACTATACAATAGAAGATGCACCTACTAAATGCAGGTGGCAGAATAAACTAAATGGACTAACTCTCCAGAATGTACAAGGACAAGGGGCCTGCATAGCACATGTCCCTAAAAAATATCAAAAAATATGTGGCACTATTAGTCCAACACCCAAATTAGATAAATATTATGTGGCCCCACCCCAGGGATGGTGGGCTTGTACTAATGGGCTGACTGCTTGCACCCATGGACACATCCTGAGCCAAACAGGATTTTGCATTTTAGTTCACCTCCTCCCTCGAATATTGTACCATCAAGAGGAGGATATCTATGAAGTTTATAATCTAAATAAGGAACCAATGCTGGTCAGAGCTAAAAGGGAGCCTGTCTCTGCCACCACCCTAGCCCTGCTTATGGGAATAGGAATAGTGGGTACTGGAACTGGTGTATAGCCTCTCTAGTCACCCAGAGCTCTCACTATAGTAACCTGAGAGGTGCTATAGACATAGATATAGAGCAGATAGAAACTTCTATAACCCACCTCCAGCAATCACTGACTTCATTATCAGAAGTAGTTCTACAAAATAGAAGGGGGTTAGACTTACTGTTTATGCAACAAGGGGGACTATGTGTTGCCTTAGGAGAAGAATGTTGTTTTTATGCAGACCACTCTGAAATTGTAAAAGATTCCATGGCAAAGGTTAGAGAAAGTTTAAATCAAAGAAAAAGAGAATAGGAACAAAGACAAAGTTGGTTTGAGTCCTTCTTCCGTAATTCACCATGGCTCACCTCCCTTATGTCTGCAGTACCAGGGCCCCTGGTCATTCTCTTGCTTTTATTCACCTTTGGGCCACGCATTACTAACAAATTAGTTCAATTTGTTCAACGAAGAATCAAGGCTATACAATTGAAGGTTCTAAGGGTCCAGTATGACCCCCTCCCAGCAATGGAAACTGAGGAAGGAGACTAAGGATTTGTCTCTATAAACAACTCAAAGGGGGGAATGTGAGGACCAAGCTGACTCCATTTTAGCTTGGTCAGCTCCATCTTGGCCTAGAGTTCATCCCAGAGTTAAAAACAACAACAACAACAACAACAACAAAGGCATGGCATAGATAAATCAATCCTTTATTACTAGAGTGATTTAACTTCTGCCAAAAAGCATACAGTTAAATGCTTTATGAGAACGAAAGGTCCAAACCAGGTAAAACAATAGAACAAAGAGTGCAGAGCAGGTGAATACATATAATAAAAAACTGATCTGTAACCAAGATCCCATCAATCAGAGGAGAAGTTACCATGACCATGATGGAAAACCCCCAACTGGGAATAAAAGCTAAGGAAAATTGGGTCTTGAGGCCACTGCCCTCCAGTCCCTTGGGAGTGTGCTTGGCCCGATGCATTGTCTGCTCTATCTATTCTGAGTTTTTGGTTGTAGTGGCTTCTTTTCTGCTTGCTTGTAACTAACCCTCGATTAAACTTATATCTACAACTGATTGTGGACCCCGAGCATCTTTCTTACGTGAGTGTGGTGGATTGAGCCTAACAGGTCAAAGGCATAGAAAATATTTTCAATAAAATTTTCAAAGAAAATTTCTCAAATATTTGGAAAGAGATGTTCTTACAGATAAATTAGCTGACAGAACAACAAATAGACTGGGTCAGAAAAGAAACTCCCAATGGCATATTATAGTTAAAACATCACAGAGAAAAGATAATGAAAGCTGCAAGAGAGAAAGGCCAGCTCACATATGATAGCATTCCCATCATATAATAGCTGGATACTCAATAATTCCCATCATATAATAGCTGGATACTCAATAGAAACTTTTTAAAAAAATTTTATTTATTATTTTTTATGTATATGAGTGTACTGTCTGCATGTAGGTTGGTGCACCTGTGTTGTGCAATGCCGCGGAGGTCAGAAGTGGGTGTTGGGAATCAAACCCGGGTCCTCTGCAAGAGCAGTAGGTGCTCTTAACCACTGAGCCATCTCTCCAGCCTCTCAATAGAAACTTTTAAAATAGTTTTTCCACTTATTCTGTTTTTATTTTAAATTAATAGTGTTTTGCTTACACCATGTGTGTGCAATGCCTGCGGAGGCCAGAAAAGGGCAACAGAACCCCTGGAACCAGAGTTATGGATCATTGTTAGCCACCATGTATGTGCTGGGAGCCAAATCCAGGTCTTCTGGAAAAGTCAGTGCTCCTAACCACGAAGCAATCTCTCCAGCCCCTTGTTTGTTTGCTTGTTTGTTTGTTTAATGTGTGAGCATGTGTGGGGGGATCAAGGGACTACTTGCAGGAGTCAGTTCTCTCCTTCTACCATGTAGATTCTAAGGGCCAAGCTCAGGTCTTCAGGCTTGTTGACAGTGCTTTTACCCACAGAGTTATCTCATTAGCCCTTGATAAAACTTTTAAAGACAGAAAGACTTGGAAAAACATACTCCAAACTCTGAAAGACCACATTCCAATCTAGAATATTGCACCAGGCAAAGCTACCTGTCATGAGTGAAGGGGAAATAAAAACTTCCCATGAAAAACAAACTAAAGGAAGTTATGACCTACAGAGGATGTTAGAAGGAATACTTGAAACCAAAGAGAAGGGTAAACACACCCAAGAGGCCACAGGAAAAATAAATAATGCCAGGGTTGTTAATCAAAAAATATCTAAGGGGGCTGGAGAGATGGCCTAGCGGTTAAGAGCGCCGACCGCTCTTACAGAGGACCCGGGTTCGATCCCCAGCACCCACATGGCGGCCGAGAACCGTCTGAAACTCCAATTCCAGGAGAACTCCAGTTCCAGGGGAATCTGAGACCGTCTTCTGACTTCCGCGGCATTGCACGACACGGGTGCACAGACCTGCATGCAGACAGTACATTCATACACATACAGAAATAAATAAAATTAATAAAAAAAAATATCCAAGAAAACGCCCCCAAATCATCAAAATGACAGGAATTAATACACATCTTTCAATATTAACTCTGAGTATTAATGAACTCAACTCCTCAATAACAAGACACAGATTAACAGATTGGACCAGAAAAAAATAGTATCCATTTTTTTTTTTTTTTGGTGTCTTAAAGACAAGGTCTCCCTGTAGCCCCAGCTGTTAGAACTTGCTTGTAGACCAGGTTGGTTTTGAACTCACAGAGATCCACCTGCATCTGCCTCCCAAGTGCTGGGATTAAAGGCATACACCACCATGCCCGGCCAGTATCCATTGTTCTACTACTACAAAATGGCACATAATTTTGGACCTAGCACAAGCCTCAGCAAATACAGGAAAATTGAAATAATATTCTGTAGTCTCTCTGACCAAAATGGAATAAACTTAGGTATCAATAGCAATAGAAATACACACAATACACATGATATATGGATATCAAAGAAGTGTTCTAAAATAAATGTATTTGATACATTGTCAATACATGTTCTGATTTGTATATCTATTTTATTTTAATTTTTTGGTCTTTTTCGAGACAGGGTCTCCCCGTAGCCCCAGCTTTCCTGGAACTCGCTTTGTCAACCAGGCTGGCCTTGAACTCACAAAGATCCACCTGCTTCTGCCTCCTGAGTGCTAGGATTAAAGGTGTGCACCACCACGCCCGGCTGTATATCTATCTATCTTATATACCCATATGCAATGGGATTGTAAAAAAATTTGAGTAAAAAGAGATCACAAGTAGAAAAGTTTATGAACCTCTGGCATAAATATACTACGGCTGTACTATGGCTATATGGTATCCCTGAGGCCCACTTGGTCATCTCCTTAAAGGTTTCAGGTTTGGAGCTCAGGGAGAACACAATGTGGATTGTCATTTTGGGCAAGAGGTTTATTAGAATTATTAATGTCATATAGGCAGCAGCATGGCAGGGCTACTGCAGAGAGCTCAGGCCCTGGTAGTACAGCCTGGTCTTTTCTTACAAGTTTAAGAGGAAGGGCAGATGTTCCATGCCATGTGGTTGGTGAGTAGTCCACAATATAGGCCTGCAGTCAGACCGTATCTGATTCTGGGGTGAGAGAGGGAGTGGAGAGAGTCTTGCATTTAAAGGAAAAAGAATGTGGGATCTTGATGATATGGAGGGAGTTGGGATGAGGGGCCCATTTGTATCCATAGCATAGTTTGTAGTCTGTTAGCCTGGGCCCTGTATGCCCAATCAGCTATGAGGGAGGAGAGAGACACAGCTACAGATGGACATGGCCTGAGAGATGTCTGGTGCAAGTCCTCATACACAGAGGTGACATAATCTGTCATTTAGTATTATGAGGCAACTTGCTCCAGGGAATTCCATGAAACAAGGGCACCTCATCACAGATGAAACTTTCAGAAATCTTAAAATAAAGCTTACCCTTATAAGAAAAACTCAAACTTTCTTTATGAAAGATCTGGTAACTAATGTCTGAATGTAGGTACAGAAAGGGAAGGGGGGCTGGAGAGATGGCTAAGTAGTTATGAGCACTGGTGTAAGATAAGAAACCAGAAGAAACCAGACCCAGTTGGGAAACAGAATTACAAGAGCATTATCTTGAGAAACAGATGCCTGCAGAAAGGGCCATTTCCCCTTACCACTTCTGCTTATGTAAACATGCTTCTGCTGGAAACGGCCGGCCTTCAGTTATGTAAGCTAAGAATTTTTTTTTAATTTTATTTATTTTTGTATGTGTATGAATGTATTGTCCGCATGTAGGTCTGTGCACCCGTGTTGTGCAATGAACTGGAGTTCTGGAATTGGAGTTACAGAAGGTTCTTAGCCACCATGTGGGTGCTGGAGATTGAATCCGGGTCCTCTGCAAGAGCAGTTGGTACTCTTAACCACCAGGCTATCTCTCCAGCCCCATGTAGGCTAAGAATTTTTAACACACCAATGACAGAGCAGGTCTGAAATGATGCTTTATAGCCTATAAATGTTGTAAGAAAGTAGACTGGAGCTTAGGCTTTGCAGGTAATTACATGAGTCTGCGCAAATAAAGCTCACAAATCTCCACTCAGTCTCTGATGCCTGTTCTAAATGCAGTGATCCCCATAGGAGTTGTTCATTCCACTGTCATGCAATGCTCCTGGAGGCCAGAAGAAGGCAGTGATGGCCAGAAGTGGAGTTATGAGTGGTTGTTAGGCTCCCTGGGGAAAATGTCACAACAAAACTCATTATTTTGAATGCTAACAAAAAATTCCTTAAAATATAAAAGCAAAAGATAAAATAGCTATAATTCTGTTCCTTACACTTTTCTTGAACTTGGAGTTTTCTTGTACACAGGACCTCATTCATGAGTCGTCTCCTTGCCTCCTTCTTGAGTGCCAGCTCCTTCTCCTGCTCAGCCAGCTTCTTGGCCTTCACTTCCTCTAATACTCTGTCGAATTCTTTCTCCTGGTCTGCTTCCTCCTTTCGTTGCTGTATCAGATAGTCATTGTATATCTTCTGCTCTCTTGCCATATCTGCCTATATAACATAATTCATCTTAGAATCCTTAGATGTTTGAGGATAATCAGAATATGGGCTGAAGAGATGGCTCAGTGGTTAAGAGCACTGACTGCTCTTGACAAGGACCCACCTGAATTTGATTCCCAACACCCACACAATGGCTAAGAACTATTCCTAATTCTGGTTCCAGGGCTTTGATGTCCTCTTCTGATGTCCCTGGGCACTGCATGATATGGGTGTATTTACACACATGCAGGTAGTACACTCAAACACATAAAGTAAAAATAATACATAAAATTTTAAAAAGAATTATCAGAATATTTGCCATATGTGGTGATGCACACACATTTAACCCTGGAACTCAGGAGGCAGAGGCACACAGATCTCCATGAGATCAACTCCACCCTGGTCTGTATTTCAAGTTGTAGGCCAGCTTGGTCTACAGGGGAGATCCTGTTCCAAAACCAACAACAAGAACAAAAACTTATTAGAATACTTAGATGACTGGGCTGGAGAGATGGCCTAGCGGTTAAGAGCACTGACTGCTCTTGCAGAGGACCCAGGTTCGATCCCCAGCACCCACATGGTGGCTAAGAACCATCTGTAACTCCAATTCCAGGAGAACTCCAGTTCCAGGGGAATCCGAGACCCTCTTCTGACCTCCGCGGCATTGCATGACACAAATGCACAAACCTACATGCAGACAGTACATTCATACACGTACAAAAATAAATAAAAAATTTTTAAAAATTAAAAAAATTAAAAGAATACTTAGATGATTAAGAGCAACTTTAATTTTATTTTATTTATTTATTTAGGGTGTGTGTGTGTATGTGTGTGTGTATGTGTATCTGTTTATATGCACATGAGAGGGCTGGGGTGCCCACGTGCACCACAGAGAGTAAGTGGAGGTAGGGGGACAACTTCCGAGAGTGGGTTCTTTCCTTCTACCATGTGAATCCTGGGGATGGAACTCAAGCTGTCAGATTTGGTGGCAGGTGCCTTTACCTGCTGAGTCAAAGAACAATTTTCTAAAGGTACAACCCTAGTATTGTAAGGCCATATACTAAACCATCTATAGATGTTCTGGGATTTACTCCATAAGACTCAAAGCTGCTTGTGGGTATTGATTAACTGTTCGCTGTTGGACATTTCAAATTTCTTTTCTAGTTTATGGATATCATGAGTAAATCTACCCAAACATTTAGGTTTTAGTTGCTGTTTCATTTATTGTTTTATTTAGTTGATGTTTTATTCCTAATCTCCAGAGACCTTTAGTCTATTTTATTTTATTGAACTTATATGTGTTTCATACATAACTTTTCAATCAGTCTTTTTTAAATTATTTTATTTATTTCTGTATGTGTATGAATGTACTGTCTGCATGCAGGTCTGTGCACCCGTGTTGTGCAATGCCACAGAAGTCAGAAGAGGGTCTCGGATTCCCCTGGAACTGGAGTTCTCCTGGAATTGGAGTTTCAGACGGTTCTCAGCTGCAATGTGAGTGCTGGGGATCAAACCCGGGTCCTCTGTAAGAGCAGTCGGCGCTTTTAACCGCTAGGCCATCTCTCCAGCCCCTTCTATTAGTCTTAATAGCCATTATACCCACTTCTCCCTTGGCACCCTCCCTTGACCCACCTCAAGAGTTCAAACCTTCTGTCATTCCTGCTAGAATCCATTGTGCCAAATATTCTCTCTGCTCGCTCCTCCCCAAGCTCTAGTTAGCCTATCCAGAGTCTCTTTTCCAAAGTAGGCCAGGTCTTCCTAATCCAACCACCATCTGCTGCCAATATTTCCTCAGCCAAGGTTGGGCTCTGCTACCCATTTCTACAGTTCTGTGCTGGGTTTTTGTCCACCTGAGCTTGCACAGGTCTTGAGCATGCTGATACCAATCCTGTAGGTTCATATGAACTAGGTTCCAGGAGCTTGTAGGATTTATTTCCATTTGGTCTTGCATCACCTCCCTGGCTCTTACAATCTTTCTGCCCCCTCTTCCACAATATTCCCTGAGCCCTGAGTGGGTGAAGCTGAATACAGACAGTCTGTCTATGGAGCCACACTCTGTAGACGCCTAATCTTCATGGTTTGGCCATTCAGACCCTTTTGGATTCCTGGTCTCCTATTGTATGGAAGAGCTTCCTTAATAAGAGTTCAGAGATAGTTAATGCCTTCTTGGGTCCTTGTTCTATGATACTTGGTTCTTGTGTGTAGAGGTTTCCTAGGCAATAGCCATTCACAGACTATGTCTCTGTGTGTCTGGTTGTGAGACTCTGTACTATTCTCATCTGGAGCTAAAGAAGCTTCTTTTCTGAGTGTTGTCTGGGATATTTGTCTGTAAATATAAGGAGACTTCTTTTGAATAGTAAAATGTTACCTTATCCCAGAAATGTGTCTACTTTATGGAGCTGTCTAAGATCTATGAACTCTCCAGATGTGTGCAATTGGCTATGTTAATAATACAACACATGAATTTCCTTCTATTGAGTGGGCTTTAGGTCCAATTTGTCAGCCATTGATTTCCCCCAAGATAGAAGTGCTACTATTGTACCAATGTCGTATGCTGTGCTGGACATTGATGTGGATGTTTGGTCTTGAGGCTGATATTGGACTATCTATTGATAATATCCTTTAGTGGCTTGCATAGTGTTCTCCACAGCTATGAGAGCTAGCCTTCAGGGGTGATGGCTTCCAGTCAAATCCAGTTCTAGTGTTCAAGATCCAGTCTCCAAAGTATTCCCTGTCTTCAGCAATAGGGTCTTACCTTCAGGTTCTGGGAGGCAATCAAGGGCTGTAGCAATAGCCCATGTAATTTTGGGAGTCTCTTGGACTACCCTGACCAACAACTCAAAGGAAGTTTTCTCCTGTCTGGTACTGTTTCTTGATATGCAGCCTTCATCTCTGCATATGGTCTCATGTAAAGATATTATGTGTGTAATTTGTCAATAGATTATTAGACTAATATGATTCGCTCTGTTTTTTTTACCCTATCATGCATCGTTTATCTTTCTTCTCTCTTTACCTGCCTAGCCCTCCCTCCATGCCTTCTCCATTTAAAGTATCCCCCTTTCTCCCTTGAGACTGCCAGTCTCCCACAGACCTACTTTGCTTGTGCTCCTTTTTCCCCTTTTATCCCCCACTTTCCTTCTATAACCCTTCCACTCCCTTTCCATTTAGATACCCTGAGTTTATCCATTCTTCCCTTAGTAACACCTGTCATCTACTAGCCTTCTGTCTCAGGTTCCCTCTTTCCCTTTACCTTCCTGGTTCCTGAAGTTACATCATGGTATATACTTACATATAAGGTTTTGGTGCTAGGATCCACAAATGAGGGACAACATACATCGTTTGTTTTTCTGAGTGTGTTACTTCGCTTAGCATAACAGCTTCTAGTTTTGTCCATTTACATGCAAATTTTATGATGTCATCTTTCTTTACCACTGCATAGAACTCCATTGTGTAAATGTACACATTTTCATTATCCACTCCTCAGTTGAGAGACACTTAGGTTGTTCCAGCTCTTTGCTATTGTGAAAAGAGCAGCAGTAAACATGGATGTGCATGTATCTCTGCAATAGGATGAATCCTTGGGTATATATCCAGGGGTGGTATGACCAGGTCGAATGGTCAGTTCATTTTTAGCCTTTTTCTTTGAAGTACTTTTATTTCTTTTCTTTCAAAATAATCTTTGAGGGGGGCAAGGCCAATACATATTTTCATAGAAAAATTTTTTTCATTAATTTTTTAAATGGTCCTTTACTCTCTGATCCATCCTGGAGCTGGGTGCTTTCCTCTCCAGCCCTTCTGGATGTGGGTCCTTTACTCTCTGATCCATCCTGGCAGCAGGACATTTACCATTTTTAGTCTTTAAAGAGGTCTCTCCACATTGCTTTCCATAGGGGTTGCACAAGTTTGCAATTCCCCTAGCAGTGAATGAGTATTCCCCTTTCTCCACAACCTCTCCAGTGTTTGGTACCATTTGTTTTCTTGATCATAGCCAGTTGTACTGGGGTAAGATGGAATCTTAAAGTGGTTTTAATTTGCATTTCCATAATTGCTTATGATGTTGAACACTTTTTTTTTTTTTGGTATTTTTGAGGCATGGTCTCCCTTTTAGTACCAGCTGTCTTGGAGCTCACTCTGTAGATCAGGCTGGCCTTGAACTCACAGAGATCCTCCTACCTCTACCTCCCGAGTTCTGGGATTAAAGGCACGTGCCACCACACCTAGCTTGATGTTGAACACTTTTAAAGATGTTTCTGAGCCATCTTCTTCTCTTGAGAAATCTTTGTTCAGATCTTTAGCCCATCTTTTAATTTGGTCATTTGTTTTCTTGCTCCTTTGTTTTTTGAGTAATTTATATACTCTGGATGTTAAACCTCTGACAGATGTGCCATTGGTGAAGATATCCTCCTACTGTGTGGGTTTTTTCTTCACTTCTTTGATTGTTTCTTTTGCTGTATAAAAGCTTTTTAGTTTAATGAGGCCCCACTCCTTGATTTTTGACACTATTTCCTGCACACCTTCTGTCTGATTTAGAAAGTCTTTTCCTACACCTATATCTTGTAGGTTACTGCCAATGTTTTCTTCTAACATTTTCAGAGTTTCTGGTTTCACATTGAGGTCTTCAATCCACTTAGAATTGACTTTTGTGCAAGGTGAAAGGTAGGGGTTTAGTTTCATTCTTCTGTAAGTGGTGATCTAGTTTTGCCAGCACAATTTGCTGAAGATACTGCCTTTTCTCCATTAAGTGTTCTTAGCTCCTTTGTCAAATATTAAGTGGCTGAAATTGTATGTACTCAAGTTTGAGTCTTCAATTTTATTCCACTGATCTATGTGTCTATTTTTGTGCCAGAACCATGCTGTTTTTATTACTATAACTCTGTAATATAGCTTGAACTCTGGTGTTGTAACCTCTGTGCCACCCCCTCCCACACACACACATTACTCTTTGTGCTCAGGGTTGTTTTGGCTATCCTGGGTCTTTTGTGTTTCCAAATGAATTTCAGGATATTTTTTCTAAGTCTGTGAAGAAAGTCATGAAGATTTTGATTGGGATTGCACTGGATCTATATATTACTTTGGGTAGGATGGTCATTTTTACTATACTAAGGCTTCCAATGCATGATCATGGGAGGTTTTTCCATCTTCTGGTGTCTTCATCAATCTCCTTCTTCAAAGATTTAAAATTTCATTGTAGAGATTTTAATGTCTTTGGTCAGGTTTGTTCTAAGATATTTTTTTGAGGATATTATGAATGGAATGGTTTTCATGTACTCTTTCTCCAATTGCTTGTTATTGACATATAGAAAGGCTTTTGTAGATTAATTTTGTAACCTCCCACTTTACTGAAACTGTTAATCATTTCTAGGAGTTTTCTGGTGGAATTTTTGGTATTCCTTAGGCATAATATCATATCATCTTCAAAAAGGGATTGTTTGATCTCTTCTTTTCCAATTAGTACTCCTTTAATTTCCTTTTCTTGTCTTACTTCTCTAGCAAGAGTTTCAAGCACTAAATTGAAAAGGAGTGGAGACAGTGGACAGCCTTGCTGGGTTCCTGACTTTAAAGGGAATTCTCTCTCTCTTTTTTTTCCATTTGGAATGATGTTGGCTGTGGGTTTGTTGTATGTAGCTTTAATTACTGTGAAGACTATTACCTCCAGTCCAATTCCCTCTAGGACTTTAAACATAAATCCATGTTGAATTTTATCAAAGGCCTTTTCTGCATTAGTTAAGATGACCATGTGGTTTTTGTCTTTGAGTCCATTTATATGATTTATGGCATTTATTGATTTACATATGTTGAACCATCCCTGGATCTCTGGAATAAATATGAATTGATCATGGTGGATGATGATCTTGATGTGTGCCTGTGGGCAGGTTGCAAGTATTTTGTTGAGAATTTTTACATCAATATTCATTAAGGTATGGGTCTAGTTTTCTTTTTTGGTTTTATCTTTGCCTGGTTTTGGTATTAGAATGATTCTTGCTTCAAAGAAGGAATTTAGTAGGTTTCCCTCTGTTTCTATCCTTTTGGATAACTTAAGTAATATTGGTCTTAGAGCTTCTTTAAATATCTGGTAGAATTATGCCATATATCTGGGCCTGGGATTTTTTTAGTTGGGAGGTTTTGTATTACTGTTTCAATTTCCTTATATGTTATGGGTCTATTTAAGCTGTTGATTTCTTCTGGTTAAGCTTTGGTGAGTCCCATGATTTCAGATATTCATCCATTTCTTTTAGGTTTTCAAATTTAATAGAGTATAGGTTTTAAACTATTCCCATATAATGTTCTGGATCTTTTTTATTATCTATTGTAATGTTTCCCCTTTCATCTCTAATTTTGTTGATTTGGAGTTGCTTTCTTTCTTTTGGTTAACTGGGCTAAGGGTCTGTATATCTTGTTTATCCTTTTAAAGAACCAGCTCTTGGACTCATTGATTCCTTTATTGTTTACTTTGTTTCTATTTCATTGATCTCTACTTTGATATTTGTTATTTCTTCTTGTCTGTTAGGTTTGGAATTTATTTGTTGTTGTCTTCCAAGTGTCTTGAGTTGCCACCCTAAGTCATTTATTTGTGCTCTTTCTGTTTTTTGGGGTTTTTTTATGTAGGCACTTAGAGCTATAAATTTCACTCTTAGGACTGCTTTTAAGGTGTCCCAGGGGTTCTGTTGTGTTGTCCTTTTTGTTTAATTCCAAGAATACTTTTATTTCTTTCTTAATTTCTCCTTTGATCCATTCATTATTCAGGAGTGTGTTGTTTAATTTCCATGAGTTCTTGTAGCTACTAGAGCTTATTCTGGTGTTAACATTAAGCTTTATGGGTTGGAGAGATGGCCTAGCAGTTAAGAGCTCTGACTGCTCTTGCAGAGGACCTGGGTTCCATCCCTAGCACCCACATGGTGGCTGAGAACTGTATTTAACTCCAGTTCCAGGGGAATCTGACACCCTCTTCTGACCTCTGAGGCATTACACAACATGGGTGCACAAATCTGCATGCAGACAGTACATTCATACACATATAAAAATAAATAAAAAATTTAAACATTTTTAAAAATTATTAAGCTTTAATGCATTGTGGTCTAATAGACTGCATGAATTATTTTAATTCTTTGTATTTGTTGAGGTTTGTTCTCTGCCCCAATATGTGGTCAATGTGGAGAAAGTTCCATGGGGTGCTGAGTAGAAAGTATATTCTTTGATGTTTGGGTGGAATATTTATTAGATGTCTGTTAGGTCCATTTGGTGTATCATATTGTTCAGTTCAGATGTCTCTTAGTTTATTCTTTGGTTGACCTGTCTAATGGACACAGTGGTGTATTGAAGTCCTCTACTACTAATGTGTTGGGATTAATCTGTGCCTTAAAATCCTGTAGAATTATGTTTATGAAGTTAGGTGCACCAGAGTTTGGTGCTTATAAATTTTGATTGTGATACCTTCTTGGTTAATTGTTCCTTTGATAAGAATGAAGTGACCCAGCTGGGTGTGGTGGTGGATGCCTTTAATCCCAGCACTCAGGAGGCAGAGGCAGGTGGATCTCTGTGAGTTCAAGGCCAGCCTGGTCTACAGAGCAAGCTCCAGGCAAGCTGGGTCTAAAGGGACACCCTGTCTCAAAAAAAAAACAAACAAAAATTTCCAAAAAAAAAATGAAGTGACCCAACCTTCTTCATCTGTTCTGATTAGTTTTAGTTTGAGGTCTATTTTGTTTGATATTAGAATAGCAACTCCTGCTTGCTTCTTAGTGCTATTTGCTTAGAATATTTTTTTCACCCTTTCACCATAAGATAGTGCCTATCCTTGAAGGTGAGATAGGTTTCCTGCAGACAACAAAAGGATGGATTTTGTTTCTTAATCCATTCTACTAATCTGTGCCTCTTGATTGGGGAGTTCAGTTTATTGATATTTAAAGTTATTATTGAGAGATGTATATTGTTTCTCATCATTTTAATTTGTTTGCATTCTTGGTCTAGGTTTGTATTTCCACAGTTATACCTTCATTAACTACTTTCTGTTGCCACTTGGGTACAGTTGTTCCTTTATTCCACTCTTTGTATTGTTTCAAGCATTCTCTGAAGGGTTGGGTTACTGGGTATAAATTCTTCAGCTTATTTATGTCATGACTTCTCCTTAAACTACAATAGACATTTTTGCTGGGTAAAGTATTTTGGGTTGGCATCTATAGTCATTTAGAACTGGGAATACTTTGGTCCAACCTCTTCTGGCTTTTATCATTTGGATTAAAAAGTCAGCTGTAATTCTGATGGCTTTTCCTTTATATGTGACTTGTTTTCCTTTTGTAGCTTTCAGTATTCTCTCTTTGTTTTGAACATCTAGTGTTTTTACTATGATATGGCATGGGGAATTTCTTTTCTGGTTCTATTTGGTGTTCTATTTGCTTCTTATATTTGTATGGGTATATCTTTCCTTAATTTGTGGAAATTTTCTTCTACAATTCTGTTGAAGATCTGGTAAATAACATTATCCTAAGATTCTTCTCCTTCCTCTATATCTATGAAGTGTAGGTTTGGTCTTTTCATAATGTCCCACATTCCCTGAATATTCATTCAATTCATGTGATTTTTTTTAAATCATAATATTTGCTTGTGCAGCCCAATTCTTCCATTTTATCTTTCAGTCTTTGCCAGGAGCCAAAGCTGTCAGACATACATGCTCACAGAAAATTACTAGCTTGCTTATCTCAGGAATTTGTGAGTGCAGCTTGCTTATCTCAGAAATTTACGAGTGCAGCTTGCTTACCTCAGGAATTTGTGAGTGCAGCTTGCTTATCTCAGAAATTTATGAGTACAACAGGCATTGGGGTCACAGTACCGGGAACTAAGAGCATCTGGTACTTCTCCAGATGCACCCTCTCCCTGCCGCCGAACTGTGCCGACCCATCTCCCACCACAAAATTCCTGCTCGCTTGTCTTTATAAACACGGCACCTAATAAAGACTATGAAGCTTGATCAGAACATTGTCTTGCTCTCGTTCTTTGAGTCCTCTATCCCCCATTCTTTCATCCCCTCCTCAGGTCTGCATTGATGACCCCATGGGCCGGGGCACAGTGGCACCCAACGTGGCCTTCGAGGAATGGGGATTTGATTGAATGTCACTACAAAGAAAGAGGCCTCATCGTATCTGGATCACCACGCTTTTCTTCAAGAAGAGTGGTCCACACAGAGTCGCCCGCCTGTGAGACTGATCCATAAAGGTAGGGAATAGTGACGCAAACATGGAACAGACATTAGACAAACATGATTTGTTTTAAAATGGTCTCAAGGAGTCCCTCAGGATGCGAGGAATTAGGGTTAAGAAAAAGGATCTTAAGAAATTATTTGCTTTCATTTCTGATGTTTGTCCTTGGTTCCCTCGAGAGAAAACCATGATGAAAAACGATGGACTCGAATAGGTGACTGCCTACAAGATTTTTATAAAACCTTTGGCCCAGAAAATGTCCCTGTTCAGGCCTTTTCCTATTGGAATTTAATTCATGATATCCTCAAGGTTTCAAACAAATGGGCAGACCTCCAAGAAGTAAAGAGGGAGAAAAGGTCCTAAAAGAACAGTCTCGACCTCCCCCAGTTTGCGATTCTATTTCCATTCCCATGCCAGATTGAGAAGAGCCCACCCCAGCAACTGTGCCTCTGGCAAACCCCCTCCTCAACCACCCTAAGCCAGACACCCGTCTCAAATATATACCCCTCTCTTAAAAATTTCCAGTCTAAAGAAGGCCCACCCAACGATTTTCTTTCCCCAGAGGAAGCTCATCCCCTTGAGGAGGAAGCAGCCAAAAATAAAAATCCTGACTGGACGCCCTTGCTATCCTCCCAGAGCCAACCACCCCCATATGTTATAGCTCCCCCATTTTGTGCTCCCACCTTTGACTCTGATATTACAGAAAATGCCAAAGTAAAACTTAGTCAAGAGGTCGCCTCACTTAAAAATTTACTCCAAATAAAACAACAACACCTAAACTTAATAAAAGAATTAAAGGCATTGGATCTAGAACTAACTAACTCTCCCTTGGTTCCCATCACACCCAAAGCGGCATCCAAGAAAAAGCCAAAAACATGTATACATGCTTTTCCCATTACTATAAGCAAGGCCGCCCCCACTTCTAGTGAGGCAAATGAATCTGAGGAGGAAGGGGAAATTTTGGGTGAGGAAGCCTTGGATGATGAGGATCAGGATGAGGCCCCAAATGAGGAAAGCAAAGAAACAACTCTAGTTTCAGGCCAACGATACTGCCGCCTCAGCTTTAAACATATAAAAGAATTAAAAGCTGTGGTTACACTTTATGGCCCAATAACGCCATTCACTTTATCTACAATTGAAACCCTGAGTGATCGATGGCTCACACCTAATGACTTGCATCTCTTAGCCTGTGCTGCCTTGCCAGGTGGTGACTACATCCTTTGGAAAACTGATTTTGAAGAAAACTGCAGAGAAATTGCAGTCCGCAACACTAAAAGTAAAATTGCTAAAACTTGGGATAAGGCAAAATTTCTGGGTCAGAGCCCTTACAGTACCAATGAAAAACAGGCTAAGTTTCCTCCTGGCCTCCTGGTCCAAATCCAAAACACAGGTATCAAAGCTTGGAAGCAGCTCCCTCCTAAAGGGTCGGCAACCACCTCTTTGGCCAAGATTCGACAAGGCCCGGATGAGCCATATAGTAATTTTATTAGCTGAGTCACAGAAGCGGCTGAAAGGCTCCTTGGACAAAACAAGAATAAAAGCGAATTCATTAAACACCTTGCTTTTGAAAACGTGAACCCTGCGCGCCAAACTGTAATTCGTCCCCACCATGGTTCTAAAGATATATCTGGCTACATTCGGCTTTGCACAGGTATTGGCTTGGCTCATTCCATCGGAATAGCAATAGGGGCAGCTCTCAAAAATTTCACTCAGGCCAACTGCCCTAAGAGTTGTTTTAATTGTAAACAACTGGGACATTTTTCCAGGGATTGCACCGCCCCGAAGGCCAAATGCCCACTCCCTCCCTCCTTATGCCCTCGATGTAAAAAAGGAAAACACTGGGCCTCAGAATGCCACTCCAAAATGGACGCCTAGGGCAATACCCTACCCCCACAACAAAGAAACTTCCAGAGGGGCCAGCCCCTGGCCCCCAAAATGAGACAAACCCCTGGGGCTATCAGGTTTGTCCCCCAAATGTCAGACCCTCAGACTCCAACGTCACCAATCTCTCCCAAGCTACCACCGGCAGTGCAGGACTGGACCTCTGTTCCTCCACCACAACAATATTAACACCTGAAATGGGGATTCAAATCCTAGAGCTGGAGGTTTGTGGCCCCCTGCCCCCTAACACCTTTGGACTGCTCCTTGGTCATGCCAGCCTACCAATCCAAGGCCTAAATATATTCCCTGGAGTTACTGATAATGATTACACAGGGAAAATAAAGATCCTAGCATCCTCCCCCCTTGGCCCTATAACCATAAAACCTGGACTCAACTCCTACTAATACCCCTTGCTCACCCTAATCGAAAATTTTTCAAACGATTCAGAGATACTGACAACTTTGGCTCCTCAGATACCTATTGGGTTCAAAAAATTACACAAGACCGACCCCTTTTAAAATTAAAACTAGAAGGAAAAATTTTTGAAGGCCTTGTAGACACCGGAGCTGATGCCACAGTAATTTCTGACAGGCATTGGCCTCTTTCCTGACCCCTTACAGCTACCTTAACTCACCTTAAAGGCTTTGGACAGTCCTCCAACCCTCAACAAAGTTCCAAGGTCCTCACATGGACAGATGAAGAGGGTAATTCAGGTATTGTTCAACCATACATCATACCTGGCCTGCCTATCAACCTTTGGGGCATGGACATTCTTGCCCAACTAAATCTCATTATGTGTAGCCCAAATGAAATTGTCACCCAGCAAATGTTGAGGCAGGGCTTTTGTCTTGGATAGGGATTAGGAAAACGCTCACAAGGGATAAAATAGCCCATTGTACTAACTAAGAACTCTGATCACCTAGGTCTTGGCATGAAAAATTTACCTTAATGGCTGTTGACATTCCTGTACCCCATGCAGACAAAATTACTTGGAAATCTGACAAACCTGTCTGGGTTGATCAATGGCCATTAACTACAGAAAAATTAGCCACAGCCACAGCCACAGCTTTAGTACAGGAACAGCTTGCTGCTGGCCATATTGAACCTAGCATCTCTCCTTGGAACACTCCTATTTTTGTCATAAAAAAGAAATCTGGCAACTGGAGACTGTTACAGGACCTCCGAGAAATCAACAAAACTATGATTACTATGGGGGCCCTACAGCCTGGGCTACCCACCCCTGTCGCCATTCCTTCCAACTACTATAAAATAGTTATAGACCTCAAGGATTGTTTTTCTTTACTATCCTCCTCCATCCAGAAGACAAAGTCCGCTTTGTGTTTAGCCTGCCAGTAACAAATTTTAAAGGGCCTATGCCCCGCTTTCATTGGAAGGTTCTTCCCCAAGAAATGGCCAGTAGTCCCACCCTTTGTCAAAAATTTGTTGCCCAAATCATTGATCCCTTTAGAAAACACTGGCCATCCATCTATATTATCCATTATATGGATGATATCCTCCTAGCAGGAGCCGATGGCTCCCAGCTACTTCTTTGTTGCCAAGCAATCTCCCAAAAATTGACTAATAATGGTCTCCAAATAGCCCCCAAAAAGTTCAATTAAAAGACCCTTATTTCTACCTAGGATTTGAACTCCACCACCAAAAAATCATCACACAAAAAATCCAACTAAAGACCAGTCACCTAAAAACCTTAAATGACTTCCAAAAACTTTTAGGAGATATTAATTGGATAAGGCCATATCTTAAACTCACAACTGGAGAACTTAAGCCACTCTTTGACATTTTAAAAGGGGACACTTACCCCTCTTCCCACCATCCCTTAACACCTGCAGCCGTTAAAGCTTTACACATCGTTGAAATGGCCATTCAAAATCAAGGGGTCAACTTTGTATCCTACAAGGATCCCGTCTTATTCGTTGTATATGCTACTTCACACACTCCTACAGGACTCGTTTGGCAGCAGGGCCCACTCCTATGGATACATCTCCCTGCATCCCCTACCAAAATACTGGAAACCTATGCCATTATAGTCACTAAATTAATTTCCCTGGGTCAAGAACAAAGCTGACAATATTTTGGCAAAGACTCTGACAGAGTAATACTCCCCTATTCTAAGGATCAATTACATTGGCTTATGCAAAACACTGATGAATGGCCCATAGACTGCTTATCCTTTTCCAGGATAATTGACAATCATTATCCCACAGATAAACTACTCCAATTTGCCAAAAAAACCATTCCTTTATCTTCCCCAAAACACATCATGCCAACCAATACAAAATGCAAACTTAATATTCACAGACGGGTCCTCTAACAGGATTGCTGCTATGGTAATCGACGATCAAACCTTTACCGTCCAATCTCCTTACAAGTCTACACAACTTGTAGAACTTTACGTGGTAGTTCAAGTTTTCCAAAAATTGACTGACAGCCCTTTCACCTTATATACTGATAACTCTTATATAGCCCAATCTGTCCCGCTTCTTGAAACTGTTCTTTTCATTAAGCCCTCCACCAACGCTGTTCCCCTCTTCATACAGCTTCAAAAACTAATCACCGCCAGACGTTGCCCCTTCATTCTTGGACATCTCCGGGCTCACTCCAACCTCCCTGGTCCTTTATCCGCAGGAAATGCTCACGCTGATGCCTCTACGTGCCTAATCGTCTCTGTAGAGTTAGATCCCATCTGCCAGGCCTGAGATGGTCACGCCCTACATCACCTTAATGCCCAAACACTCTGACAACTTTATAAAATCACTTGGGAACAGGGCTGGCAAATTGTCAAACAGTGCCCTGCTTGTGTCACTCTTCTACCTATTCCTCACCTAGAAGTCAACCCTCGAGGCCTCATTCCCAATAAAATCTGGCAGATGGATGTCACCCACATCCCAAAATTTGGCACATTTAAATATCTCCATGTAACTGTAGACACCTTTAGTGGATTCATTTTTGCCAGCCTACATGCTGGAGAATCTTCAAAAAACGTAATAGTCCATGTGTTAAATTGCCTTTCAGTTATGGGCAAGCCAAAAATTATCAAAACAGATAATGGCCCCTGGTACATCGGACAAAAGTTTCAAACCTTCTGTAAAAAACTACAAATAACCTAGGGAACAATCTGTGGAAGAGGGGGCATGGTAGAATGTAAAGGCTGTGATTGGGGTGAATGGTAAAACTACAGCAATGTAGTCTGGACACTCATTTGATCAACTTGATTGAACAAACAACCTGTCACCCCCCACTGGATGGTGGGACTGTGGGGGTTTGGGCACAACAGTCTGTAGATTGGTTTTGCACTAAGGATGCTTATACTCATGGATTATCACTTATAGCTTAAAAAGGAAAAAAAAAAACCTGAAAGATGCAGGACAATTATGGCAGAATACATGATCTGGGATGGGGTGGGGGTGGGGGGGAAGGGAAAGGGAAATATGCCTGATCTGAATTGGAAAATGATGTACGAAATGCACAAACCATCAATAAAAATTAAATTAAAAAAAAACTACAAATAAAACACATCACTGGCATTCCTTATACCCCTCAAGGGCAAGGAATTGTGGAACATGCCCATCAAACACTCAAAAACACCTTTCACAAATTGGATAAGGGAACATTGTATTCCTTAAAGGGGTCACCAAAAAATATCTTGCATCATGCATTATTTGTTCTCAATTTCCTCAACCTGGATGACCATGGCAAATCTGCTGCTAATCGCCTTTGGTATCCTGAGACAAATAAGAATTATGCCACCATTATGTGGAAAGATCCCCTAACTTCAAAATGGGATGGCCCAGACCCCGTTCTCATCTGGGGTCGAGGTTCGGTATGTATTTATGACACCAAAGAAAAAGGGGCCAGATGGTTCCCTGAAAGATTGGTAAAACAAACAGACACATCTAAGACAGTCTATTAACCATATAATCTCCAGGG
The DNA here is from genome assembly GCA_009823505.1 of Rhizomys pruinosus. NCBI lineage: Eukaryota > Metazoa > Chordata > Mammalia > Rodentia > Spalacidae > Rhizomys > Rhizomys pruinosus. The sequence goes on along the minus strand of VZQC01006199.1, from coordinate 1,161,225 downwards.
AAAAAGAAAAACCCTGAGAATCCCTCTCTCTTCCTTATAGGTTCTGTTCCAATCCCAAATGGGCCACTCCCTGCCAATCCTCCTTCTGCTCCTGGTGACAGTACCAAGGCCATCTCAGATGGAGTCACCCAACCCCCATCGACCTGTCACAATCACATGGACGGTGACTAACCTCAACACAGGTCGCATTGTCAACAGCACCACCATGAAGGGAACAATTTCAGACAGGTACCCGACCCTCCACACCTATTTCTGCCACCTTGCATTTGGGAGCTCTTCATGGGACCTCTGCAAGGATTGGTTGGTGCCCCCTGTCCCTAGAAGGGCAGTCTCTAAGATGGCCTTCTATGCATGCCCTGGGACCAATCGCACCAAGGGACAGATTGACAAATGTGGGAGCATGGAAGACTTCTATTGTAAAAACTGGGGCTGTGAAATGACAGGGACGGGATACTGGATAAAAACGAGGGGACCACTCAAGGTGAAAAGAGGAACCCTGGTACCTATCCAACAATGTAGCAAGTTCCAATGTAATCCACTTATAATAAGCTTCACACAGGAAGGGAAAAAATACACACAGTGAGAGGCTGGATACAACTGGGGGTTGAGGCTATATAAACAGGGTGATGACTTCGGGGTCCTATTCTCTCTTACGAGAAAGGTGGAGGCTATTATTGTAACAGTGGGACCAGAGGTACCCCCACCCCCTCCACTGAAGACATGACCACTGACCTCCAGGTCCATAATGACACCAGCCCCTAATGCTGCCTCACATAAACCCAGAAAACAAAACAAGCAACAGCACAAAAGAAAAAAGCCGGAGGATACAGACCCCTAGATAGAGGCAGTTTGAATCACTTGCCAGGTATTTAATGCCTCCAGACCAGAGATGCTGGAAAATGCGTGTTGGTTGTACCTTTCCCCCACACCCCCCTACTATGATGCCCTGGGGCTTGTGGGAGATTTTTAACTATACCAATAATACCAACCCTAAAGAATGCCAATGGGGACCAAGGTTTTCCTCAAAAAAGACAGGAAATTAAAAACAAAGGACTTACCCTTACTATCCAGGGAGACTTCTCATGCGTCTCCCTGGATACGCATGAGAGCCTCCCGCACGGGAATCCCACTAAAGGGCAGCTGTAAGAGGAGTGTCAGAGGGAGCAGATGGCTTATACGCCCCCATGAGTGTATTGGTTATGTAAGGAAGCTGGGCTTACGCCATGTGTCAACGTGGAGGCCCTTAGTTTGACCAATGACAGCTGTGCCCTGATAACAATTTTCCCCTGGATCCTCTACCAACAGCTAGATGAAATAATTGCGAGAAAATGCCCCCAAACAAAAAGAGAGGTCTTCACAGCAGTTGCCCTCACCTCTATCTTGGGGCTAGGAGTAGCTGGTACTAGCATGGGAGTGGCATCCCTAGTGCTCCCCGACACTAACTCAGAGCACAAATAGATGTTAACCTAGACAGAGTCGAGGTTGCCATTAGACATATGAAAAAAATCTATGGACTCCATAGCTGAGGTAGTCCTCCAAAACAGAAGGGGGCTAGACATATTAACTATGGAGCAAGGAGGAATTTGTAAAAAAAAAACTGGGAGAGGAATGCTGCTTCTATGCAGACCATACAGGCATCATCACTAAGAACCTAGATGACATCCGATATGACCTGGATGTCTGCCAAGCAAACACTGATCAAGGTTGGTTCCAGAGTTGGTTTTCGATTTCCCCGTGGGTTTCTACAGTACTCCCAGCAATCCTGGAGCCGCTTCTAGGATTTCTGTTATTAGGATCCTTCGGGCCCTGGGCATTCAACAGACTCACATGATTTATAAAACAACAAATTGACTCCTGGCATCAAAACCCATACAAGTATATTACCACAGACTTGATTTGGTTGATAGAGGTTTGGCTGAGCCTGAGGACAATATGCCTCCTTTAGGAGCTGCATAAAACTCAGATTTATGCAAGCCAGCCTTGGCATGGCCTGGGTACTGGCAAGGGGTGCAAGGCTGAGCACTGCAGGGGGAGGACCCTATAGTCTGCCTCTGAGTCCCTCGTAAAGCAAATCTGATTTGCATAGAGATTGATGTCAATCTTTAAGGCACTCATTGTAAGCCTTCTCAACAAAAAAGATAAAGGCTCTGCCTCTTCTCCCCAAAAAGACATCAAGAGCCATATAAATTGGGGGAAAATCAGTATTTATCCCACCAGAGGAATCAGGTCAATACTTCCCCCCTCTGGTTAATGCCCCCCTTTTTTCTTCTGCAAAAGAGGTTCTCTCTCATTCACCCACCGCATTTAAATAACAGAAAGGGAGGAGATGCTGGGAGCCAAAGCTGTCAGACATACATGCTCACAGAAAATTACTAGCTTGCTTATCTCAGGAATTTGTGAGTGCAGTTTGCTTATCTCAGAAATTTATGAGTACAACAGGCATTGGGGTCACAGTACCGGGAACTAAGAGCATCTGGTACTTCTCCAGATGCACCCTCTCCCTCCCGCCGAACTGTGCCGACCCATCTCCCGCCACAAAATTCCCACTCGCTTGTCTTTATAAACCCGGCACCTAATAAAGACTACGAAGCTTGATCAGAACATTGTCTTGCTCTCGTTCTTTGTGTCCTCTGTCCCCCATTCTTTCGTCCCCTCCTCAGGTCTGCGTTGATGACCCTGAGGGCTGGGGCAAGTCTTGATATTTTATTTTCTACTTCATTCATTCTGTTACTGAGGCTTTATCCCATCCTTTCCAGATAGCTTATTGAGTGTTCCACTTCCTTTTTCATTTCAGCCTGAGTTTTCTTCAGCATTTCTATCTCTTTTGTGAATTCAGTCTGAAGTTTATCATTATCTTCTTTTCATTTACTCCTATCTTCTTTGAGTTAATTTCTTTGCTTGCATGTTCTTTAAATTCCTTGAATTCTTTGATGATGTCTATGACAGTTCTTTGAAATTCTGTGTCCTGGGTTACATCTAGGGGAACCTCATTGTAGCCCTCTTTTACAGGATTGGTAGTATTTAGTGGAGACATATTATTTGGGTTTTCCATGTTATTGTTTTTTCATTGTAAATTTGGTATGTGGATTTCTTTTTTTGTGTGTGGATTTATTTTGTTGTTTATGATTCTGATATGAAGCTCGTGTTTTTGTTGTTGTTGAATTGGAGAGGGACTTTGCTTGTATTGTTTATATGCCTTTGTTGTTTTCTTACTAGATGTTAAAGGCTGATTGGTCTAGGCTTCAGGTTCTTCTGATTTTGTACTGGATGGACCAGCTAATTCTCATCCAGCTAATCAAGAGCTCTGGCTCTCCAGAGCTGGTTGAAAACATCTGAATCTGGGTCTGGAACAGGAAAGCCTCAACTTTTAGTCTATTTCAAACTAAATTTTACATTAAGATCTGTACTGGATAGCTTTAGTGTCAACTTGACAACACCTGGGTTGAGGGAGCCTCAGTTGGGGAATTGGCTCCATTGGATTGGCCTGTGGCCACGTCTGTGGAGTATTCTCTTGATGGTCAAGCAGTGTGGGAGGGCCCAGCCCACAAGAGTGGTGCCACCCTGGGCAGGTTGTTGTGTACTGTATAAGAAGGCGGGCTGGGCATGAGCCAGGGAGCAAGCCAGTGGACAGCATTCCTCTATGGCCTGTGCTTCAGCTCCTGCCTCCAGGTTCCTGCCCTGAGTTCCTGCCTTGTGCTCCCTGAGTGATGAACTGTGAATCAGGAGATGTAAGCTGAATAAACCCTTTCCTCCCCAAGTTGGTGTCAGTCAGAGTGTTTTGTCACAGCAATGGAAGACAAACTAGGAGAAGATCATTGCAGCTTTATAAGCAGTTTTTAATTTTATGTGCATGAGTATATGTGCCTGAATGTAGGTAGGTGCACCCATGTTGTTCAGTGCCCACAGAGACCAGAAGAGAGCATCAGACTCCCCTGGAACTGGAGCTATGGATGGCAGTTAGCCGCCATGTGGGTGCTGGGAATCAAATCAAGGTCATCTGTTAAGAGCCAGTGCTCTTAACCACTGAGCCTTCTCTCTGTTATAAGCAGATTTTTTAAAATTGTAGATATTTCTTGTATCCTCTATTCAGTTTCCTTCAGTGATAATGCAATACATTGCAAAATGGTAATACAATATTGATACTGATATTGATACAGTAAAAATATACAACCTTTCTGTTGTCACCACAAGGACAGCTTGTGTTGCCTGCTTCCCTCTTCCCTTAAACTGTCCTCTGTACATTTCAACAATTTCATTATTTCAAAAATGTTATAAAGGGGAAGCATATTTGAGATGGACCATTTTTTTCCAACTCTCCGGATTTATCTAAGTTGTTTCATCTACCAATATTTTGTTTCTATTGTTTTGTTTGCTTGTTTTAAATTTTATTTATTATTTATTATTGGGGGGACAGCCATACAGCACATTTGTAGAGGTCAGACGACACCTTTGTGGAGTCAGTTCTCTCTTTCTACTGGCACATGGGCTCTAGTGAAGGACCTCAGGGCCTCAGGCTTTCATGGCAAGCACTTTACTCACTGAGCCATCTCAGTGGCCCTATTTCAAGACAGAGTCTCATGTAACCCAGGCTGGCCCCAAACTTACTATGTAGGGAAAGCTGGCCTTGAACTCCTAATATTCCTATCTCTACTGCTCAAATACTGGGATTACAGGCATGTGCTACACACCCAACTGCATTTCACTTTTGCATAGCTGTATTAGTCACTTTTCTGTTGCTGTGATAAAACACCATGTCCAAAGGAACTTGTAAAAGGGAGAGTTTATTTGAGCTTATGATTGACGGTTCCAGAGAATTAGAGTCCATTGTGGTGGGAGGCATGGTGGCTGGATCTGGAGCAGCAAGCCGAGGGTCACATCTCGCAAAGAGCACAGGAAGCAGAGAGAGGGCGACTGGAGACCACGAGGCTTGTTAAACTCACTAAGCCTGCCCCCAGTAATGTACTTCCTCTGGCATGGCCACACTTTCTAAGACCTCCAAAAACAGTGCCACCACCTGGAGACAAATGTCTGAATACTTACAGCCTATGGAGGACACTCATTCAAACCACCACATTCCACTCCCTGGCCCCCATAGGCTCCTGACCATATAAAATGCAAAATGCATTTAGTACAACCTTAAAAGTCCCCATAGTCTTTACCAGTTTCAATGCCATTCAAAAGTCTACAGTCCAAAGTCTCTTCTGAGACTCAGGCCAATCTCCTAAACTGTAAACTCCTGTAAAATCAAAAGACAAATTACATACTCCCAATGTACAGTGGAACCGAATACACATTCCCATTCCAAAAGGGAGGAATAGAGGCATAGTGAGGAAATACTGGACCAAAACAAGACCGAAAACCAGCAGGGCAAACACCAAGTCCAGTAGCTCCATGTGCAACTTCTGGGACTTGACTTCCAAAGGGCTTAGATGGCTCAGCTCTTCCAGCTTTGCTTGCAACATACATCTCTTTCTTAGGCTGGTACCACTCCCTGAATGCAGCTCTCCTTGGCAAATATGTCACAGGTCTGGCATCTCGAATGTCTTCTTGGGGTCTCCGCTGCCAACCAGGCTTCACATTCACAGCTTCACGCAATGGCCTATCAGGGCCTTCTTTATTCAGGGACGCCCCTGCTGCACTCTGCCTGGCCTCTTTGGCTCTCTGAAACCGTGGAGGAAGAACTGATGACCCCTTCACTCTTGCAAACTTCATGCCTCTAAAGCCAGCACCACGTGAATGAAATTGCCGAATCTGGCTGCAAGTTCGGGATGGAATCTCTCCTACTTTAACCACATTTGCAATTTTTCTCTGCCCTGGACTTGTTGGAGGATTAGCTGGGTGTGGTCTTGCCCTGAAGGTACTGATTCTTTTGTTTACTTGTAAATCTCCAGGCCTCTCCTTAATCACTTTAGTCTCCTTATGAAAGGGAGCCTCTCCTTCACATGCCTTGGCCACACCTTTAATCTTCCTAGTGTACTTTTCAGATCCAAACTGTACATTCTGCATTTCCTTCTGCCCCATTTGCTCTTTTTCACTGTAGATCTGTATAATATTCACCATTAAAAGCCACGCCACCATTTCTACATTAGGCTGTCTTGAAATATCCTCCACCAAAGACATCAGTCCATTGCCTTTCAACTTAGCATCAGGCAAGCATTTGGGCTGTGGGCAAACTGCTGCCAGACTCTTTATCAAAATATCCCAGTTGCTGCCTAAGTCTGTATTTTCCTCTGGAACTACATTTTTTTGCAGCCATGCTTTCTTCCAGGCTTCTACTAGAATGGCCCCTTAAGCTCTGCTTACAGTAGTCAACAGCTTTTCTAGCCCAAAGTTCCAAAGTCTTCCACATTTCTCCAAACATCCACATGGTCAGGTTCTTCATAGCCAACAGCCCACTCTCTGGTACCAAATTACTCTATTAGTCACTTTTCTGTTGCTGTGATAAAACACCATGACCAAAGGAACTTATAAAAGGAAGAGTTTATTTGAGCTTATGATTGACGGTTCCAGGGAATTAGAGTCCATTGTGGCGGGAGACATGGCGGCTGGATCTGGAGCAGCAAGCCGAGGGTCACATCTCGCGATGAGCACAGGAAGCAGAGAGAGAGCAACTGGAGACCACGAGGCTTGTTAAACTCACTAAGCCTGCCCCTAATAATGTACTTCCTCTAGCATGGCCACACCTTCTAAGACCTCCAAAAACAGTGCCACCAACTGGAGACAAATGTCTGAATACTTACAGCCTAAGGGACACTCATTCAACCCACCACAATAGCACTCATGGTACAGATATATTTATCACAGTTTAACTATTCACTGTTGAAGGACATTTAAGATGTTTTTCCAGTTTATGTCTATTATAGTAGATCTAAAATATTTAGGATTTAGCTGTTTGTTTTTTCTGGATATATATTCCTAATTTAAAAAATGAATGTCAGAAAAAAAAAATAAAAAAAAAAGAATGTCAGAAGGGCAGTTCGTAGGTTGTATGGTACTCACATTTATTTTTAAAGAAACTGCAAGGGTAAGGGAGGGAATCATAATATTGTTGTGCATGTTTTATTGTACAAGGCCCTAAGTTCATGTCTCAGTACCATAAAGGAAGGAAGAAAAGAAAGAATTACTTTTCAGAATAGCATTATTTCCCCCTAGTAATGTGCAAGTATTCCAGTTTCTCCACAGACTCCTCAGAATTTGATATTGTCACTACTTTTTCTTTATTCTGATACATGCATGCTAATCTCATTTGGGTTAATTTACATTTCCCTAATGGCTAATGATGTTCAACGATGCTTTATGTGTTTATCTGACATCTCTACATTATCTTCAGTGAAATGTCTCTTTGTGTCTTTTGTCTATTTTTTTATTTTGGAGACAGGATATCATATATACCAGAATAGCTTTGAACTCAATATTCAGCTTAGGATGGCCTTGAAGTTCTGATCTTCCTATCTCCATCTCCCAAATTCTATGATTACATGTATTGCCATTATTCCATGTGTGTGAAACTGGGGCTCAAACCTAGGGTTTTCTGCATGCTAAGTAAGTATTCTACCAACTGAGCTATATATCCAGCCCCTCAAGCAAAATTTAATAATTGACATTATCAGATTATCAGGAGACAGGCTCTATAACATGTGATGACATCATGGGACCTCCTGCCCCATGAGTGGACTAATCCTATTCCCAAAGAGCAGCAGATATCACCTTTGGCCCATCTTCTTTTCTTTTCCTTTTTACATTTATTCATTTACTTATTTATAGGTGTCTATGTGCACAAGTATAGTTTAGGGATTATTGCCATTTTAAGGGTATTGTCTTCTGATTCATGAATTTAAAATGTCTATTTTTCTTCTTTCATTTCTTTCAGTACTGTTTCTTGGATTTTGGAATATAAATTTCTACCTATTTTGTTAAATGTATTCTTACATATCAATTTCTATGATTAATGGAATTCTTAATTTCATTTCAGACTCATTACAGAGTTTTTTTTTGTGTTCTAATACTGTCTTACAAAACTGATAAGTTTCTAAGTGAATTACATAGGTTATTCTTCTTTTTGATTCTAAAATTGCCCCCATCGTAGGTTCACAGAACTCCCATTAAGCTGGCCATTATGACATTCTGATAGTACCAAGTCATCTTTGATAGTTTTCTATCAACTTTATCATGCAGTAAGATGCTCAAGGTCCCATGGTGTTTTTGCCAGTCTTAGAGTCAGTCATTTTCCCAAAGATTTTTAGTTCCCTTCACTAAGAAACTATATTTAGTAACAACTATATCCTGGCACAAGATTAGCTGATTGGGTCATCACTGCGGATTGGTAAAAACCGATCAGAACTGCCTGCACTGCAAAGTTGCACTTCTTAGTCTTGGCAGCAGTTCACACGCACCCAAGTAGCTTGAAAAGGATACATGAGGTAGTAAGACCTATGAGTGCGGTTCAGCACTGTGTGTGTGTGTGTGTGTGTGTGTGTGTGTTGCTAAGGGTGGAATCCAGGGCCATTTATGAGTGTTCCAGGCCAGTACTGTACTCATGCCACCCTCCTCATTGCTTTTGTTACCACACTGTAAGTTTCAACTGGCAAAAGTGTCAATTGAATCCTGTCTAGCATTCAGTAGGAGTTAAATAAATGTCTTACCTTTTTTTGCTTCTTTTTGTCTGCCTCCTCCTGTAAGTCCTGAAGGCCCCTTTCTGTGAGCTTCCTGTTCAGTTCTTGCTCATCTCGGTATTCCTGCTGCATATACCCTATCTTCTCTTGCAAGGCTTTCTGAAAAAAGTTCCTGGTTCTCAGTTTTGTCTTCTGTTTCTGCAGCTTCTCTTGTTCAATCTCATGTTTAACCTTTGCTTTGTTCTCTTCCTAATGTTGAACAGTGAAGATGTATCAACATAGTTAAGCAAAACAAAGTAAATTAATGCATCTGCTGCAAGAAAGGCGACTAAGGGATTTCTTAGAAATATGCGTGCACCTGAATTTAGAGTAAATAAAGCTTGCTCTTCTTCACAGCTGAGTTAGCAATAAACTGTTGTAGAAAGTGTGTGTGTGTGAGAGAGAGAGACTGTAAAGTAGTATGTGTGGAGTGCAAAAACAAAGAACAGTGCAAAGAAAATCCCCTTTGATCCTAGTATCCATCACCCACTGCTGTGTTTAACATGTTAGCTCACTATCCTCCAGGATTTGTGCTCCTATGCACATCTGCACATCTAGACTTGAGTATATTATTAAGCAGTAATGGGAATTCAAAAATGGCCTTATGGACCAGCCCAGACTCCCAGGCAAACTATACCAACCGGACTGAAAACTGTATCACAGGCATCTGAGAAGGCTCACCAAGAGATATGCCTCCTCTTCCTTCAGCCTCCGTTCAGCCTGTTTTTGTGCACAGATGCTGGAGATTTGGGCATTCAGCCCCAAGAGTGTGTTCTCCATAAGCTTTCTATGTCTCTTCTCTTCTTGAGCTTCTCGATTTTCCTTGGCTAATCTGTCTTCCTCCCAGAGCTTTGCAAACATGTGCTCCTCCACCAGCTTTTGCCTGTTCAGCTCCTGATTGAAAGCTACCTGTGCTTTCCGCTCCTCGCCCACCTTCTTCTCATGGAGAGAAAACAATTTGGTACGGAGCTCCTCACAGTGCTCTCTGAAAGGGAATTGGGTTTTATTATTTTTTTGACAGGGTTTCCCTAGCCCTAGCCTGCCTGGAACTCACTATGTAGCCCAGGCTAGCCTCCATCTCATAGAACTCTGCCTGCTCTGCTTCCTGAGTGCTGGGACTAAAGGATGGGCCACCACACCTGGTGTAGGGATTGTTTTTTAAAGGCAAACACCAGCTTTTTCTGAGGCACTGCTCTATTTAGGCATGTATTACACAGGAATAAGAAACTGTCTGGTACATGAGCCTCCAAATGTAGTAAGTAAACTATGTAGCCTAGCGATTATAGCCTTTCCTATGTGCTCTGAGGAGTGACCGCCCACCCATTCACCCTTCCCTTAAATACACTAATGTAGTAGGCTAAATACTCTTTTACTCCAGGTTATAAAATAAGAAGTTACAAAAATAAGAATGACCACCAACTGTGAAAACACCAGATGTAACCTACAGTATAGTTTGAGGTCAAGTTGACAACAATGTTTCTGTAAACATTTTTTCTTTTCTAAGAATTTTCCTTTTTATACTTCTTTGGGCAGAATTGACCAGCATATAATAAATGCTGAGTAAACTGCTAGCACATACTATTTTTACTATAAAATTATATGCCTTTTGGAGGTTACTCCACCTCGGTCCTAGAGAGTTAATAAAGCTGTTTTCTTTTTTTTGGTCTTTTGAGCTCGAAGGTCTCGTTTACCTGGTGAATCTACTTCAGCTGTGTCTAGAATCCACCTGCTTCTAGGCTTGCCCTGGAATCTTTTGGAGCCTGGGGAGTGGGGCCACTTTTTGGTGCCTGTGATAGTCTGTCGTCCCAGTGAGTGCAAAGAACCAGGACACACGAGAACCAGCAGAGAATGGGTAAAATATATCTGAGGTTAAGGTGTAGACCTACCACGGACAGGTGAAAGAACATGATCAACTCTCTCCAGCAGCTGGAGTACACTTTGGTAGGAAGTGGAAACACAGCTCCTGGCTTAGGGTGGCTGGTTGGAGCTTGTTTGGTAGGACCGTGTGTGAATGAGAGGGACAACGGAGACTCAGGCCAAGTCTGATATGCCCATGCAAGTGCTGAGTCCATTCGTGGGTCCAAGGTGATGTCCTCAGAGGACTTGGGGAAGCCATTGGATCTTCCCACTCAGACTTCCAAACAGTTGGGAGCTATGGCCACTAGGCAACGGTCTTGCCACAGCTATCTAGAGCCACCTTAGGTTTCTGTTTCCCCAAGGCTCACCCATTTAGCACAAAGCAGCTGACCAAGCTTATAGTTAACCTATTAGGACAGCATGCCCTGTTTGACAAGAACAACCCGCTTCTTCTTGGGAATTCACCCTCCCATAACCTTCCCCAGAGAACAATCGGCAGTTAGGTATCCTAGCAACCTAACGGCCTTAAACTATCCCGACTGGGGCTGTTTCCTCCTGTTTGCTCCAATATATTCTGCCTTACAAAAATAAAATTTGAGACCTTGATCAGATTCTTGTTTTGGTCTCCTTCTTTGTGTCTAGTTTGTCTCTCATTCAGGTTACCTTCTCCTCAGGCCCTTGTTGAAGACCCCATGGGCCAGGGCACCAAACCAAGCCTGCCAAGGCTAAGAGGTGTTGAGATTGTTAGAAGAGAGGTCGGAGACACACAAAGCAATTGCGTAACCACTCCACATAAATCCTCACCCGTCCCCACCTCCTCATTTGTGTGGGTGTCATCTTCTAGAAGGGAGGAAATGGGCGGACACTGTAGCAAAGCAACTGCCTTAGGATACTAAGAACTTTCAAAAGGAGATTTTTTTTTTTTTGGTCTTTTTGAGACAGGGTCTCCCTGTAGCCCCGGCTATACTGGAACTCGCTCTGTAGACCAGGCTAGCCTTGAACTCACAAAGACCTGCCTGCCTCTGCCTCCTGAGTGCTAGGATTAAAAGCGTGTGCCACAACACCTGGCTAAGAGTATGAAGTTAACACACGAGAAACTGAGAACTCTGTGTGAAAAATGGCCCTCATTTGGTATAGGATTGGGATTTGAGATTGATAGAGGGGGTTTGAAATATAGTAACCAGCCTAACGCCTTTAATCCCAGCACGTTGGGAGACAGAAGCAGGTGGATCTCTGAACTCAAGGCCAGCCTGGTCTACATAGTGAGTCTCAGGCCAGCTGGGGCTACAGGGAGACCCTGTCTCAAAAGACCAAATGGATAAACAAACAAGTAAATAAATAAAGCAACTGACCTTCAAAAGGGCATCCCAAACAATATCTGTACATTGCAATCTGGTTAGAGGTGGTTGGGCAGAATCTGATCTGGCCACATAAGTTGTTTTTTTTTTGGTCTTTTCGAAGCAGGGTCTCCCTGTAGTCCCAGCTTCCTGGAACTCACTCTGTAGACCAGGCTGGCCTTGAACTCACAAAGAGCCACCTGCCTCTGCCTCTCGAGTGCTAGGATTAAAGGCGTGCGCCACCACAATCTGGCCGCATAAATGTTTTGAGGAGGAATGTAAAGTAATAATGTCTGAAATAAGATCTCTAGCCCAGAGATGCAGGGAAGGCAAGGGAGTCTTGAATAACTTGGAAACCTGAAGTTTTACAGGGAAAACCAGAAGATAATTTATTCTATGCCTCTTATATGGCCCAGTTCTCTCAATAAATCCCTGTGCCACCTGCAGCACCTCCTGAAAATGGGAGAGGTGGGAGAAGCAGGCAGGACTCACAACCATAGCCTGATACCCAGTCAGTCCACCCAAAGAGTCTAATAGTGAAACTTCAAGAGAGGAAGAAGAAAGGGCAAAAACCCCAAGGCCACCAATTCCCACTCCTCAGAGGTCCCAGAGACCAAAACAGAACATTCATACTCCAGATGCCCTTGAGAGGAATCAGAGGCCCTCCAGACAGCCAAAGACGGGAACGACAGACATATTTAGGTCTACCAACCTTTTTTTGCCAGGTGTGGTGGTGCACACCTTTGATCCCAGCCCTCAGCAGGAGACAGAGGCAGGCAGATCTCTGTGAATTTGAGGCCAACCTGATCTACAAAGTGAATTTCAGGCCAGTCAGGGGTATAGAGTGAGACGGTCTCAAAAAAACAAAATCAAACAAAACCAGACAAATAAAGCAACCCTTTACTACCACTGATTTACTGAATTGGAAATGAAATATTCCTTCACATACTAAGAAGCACCAGGCATTGGGTGAGTTGGCACAAAGAATTCTGCAGACCCACCAGCCCACCTGGATAGATTGTCACCCTAGGAAACAGAGATAGGTTACCCAGGCAGTTGCCAAATGGAGGAGCATGCTCCAGGAGATGAGGAATATCCTGAGAAAGATGCAAAGCATTTCCCTGAGGAGGAACCAAACTGGAATCCAGAAATTCCAGATCAGTTAGTAGATCTGGTGACCTTCACGAAGGCTATAATGGGGGAATAAAGGCTGTAGGAAAGAGAGCCATAAACATGAGCAAAATCACCAAGGTCCTTCAAGAGCTCCAAGAACGTCCCAGTAGATTTTATGAGGGGCTATACAAGGTACATCAGCTCCACACTTCTTTAGACCCCACAATCAAAGAAAATAAGAAATTATCTAGCACTCCTTTTGTGAGCCAGGCACAGACAGACATGTATAAGAAGCTACAGAGATTAGAGAGCTTGCTGGCAAAAACATATCTGAACTGCTGGAGGTAACTATAAAAGTTTCTGTAGGGGCTGGAGAGATGGCTCAGAGGTTGACAGCACCAACTGCTCTTGCAGAGAACCCAGGTTTTATTCCCAGCACCCACATGGTGGCTGGGAACCATCTGTAGCTCCAGTTCCAGGGGAACTGATGCCCTCTTCTGACCTCTGCAGCATTGCATGGCATGGGTCCACCTACTTACATGCGGACAGTACACTCATACCATAAAAAGTAATAAATTAATTAACTAGTTAATTAATTTTTTAAAAGATATTTAAAAAGTTTCTGTAAGAGGAACCAAAGATTAAAAAGAGGACCGAAAGGTAAAAGGGAATGCAGCCTTATTGGGGTCACAAGGAGGAGAGAAATGACAGGGTCCCAGGGCCAGTGAGGGAGGGTTGAAATCCAGCACAGAAAGGGGCTCCCTTGGGTGTGCGATCAGTGTGCTCAGTACTATGCCAAGAGACAGGGACAGGAAGGACAAATGCCCTTACACAGATGAGGAATGAATTTTATAAAATGGACAGAATTTGAACTAATAACTTTGAATTAACCTTGGCAAAGTCACTGAACCAAGTGCTCTTTTGACCTTTGCACCTGATCTTGATTACTTGAAACCCTAATTTGCTACTCTACCCCCAAGATAATGAACGAATGTGGGCATGCTTAAGAACTGATATAATCGGGGCTGGAGAGATGGCCTAGTAGTTGGGAGCGCCGGCAGAGGACCTGGGTTCAATCCCCAGCACCCACATGGTGGCTGAGAAACAGTCTGTAACTCCAATTCCAGGAGAACTCCAGTTCCAGGGGAATCCAAGGCCATCTTCTGACCTCCGTGGCATTGCACGACACGGGTGCACAGACCTGCATGCAGACGGTGCACTCATACACATAAAAAAAAAAAAAACTGATATAATCAGAGCTCTGAAAGGCAATTCGTGCCTCTTCATTTAAAATTATAAAGTTGGGGCTGGAGAGATAGCCTAGCGGTTAAGAGCACAGACTGCTCTTGCAGAGGACCCGGGTTCGATCCCCAGTACCCACATGGCGGCTAAGAACTGTCTGTAACTCCAATTCCAGGAGAACTCCAGTTCCAGGGGAATCTGAGACCCTCTTCTGACCTCCGCGGCATTGCATGACATGGGTGCACAGACCTACATGCAGACAGTACACTCATACCCAGACAAAAATAAATAAAATTTAAAAAATAAATAAAAATAAAAAAATTATAAAGTTATGAGAGGATGCTTGACTTTGTGTTGATGAAATTTCTAGAACTATGGATGAAAAGGCAAGATTTTCTGATAAGGGGGATTCAAGTTTGTAGTTAACCAATTGACCCTGGAATAATAGTTTTGAATAAAATTATGGGCGAGGCCTGTCTTGAGGTCACAGTTCATTTGAACCCGAGTCCAGAGATCCCCGCACTGACAAAGGAACAGCAAAGAATGCAATATGCAGGCATTTATTGCGAGGCTGGCTAGCCAGGGTCCAAGCCTCCTTCCCAAAGCGCAGGTCAGGGCGAGATAGGCAAAACCCCGAACAAAGGGGTTGGGTTACATTTATAGTCCTTCAGGCCGTTGTCCTGAGGCCCCGCACTTTTTTGGGCCAATCATTTTATACCAGCACACACAATTGTAACCTATCAATTTAAACATGCCTTACCTATGATCCAATGGGCTTAAAAATTAACATTGCATAATTCCCGCTCAAGCAATTCCCGCGTAAGCAGTGAAACCTTCCAACTGTCACGTAGATAAAAGCTTTGAACATCTTCTTGTGGGCAGGGTTAAGCAATACGGTTGAGCAAGCCATGAGTAAGCTATTTTGGGCTGTAATTAGAAACTTTCCTCCTGACGGCCTGGTTTTTCTCCGCACGTCCATTGGGGTCTGTCCTTACAACAGTTCCAGAGCATAGTTCCAGGGCACAATTCCAAGAGGCATGGGGGAAGAAAGGATATCCTCTAAGTTTGGGCCTACTCTTAGAAACTAAAGCTAAGAATCAGGCTGTTTTGTTCAGGTAACTGTAATGTGACATGGTAATGCCTCAGCTCGTAGGAAAAGAAATCAAATATGGAGAGATAAACAATCAAGGTAGTCAAGGTGAGTTATCCAGAGATGTAATCAGTCACCAAGCCACCCTAGAAAGAAAGAGAACTTGATTGGGCTGGCAGGAGTGAGTTCAGAACAAGACTAGGACAGGCCAGACTCCATCTCTCTAGACCCTCCAGGAGCCTATGGTCAAAGTGACAGGACAGAGTTGGCCTATCCAATTCATGGTAGAGATGGGTGCTGAATACTCAGTTGCTACCCAACCTATTGCCCCAGCCACTAATAAACAGGTAATTTTTGTGGGAGCCACTGGAGTAAACATTCAAAGAGTTGCTATGAGCACAAAGATGTAATTTATGTTGACATGTGGTCACATGTAATTTTCTGTACCTTCCTGATTGCTGTGTCGGAAGAGACTTATTAGGAAAATTATAAACTCAAATTACTTTTTACTCCAAGAGTCAAGCAACTATGTCATTCCTGGGACCCAAATGTAAAATTCTATGTTTGATATCTCCCCAGGAGAAAAATGGAGACTTTTGACAGTAAAGGACTAAACTCTGCAGCCATCAACACTCTCCATTAGAATTCTGGGAGCATAAACAGAGGACAGTTCTCTGAGGCTGGCAAGAAACATCTCACCAGTAGTCACAGAACTAAAAAGAGGAATTAAACCTATTGGAAATAAACAGTACACCCTTCCTAATGGGTACACACGGGAATCCAAATCAGGTGGATATACTTGTAAAGTGAGGGATTTTGAGGACATGCCAGTCCCCCTGGAATAGGCTGTTCTTGCCTGTTAAAATACGCAAGATGGTGCTGGAGAGATGGCTCAGCGGTTAAGAGCACCAGCTGCTCTTGCAGAGGACCTGGGTTCGATTCCCAGCACCCACATGGCAGCTAAGAACTGTCTTTAACTCCAGTTCCAGGGAAATCCGACGTCCTCTTCTGACCTCCACCGCATTGCATGACACAGGTGCACCTACCTACATGCAGACAGTACATTCATACACATAAAAAATAATAAATTTTAAAAAAAGACACAAGACATGTATGACAGAATGCATGAGCTCTGGCAGGGTCCAGGGCATGGAAAGGGGAATGGGTCTAAATTAGATTAAGAAATGTTGGATGAAATACACAAAACTTCAATTTAAAAAAAAAAAGGTACAGGGCTGGAGAGATGGCTCAGCAGTTAAGAGCACTGACTGCTCTTTCAGAGGACCTAGGTTTGAATTCCAGCACCCATATGGCAGCCAACAACCATCCATAACTCTAACTCTAGGGGATCTGACACTGTCTTCTTACCTCCATGGGCAGTGTATGATATGGGTGCATTTATATACATGAAGGCAATACACTCATACACATAAAATAAAAGTAATAAAAAAATATTTAGCTGGGTGTGGTGGTGTGCACCTTTAACCCTAGCACCTGGGAGACAGAGGCAGGCAGAACTCTGTGAGATAGAGGCCAACCTGGTCTTCATTGTAAGTTCAAGGCCAGATGGTGCAGGGAGACTCTGTTTCAAAAACACCAAAAAATAATTTATTTTTTTAAACCCAAGTACAGAAGTTTACTTTCAAGTGTAAGACCTCAGGCAGTAAACCAGCTTTACCCTTCACCCAGTGGTTCCCAACTGGTACAGGTACACTTTGTTGCAACATATTGCAGCAGAAGCAACCTATTTCATCTGTTTAGACCAGAAGGGTGACTTTTTAAAAATTCAGTTGGCACCTGAGAGTCAACCCATCTTAGCCTTTCAATGGGAAAAGTACCCTGAATGAGGCCCAGGGACAGTTCACTTGGACAAGACTGCCCTAAGGGTTCAAAAATGCTCTCTCGCTTTTAGCCCTGCTTCAGCCTCAGCCTTAAAAGACTTTCCAACAAAACAGTCTAATTATGTTTAAAATATGCAGATGGCCTGCCTTTAGCCCGCCTGGAAAGAACTCACAGATTACTACTGTTATGGAAAGCAGGATATAAAATATCCCCAAAGAAAGCTCAAATTTGCCCAAAGAAAGAAAATATGTACAATTCCATCTCTCTCAAAGGGAGAATCACCAACTAGAAGGAATAGTGGTCTCTATGCACTCTATATCAGCTCTCAGGCGGGAAGTCAGACTTCTTGGGTGAAGCTGATTTTTGCAGAATTTGGATTCCAAACTTCTCAGTAATTGCCAAACTTCTCTATGAAGACACAGAGGGGGAGTTAAAAGAAGCCATTTTGGGGCTGGAGAGATTAAGAGCGCTGACTGCTCTTGCAGAGGACCCGGGTTCGATCCCCAGCACCCACATGGCACTGAGAACCATCTTTGACTCCAGTTGCAGGGGAATCCGATGCCCTCTTCTGACCTCCTCGGCATTGCACGACACAGTTGCACCAACCTACATGCAGACAGTACATTCATATACATAAAAAAATAAAAATAAAAAAAATAAAAGAAAAAGAAAAGAAAGGGTAAAGATCATAACCCAGACACCTTATTTCCAGTGAGTCCTGGTTCCCCAGAAGATAAAAGAGGAATTATTTTCCAGCAGACCCAGTCTGCAGGACCAGCCTTTACCAGCTCCTGAAGTGAATATTAAGATATTATACTGACGGGAGTAGCTTTATTCAGGAGGGAAGACAGTTTGCTCAGTAGTTACATTAGAAATAGTTGTTAAGGCTCTCTTGGTGGGAATGTCAGCACAGAAATCAGAATTAATAGTTCTTACCCATGCGGTCTGATTATTAGCCAGAATCCATGTCTTAGTGCTTACAGAACACTGTACAAGGAAAGAGGACTTACTGTGGCAGATGGAAACTGCGTTAACAATGGAACTGAAATTTCAGAATTACTTGAAGCTGTGTGGGCTCCAAAGTAAATGGCAGTAATCCATTGCAAGAAACATCAGAAGGGAATGTCAGTGGTAACCAGAGAGAGTGAAAGGCAGGCTGGGAGGCCGAGCTGGCAGCCACAGACAGCCCCTCCACCTGCCATGCTGGAAGCCCTGCTTCTAGGCCCCCTAACAGAAAGGGATCCCAACTACTTAATTTTAGAGCTGGACTACTTTAAAAGGGAAGAAGGAAAATTCCTTTCAGAAGGTTGGTGGGAATTCGCTGATAGTTGAATGTCAATCCCTGAAGGGAGAGGGGAAGGTTTTGTCAAATACTATCACTAGACAACTCACCTAAAACAAACACCTATTGAAAAAGCATTAGGAAAACCCTTTTATATCCCCACAAAACAGTCAACAATGTGAAGTCTGTGTCAAAAGTAATCTCAGCAGGGCCCAAAACAACTGCCTGGAATCCAGGGTATAAGGGGAAGCCCAGTCTGGAACAAGGTTGTGAATTTTACTGACATGCCTGGGATGGAGGCTATAGCCTACTGGCTTTTGCCTGCACCTCCTCTGGTGGAGAGAAGCCTTCCCAGCAAGGAAAGAGGAGATAACAGCAGTAATGAGGTTTTTATTAAAAGAAATTCTTTTTTTTTTTTTTTTTGGTCTTTTTAAGACAGGGTCTCCCTGTAGCCCCAGCTGACCTGGAACTCACTCTGTAGACCAGGCTGGCCTTGAACTCACAAAGATCCGCCTGCCTCTGCCTCCCAAGTGCTAGGATTAAAGGTATGTGCCACCACGCCCAGAAATTATTCTGATTTGGGATTATATAATGGCCTGGACTTTATAGCAGCAGTAGTTCAAAAACTGCCATAACTGACGACTATAACTGAATTGGAAGCTACATATAGTCTCTCCCAAGAGCTCCAGAAAAGTAGAAAGGATGAATCAGACTCTAAAACTCTAAGTTGGCTAAGTTATGCCAAGAAGCACACCTCCATTGGAACAAGCTTCTTCCACGGCCTTGTTAAGGGTAATTTTGAGCCCTAACAAACTGAGTTTCCCCCCATTGAGATCCTGTACAGTAGGCCACTCCCTCTGGTCAAGGGAATTTAGGGAGATTTAAAGGAATTGGGCAATCTAAGTTTACAGCAACAAGTGCAGGCATTGGACACCACACTGGTCACCCTAAACCAACGGACACACAAAAAAAATGGCTTCCTATAAGCCTCAGAACAGCAGCAGTTCTTTATAAGCATGGAAATAAAGGATGGATGAAAGAATGGAAAGTCCAGGCCCTCAAACTACTATGGAGGGGCCCTTTTACTATCTTACTCTCTACTCCCATGGCAGTTAAGATGGCTGAGTTGATGCTCTGGATTCACTACGACTGAGTAAACCCAGACAGTGCAGGAGTGCGAGTGCACCCTAGGCCCAGAGGTTGAAGATCCTCCAAGTTGAAGCTACACTGGACAGTACAGAAAAATTGTGTTGGCCTTGCTCCAGCCACACACCACACACTGGAACCTGGTTGATCAATGCACAGCAAAGTCTGAAGAGTCTACAGTCCTGCTCCAGTCACAAACCTGGAGGCCAACTTGTCAACACATGGTGGAAGCTTGAGGAACTTGATGACACAGGACACATGGGAATCATGGTCTTAATGTCACCCTCTTTCCCTAGTATTAATTATATCCCATGCTTTGATGCTTTCCACAGGTCTTACAACAGTGGCATCAAAGGATTGGGAAAGACTGGAGAAAATGGCTTTACCCATAGTTTATTTAGAATAATAGGTTTGCTCTTTGGAATATGTTTTCTATGATATAAGCTGTGTCTTATTAATCCCTGCAGTCCTGTGTAACAACTTCTTATCCCAATGTAATGCTAAGGAAAACTAGAAAGCTTAACCTATTGGCATAGCAAATACTGCAATGGTACTTCATGTTACCAAACAGTCCTAGTCCTTGCGGAATAGGTGCGCACAGCTATACTGTGTCCCTATCCTTTGGGCCAGATGTAAAACCAGGATGTGGGGTTCTTAGAGGTCAGATGATCTGCTTAATGGGCTGTCAAACCCAGTCAACTATCCAATATGTCCAAAACCAAATCAAAGAGATTATTATCCACCAGGAAAATCAGAAACCTAAAGTCCCCAACGTTGAACCTATGGAGGAGGCCCTTGATGCCCTAAATGCCAACCTGGGACTCTCCACCTTAGATCCTCAGATAGACCAGTTGCTTCTGGCTACCCACCACCTCCTTAACACCACTAATCAGCTCTATCTTGAGACTGTTGGTTATTTCCCTTCCCAGGGAATCCTGGGGTTCAGGTCTCTTTTGGAAGTTACTCCACTGGTCATGACTGCTTAAATAAAGCTGTTTTCTTGTGAACTCAAAGGGCTTGCCTTTTTGCTTCTTTGGCCACAACAGTCTAAACACCAAAAGTGGAAGGAAGCAGCTGGTAGGCAAGGCAGGTCCAAGCACCACTGCCAAGATAGTAGGTCCTGGGGCTAGAGAGATGGTTCAGTGGTTAAGAGCACTGGCTGCTCTTACAGGGGACCCAGGTTTGATTTGCAGCACTCACGTGGCAGCTAACAACTGTCCATAACTCCAGTTTCAGGGGAATCCAACACCCTTTTCTGACTTCTGTGAGTGCAGTACAACACAGGTGCACTTACACACATGCAGGCAATATACTCATACACATAAAATAAAAATAATAAAAGTATTTTTAAAAAAGATAACAGGCACTGCAATCAGGCAGGGCAGGCTTTGAACCCTCACTCTGCCATTTCCTGTGTGGCCTTCCATCAAAAATTAACTTAATGTGGACCAGTTGTCTTCCCAGGCACCTGTTCCTCCCAGACTCCTGAATGTATTCTCACCAGCTATGCCTGTAACCTGTGCTATTCATTGCAACAGCTTGCTTTTCCCCTTGGTCTCTAATAGGAAGGCTTAGGGCAGTGAATATTGTTAACAGCAACTTTATGGAGTTATCAGTAACAAGAGATCTCATGGTTCTTTGAACCATGACTGGATCTGGTTCTACTGCTCTCTTGTACCTGCTGGTCTTTGAATTTCTGACCTACTTAAATTTTAAGTGCTATGAAAAATGAATGGTTATATTCCTTTTGTATTTTACCAGATGTTAAGCAAAGGCTTACATTTGCTCTTGGGCCATCTGTTTCAGTGCCCAGCTTAATAACAAACACTCTTCCTCTATTCATTCTCAGTGACATGAGAACCTAAGGGAACTTCAGGTTTCTTAAGACAATCAGTCTATTATTTTAATGAAGATGTACTAGAGAGCTAGCTCAGTAGTTAAGAACACTGGTTGCTCTTGCAGAGGCTCCAGACTCAGTTCCCAGAACCCACACAGCAGCTAGAAAACTCTATAACCCCAGTTCCAGTGGCTCCAACGCTCTCTTCTGTTTTCTGTGGGTCTTCACACACATGGTAACTTACTTATATGCAGGCAAAATGACATAAAATAAAGTAAAAATAACAGAGTAAAATAAAAACGAAGCCAAAAAATTTTAAGTGTCTGGCATAAACTAGGAATTCAAATATATTTAAATTGTGGTGGCAATCCTAGCACTTGGAAGGCTGAGACAGGAAGATTGTAAGTTCAAGGTCAACCTCAGCTACATAGTGAGTTCCAAGATAGCCTACATTATGTATTGAGACCCTACCTCAACAAATAGATAGATAGATAGATAGATAGATAGATAGATAGATAGATAGATTGAATGAATGAATAAATAAATAAATAAATAAATAAATAAATAAATAAATAAATAAATAAATAAATAAATGTTTTGGCTACATAGATGGCTCAGTAGTTAAGAGCACTGACAGCTCTTGCAGAGGACTCAGGTTTGGTTCCTAGCACACACAGGGTGGCTAAGGGGCTGGAGAGATGGCCTAGCGGTTAAGAGTGCCGACCGCTCTTACAGAGGAACCGGGTTCGATCCCCAGCACCCACATGGCGGCCAAGAACCGTCTGAAACTCCAATTCCAGGAGAACTCCAGTTCCAGGGGAATCTGATGCCCTCTTCTGACCTCCGCGGCACTGCACGACACGGGTGCACAGACCTGCATACAGACAGTACATTGATACACATATAGAAATAAATAAAATTAAAAAAAAAAAAAGAAAAAAAAAAGAAATATCCTCAATTCCAATTCCAGGAGATCTGATGCTCTCTTCTAATCTCCATGGGCATTGCACAACACAGGTACACTTATATACATGCAAGCAATATACACTCATGACATAAAATAAAAATAATAACAAAATATTTTCAAAATATAACTAATTAATAATCAAACAAATAATAAATAAATGCTAATGGCTATGCTTTGAACAGGTCCAGGTAATATTTAGGCTTTAAACATTCCTCCTGAAGATTAAAATCTTATCAGTTACCTTAAAAATAAATGTCCAATGTAGATGATAATCATATCATGTGACCATCAGCTACATGAAAGGACTTGAATGAAAATGGGGTGGGGGAGATGAAGAGATCAACCTGAGAAATACGATAGCAAACTTTTTAAGATTTATTTTTATTATTTTAAAATTATGTATGTATGTGTGTGGGAGTGTATGCACCTCAGTACAGGAGCCCATAGAGTAGAGGACATTAGATTCCCTGGATCTGGAATAATAAGTGGTTGTGAACTGCCCAGTGTAGGTACTGGGAACCAAACTTGGTCCTCTGCAAGAGCAGTACATGGCTCTTGACTGCTAAGCCATTCTAGCCCCATAATAGCAATCTTTAATGCCCATCTCTTAGAAGTGTAAGAGGTAGTAAATGTAACTGAAGAATAGTAATTATAAGTATGTCTTTACTCTAAAATCTATAGCTCTAGGAAGAGATGTCTCTGAATATCTTTACTTTAGGCTGGGGATATAGCTCAGTGGTAGAATATAGCAGGAAAATGGGGGCTGGAAATGACATCAAGATTAGGCAGTTTGCAGAGGAATATTGGAATCCTTTCCTTACCTTGGCTTCATCTAATGAACAGAGCATGTATGAAGAAAGCTCCTGAGAGGCAGACACCATAAAGGTGCTATACATGTCACAAAGTTGGATGCTTTGGGACTCCTTCCTCAGCCTACAAGCCAACTTTCACCCTTGTAAGTGCTTTACCTTTCTTACTGAGTTGCTTCTATTTATATTTCTAATCATGAGTCCCTCATGCAGTTCTTTGCCCTGGAACACAAAAGCCTGGGATTGAATGCCCACTGAACTCAGATCTGAGGCTCAGCACTCCTAAGTATGTCTGCCCCCAAAACTCTGGGCTTTCTCTCTTTCTCTGACCTCTATGGCTAACGTAAAAGGCATGACTTTTTCTTCCATCTCCCCTCCTCCTGGTGGCTGCTAGGATTTTTCGGCTTGCCTATACTATTGTTTTTCTCTTAAACTCATAAAAGTATCTTCAAGCTTCCTTCTATTTTTAAACTCTTTGGTTAATGAGACTAAGAATCTGAAACCAGGAACCTCATATATACATATATATATATACATGTATATATATATATATATATATATATATATATAATATATATATATATATATATATATATATATATATATAATATATATATATATATATATATATATATATATATATATATAATATATACATGTATATATATATTATATCTATAATATATATATTTCTAGTTCCTTTTTTTTTTAATGCGTATGAGTGTACTATCTGCATATAGGTTGGTGCATCCATGTCGTGCAGTGCTGCAGAGGTCGGAAGAGGGTGTTGGATTCCCCTGGAACTAGAGTTAAAGATGGTTCTTAACCTCCATGTGGGTACTGGGAATTGAATCCGTGTCCTCTGCAAGAGCAGTCAGTGCTCTTAACTACTGAGCCATCTCTCCAGCCCCTATTCTAGTTACTTTTCTATTGTTGTGATAAACACTCTGACCAAAAGCAACTTACAGGGAGAAAATGGTTTATTTGCCTTAAATGTTGAGGTCACTATCCATCACTGAGGGACAGGAAGTCAGGGTCAGGAGCTTGAAGCAGAAACCAAGGAGGACCACAGCTTCCTGGCTCATTTTCTGGTTTGTTCTGTTAGCTTTCTGATTCTGCCCTGGCCCACCTGCCTAGGGATGGTGTCACCCCCAGTGGACTGGGACATCCAACATCAATCATCAATCAAGAAAATTCCTCACAGATATGGCCACAGGCTGATCTGATCTGGAAAGTCCCTCAGTTGAGGTTTCTCCTTTCAGATGACTAGGCTGTGCTAGGTTGATGGCTGACTTAACTAGGACACACATGCACACACACACACACACACACACACACACACACGCACACGCACATGCACACGCACACACCTTTGTCTTAGAGGTAAGGAATCTATCATAGTTAAAAGTATCTACCAAGCTATAGATGATATCTCAACAACAGGTCATTTCAGAGGATGGGTACTTCCCCTTCACATTTTCCCACCATCAGTGCATGCATGCATGGGGCTGAAATCAGAGTGTAGATTCATAGTATCTTAAGGTGGAAAGGCAAGATGAGAAGGAACATGGAGACAGCTACTGGATCTGATGGAGTACAGTGAAGCCCACAGATTCGAAAATGAAGGGTCATTGTGGTCTGTCAGAAAGTGGACCACAAGTCCTGGTGATCAGAAAGGATCAAGATATCAGGCAATAATCAGACAACGATGATCGGGAGGCCCAGCACATGTTTCACACAAGTGAAAACTACAGGGGGACCAACTTTACCAAAGACTTCCCTGGAACAGGCATTAAAAAATGTGTTGCTGCTGAAGTGTGATGGCGGACACCTTTAATCCCAACACTGGGGAGGCATAGGCAGAGGCAGGTGGATTTCTGTGAGATCAAGGACAGCCTGGTCTTATAGCAAGTTCAGGTCAGCTGGGGCTATAGGGAGACTCTGTCTCAAAAAAAAAAAAGAACTTGCTGTCAAAAGCAATGCTGAAATTAGTAGATAATAGTAATGAAATCTTATTGGCACCTCCATTCTGATGGGAGGAAAGCACAGAACTCTAGAACAGGGTTTTCAAACTAACAGAGTACTTGACTTTTCAGTGATCTAAGACATATTTACCAAGATGTAAAATATGATTACTATGTATACTCTCCTAAGGCTATAACTTACTATAAGGTAGCATTCTTAAATCTTTGTGAATGCACCAGTTAGGACATGGGCCTTCGCTTTTAAGACAGTGGTCACTCTTTTTTTTTTTTTTTTTTTTTTGGTATTTTTGAGGCAGGGTCTCCCTTTTGTCCCAGCTGGCCTGGAGCTCACTCTGTAGACTAGGCTGGCCTTGAACTCACAGAGATCCGCCTACCTCTGCCTCCCGAGTGCTAGGATTAAAGGTGTGCGCCACCACATCTGGCTGACAGTGGTCACTCTTAAAGAGACCAGATACCACAGGCTGAAGAGATTAGGCCATTCTTCTATAGCTCTCTGGGACGGAGAATTAGGAAGCAGCCAGTGCTTGGACTTGACAGTCCTTAATTTAGGATACCTCGCTCTTCCATGTTCTTTTGTTCTTTGCACGTACATTATGTTGAACTAAATCACATGATGTGAAACTTCCTTGTTAGCTCCCTGAAACTTATAAAAGTCTGATATATCCTTTGTCCCTGGGATTGTTCTACATATTTTCTCTGAAGAGGCTCCTCTGACCTCCTCCCACCCCATCTCTCCTTTTCTCTCCTTCTCTCTCTCTCTCTCTCTCTCTCTCTCTCTCTCTCTCTCTCTCTCATTCTCATGATTAATGAAGCTCCTCTACATGTTTGTTTATGTGTATGTATGTATATCTGTGCATGTGCATGTAGATGCCCACAGAGGCCAGGAAAGGACATCAAATCCCTGTAGAGCTAAAGTTGCAATGGTTCTGAACCTTCTGACCTGGGTGCTGGCAAGTGAACTCAGTCCTCTGGAAAAACAGAAAGTGCTGTGAACCAATCTCTCCAGCCCTCTTCTCCAGGTTTTAAAGGGAACCCTCCACTTTCCTTTAAGGTCCCTATTGTGTTTTGACCTTTTCCATATATTGTATCATTTTCTGTCTAATGTTCCCCCTCTCACCTCAAGGACTAGTGATGGTCTCAATGCCCTTTCTCCTAATAAACCTCATTCCTAATGGGAATTAAGTATCAGCTTCCTTTCCTGGACTGTTGTTTCTACTTTATCATCACCCTGTGTTAATGCTCTGCATACTTTTCCAATTTTGTTACCTGAATTGCTGTTCTAACTTTTCAGCCACAAAATCTTGCCTTTCTTTTTCTTTCTTCTCTCTTAATAATTTGGTTTTCTCTCTCATTCTATCTTTTTTTTCTTCAATAGTTTCTGTTTTCAATCGCATTTCAGTAAAATACTCATTTTCTTCTGATGCTAAAAGTTCACGCAGCCTGAGGGAAAAAACAATTATTAATTAAAAGTGTCATTTGATGGATTAAAAAATGCAAAAGAATATACTCTTTTTCATCAAAATGCAGTTAATATAAGTAAAAATATTAATACACAATAACTATCGGTTCAAATATGAAAACTTGGCCATGACCTTTACTACACTTGAGTTTTTGATATCCAATATTTAAAAATTGTGATTTAGGCCAGGCATGGTGGCACACGCCTTTAATCCTTGCACTTGGGAGGCAGAGGCAGGCAGATCTTTGTGAGTTCAAGGCCAGCCTGGTCTACAGAGTGAGTTCCAGCCAGCTTGGGCTATAGGGAGACTCTGTCTAAAAAAAAAAAAAACTTGCTGTCAAAAGCGATGCTGAAATTAGTAGATAATAGTAATGAAATCTTATTGGCACCTCCATTCTGATGGGAGGAAAGCACAGAACTCTAGAACNGCAATTTCTTACCTTCACCTTTAATCCTAGCACTTGAGAGGCAGAGGCCGGTGGATCTTTGTGAGTTCAAGGCCAGCCTGGTCTACAGAGTGAGTTCCAGGACAGCTGGGGCTACAGGGAGACCCTGTCTCAAAAAGACCAAAAAAAAATTTGTGATTTAGTGAGCTGAGGCCATAGCTCAGTGCTAGAGAACTTCCCTAGCATATGACAGACCCAGGGTTTGATTCCCCAGGACTCAACTGAAATAAACGTAGTTTCAGGAGTGCTTCAGTGCCAGGGCCTAGAAGTTTGTGAGGCGTACTTGTTACGTCTTTCTTCAGTGTTGATGATGAACGTTTGCATGCCATCCTTTATTTTTGCTTGCACGAGATTGTTCAGATACTTTTGGTCACTGTGCTTGGCCCAGTTAACTTTCAGGCGATCCTGTTCATTTGACTTAATGGTAGCCAAAGTAGCTTGATACTTTTGGTAGCTACGCTGAATTCTTTTCAGATGTTGTTCAGTCCTGTGAGCCTTTGGGGGCTTGGCTCTCTGAAAACAAAAAACAATGATCATTTATAAGAAAAGGCACACACCTTTCATCCCAGCACATTGGAGGCAGAGGCAGGCAGATTTCTGTGAGTTCAAGGTAGAAAAACCTGGTCTACATAATGAGTTCAAGGACAGCTGGAGCTACGGAGAGTCTCAAAAAGACCAAAAAGAGAGAGAGAGAGAGAGACAGAGAGACAGAGACAGAGACAGAGAGACAGAGAGATCAACAGCTTATTTTCAGTTAATCTTGACCAGTACCAATACTTATACTAAATTGAATTGGATAGGAAAAAAACCTCAATATATCCTGTTACAAATGAAAAGAGCTCAAGCATCAAAAGAATATTCGTTTGATTCACTGAATTTAATGTCTCCAATACAGACATTCCTTGATTTATGATGGACTACACTCTGATGAACCTATTGTAAACAGAAGATCTTAATACACATGCATTTATACACCTAATCTACTGAGTGGAACAGACACTGTAAAGTGACTGTCACCCTCATGCTTCTTCTTGCACCTATCTGGGAGCTGTAGCTCAATGCCCCATCCAGCATCTTGAGAGTATACCACATAATGCCATCAAGCCAGGAAAAGATCCCAAATTCAAAGTACAAAATACAACCTACTGAATGCCTATCACTTTTATACCATAATAACAATTTTAAAAATCATAAGTTAAATCATGAGTTGTAGATCATCTATTTTTTAATTAGTCCTTTGAATAAAAGATGTAAATATAAAGTTAAAATTTGAACAAGACTCTAGAAATTATCTAGTCAACCAGAGATATGAGTGCTATGTTCAAAGTGCTTCAAACAGGTAGTCCCTTATAATAAGAATTAGAGGTCTTCTCAACATTGATCTTGTGACCTACTATCCCTACACTGCTTCTAAGGTGTAAACAGCATAATTATTTCCATCAAAATATTTTCAATGAAAAAGGGCTGCTAGTTAACTACATATGTAGTGAATTGTGACAATGAAAAAATACAAGAAGTAAGAAAGAAATGAGAGAGTGGGAAAGGAGAGGAAGAAAAAGAAAAAAATGGGAGAAGGGGCCTGATAGTAGAACTTTATTTTTATTTGATTGGTTTCCAGAAGTTTAAAAGCAAGAGCTATGCTCTGACATTTTGGGGTAGTTTCAATTTCCACAAATGTATTATCTTCATGCAATGTCCACATACAACTTGCAAGTGTATATACATTTGGAAAATTGGATTATGTATTTGCACACTAATGAAATCTTAGAGTCTTTGTGTTTCTCATTTCTGTATTCCTAGCATTGAGTCTAATTCCTACCCAAATCAGGGTAGAAATATGAATGAATAAAGCAATAAATCGATGAACGAATGAACAATGAACAAATGAGTCTTTCTGGGTGGACTCGATGCAGTATCTGTACTTCCTGGTACCAAAATGAAATCAATAATCTTGAGCTTTGTATTTTCAGCACCGGTTTTAGCCAGTCATCCTCAGGTGGGCTGTGACATGTGGGTGCTGAGTCACAATAACAAATCCCCTAACTCACGAGGTATCAATCTGATAAATTACACTTAGAATATCAGTGTCAGAATTACTGGATGCTGAGGTTTGGTGTTTCTAGCAAAGTATTCAGGGGACAGAAACCAAACATCTAAAGATAGGCTAATGAGAAGACGGGCTAAAAATAGGCTCCAGGTGCACATAAGGCAGGAAGATGTGGCTGAACAAGGTGAGGCAGGCCTGAGGTAGGAAAGAGGTGCATGATGATGTTGGGAAGCATATCATGAGAAGGATCGAATTTATATCAAAATTGTTTGGTTTTATTAAAAGAGTCAATTAAACTACAGTTCTCTAATACTTCTGGTATTTTATGAACACAGATTCTGTAACAGTGAAGCCAGGCAGGGTCATTTGAACAGGATACACAATGAAAATTCAGACTCCTGGTAGACACATGGGCTGAGATTTAATGTTGATAATATATTTTATTTATCTAATATATCCAGAATATTTCCCTCTCAATATGTAGCCCTAGGTATTTTCAACACAGTTCCAGAAGTCAATCATTGTTGTATGGGTCTCAGCCTTCATACTCACATTCCAAATGTGCTGGATAGTGTTAGTGTCAACTTGACACACCTGGGTTGAGGGAGCTTCAACTGGGGAATCACCTCTATTGGACTGGCCTGTGGCCATGTCTGTAGGATACTTTCTTGAAGAGTGATGTAGGAGGGCCCAGTCTGTTGGGTCCTGGCCCCAGGGGATCTGCTGACCAGCTTGTTGACCAAGTGCTTATCTTGCTGGAACATCTTGTTACCCTCCTTCCGAGAAGGCCTGACTACAAGTTCCTGTTTTAAACCCACGCCAGAGAACCACCTGTACCTGGGAGTGTGAACTTCTGACCCTGGTTTTTTCACTTGTGCCATAAGCCTGTATATAAGGCTCCCCTGTCTCTTCAGTAAACGGCATTCTCTCAGGACGAATGATCTGCCGTCTGGTATTCCTTTAAATCCTCAGCCCCTCGCCTGACCCTTTGGATAATGCAGTAGCCAGGCGCTACACCAGCCCACTGTGGGTAGTCCCACCCCTGGGCAGGTTTTTGTGTACTGTACAAGAATGGAGGCTGAGCTTGGGCCAGGGGAGCAAGACAATAGGAGTGTTCCTCTGTGGTCCTGCTTCAGCTCCTGCCTCCTGAGTTTCTACCGCGGGGACCCTCAGAGATGAACTGTGACCCAGGAGATGGAAGCTAAACAAGCCCTACTCTCCCCAAGTTGGTATTGGTCAGAGTGAGGGGTTTTTGTTTGTTTTGGTTTTGGTCTTTTTAAGATAGGGTCTCCCTTTAGTCCTAGCTGTCCCGGGACTCACCAATTTGACCAAGCTGGCCTTGAACTCATGGAGATCTGCCTGCCTCTGCCTCCCAAGTGCTGGGATTAAAGTCGTGTGCCACCATGCCCAGCTAAGGTCAAGAGGGTTTTGTCACAGGGATTGAAGGCAAACTAGAACACTAACCTGTGCTGAAGGAGTATAACAGGATTTGTTTGCATTTCAACAAATACTGAAGGAATTTATTTCTGTAACATCTCAGATTAATATTTTAAAGAACACTGACTTCATCCTAGGTTTGGCTCTGGCTTCTACATATTATTCTGTTGATCAAGTTATTTAATCTCTTTGTTTTAGTTTTCCTATTCTTTCAAATGAAAAAAAATAAATGTCCTCCTAGTGGGCTAGTCACATTACCATTTTTATTGCTTTTTCCTAGGAAATTTCTTAGGGTCCAAGTTTCATCAAATCTGTTACCTCTCAAGCCTGCATTTCTTTTTTTTTTTAATTTTATTTATTTTTGTATGTGTATGAATGTACTGTCTGCATGTAGGTCTGTGCACCCGTGTCATGCAATGCCTCAGAGGTCAGAAGAGGGTCTCAGATTCCCCTGGAACTGGGGTTCTCCTGGAATTGAAGTTTCAGACGGTTCTTAGCTGCCATGTGGGTGCTGAGGCTTGAACCCGGATCCTCTGCAAGAGCAGTCGGTGCTCTTAACTGCTAGGCTATCTCTCCAGCCCAAGCCTGCATTTCGTATCACACTTAGATACCTGAGGAAAACCAACTCTAGCTCCCTTTTTCTCTTTTTCTCTCAGCACACATAGGCCTAAATCTGTTTTAGCAGTATTTTTTTTTCCTGTTTCTTATTGGTTACAAACATAAGTAACTGTGGCCAAAAAATGTGTTGGTTCCTGAGTGCTGCATTAATACAGGACCCAAGAGTAAATGAGTTTCTGTCCCTCAGACATCATCTTGAACCCTATAGCCCATAGCAACTTCCAGTCTACTATTTTCCAGGCCAGGTTTTATAATTCTTGGACTTAGAGAAGAGGGAAGTCTGTAAGTTGGCTGAAATTTGCTGTGTGCACTATGAACCATATTATAACTGCATTCTTGATTAGCCTTGATCTTTTGTCCACAAATTCCCATAACAGAGAATATAACCTATTATCCATTTTAGTTTATTTAGAAGCCAGTTATTACTTCAACCAGAGCCTACCTTGGAGTCACTGGATTTACTCCTCCATAGTAGTTTTCAGTGCTATACATACAGCAGGGGTTCAAGCAATAACTAATTGTATATGGCTGACTTTCTGATCTGCAGAAACTAGTTTGTAGAAACAAAGGAATCCAGACGCATGGGTGAGTAGTGCCTGGGATTCTTAGCAAGATATATCAAATTATGCAGCAAATACCTTTCTTCTGGCCTGCCATTACCAGCCCAGCTTTAGAGAAGGCCTCTTAGCTTATTTCCAGGTCTACAGTGGCACTTTTGTTTTACTCACTGAGCAGGGCATGGGAAAAGTTCTGTTACCACACACAGAATTGCAAGGCCCATTTCCTTTTCTACAGTTTCCCTATGGTCAAAAGACCAATCCAAGGTGATTTCACCGAACTAGAGTCAACAAGAGATCCAGAATCTGCCTCCAGGCCCAGCGTGTGTGCCCTTTCCATGACAATCCAACTCCAGGGCTCACTACCGGTTTGTGGGATAATGAAAGACCCCAAGATCACAAGTGATTAGCCATCTATAAATTCTTAGTATTATAACTGGAGGTTGCTGCATCAGGAACTTGCCTCCCAAGATATTATATATATATATATGCCAGGTTGGGCTCCGCTAGGCCTGGAGAGTAGGGGGAAATGAAGAGAGCCACAGGATTCCCACACAGTCATTCCGTGCTTACCCAGATCACCACCTTGGGAGTGGGACCCTTAATTTCCCGCTGGGGCGTGCCAAACCGCTGGCTGTACATCTTCGAGTCTTGTTAGGCTGGTAGGACGGAAATGGCAGCCCCCGCCGAGCCGTTGGCTTCTCAGACAATACAGAGGTCTGGTTGCTATGGTGCTGGTGCGCCTCCAGCACAGCAACACCGGGGTGGGCGGGGCGAGCAGTCTTACGCCTTCACTGACCAGTAACAATACAGAGGTCTGGTTGCTATGGTGCTGGTGCGCCTCCAGCACAGCAACACCGAGGTGGGCGGGGCGAGCAGTCTTAGGCCTTCACTGACCAGTAAGTACTTGGCTCTCTCGCACTGGAGGAGCCAGATCTACTGTCATCCCTCCATCCACGCATTATCCCCGCCCAAGGCAGGAACACCTCCTCCCTTCCCGCCTCTTCCTCTACGCGGAAAATAAAAAGGGGAGAAAAAAAAAAAGTAAAACAACTCTTTAAGTGGGGGGAACTCAAAGCGTCGAAATGCTGTTTATGGGCTGGAAGTGGTGGCACACGCCTTTAATCCCAATCCCTGCACTCCAGCACTTGGCAAAAGCAGGTGGATCTCTGAGATTGAGACCAGCCTGATCTACACTGCAAATTCCAGGACATCTCAGGGGAAAAAGAAAAAAAAAATTCCTGGCCTGGTGGCTTTTAATCCCAGCACCTGGGAGAGGAAGAGGCAAGCAGGTCTGTGTAAAACTGAGGCCAGCCTGGTGTACATTGTGAGTTGGGGTTGGGGCTGGGGCTGGGACTGGGGCTGGGGCTGGCCAGGAGTCATTCTTGATGACGAAAATAACCACAGGACAACCTTATACTTGTGTAGTTCTTTACAAGTTCCACGGTGTTTTCAGATAACTTTGAGGTTGACAAATATCTTACAAAGTTAGAGAAACTGCAGGAATAACCAGCTTTATTTTACATTGAAGCTGATTGAGGCTTAAACAAAGGACTGAAGTGCTTTATCAGGTCACCAATCCCTAACATTTGTGAACAAAATCCACTGTGTTGCTTAGGACAGAGCTTAGAATTCAGGTTACCCTAGAAAGGAGGCAGACTGAATGAGCTGAGAGGGCAGTGCCCTGATCTGATTGGACACAATAAAAATGAACTGAGGGGGTCGCAGTGGACCAAGACCAGGTTACAGATCAGTTCAAATAATTCTTGAGAATCAGGATCCCAGGCTGAACTGGCAACACAGTCCAGGGAAATGGGTGGGGTTCAGCACATGTGGGAACCACTATTTTATTTTCCATCAGTAGCAAGATCATAGTGAGTACCTGAAAGCCAATTAAGAATGCTACTTTGGTA
This sequence comes from Rhizomys pruinosus, assembly GCA_009823505.1. Lineage (NCBI taxonomy): Eukaryota > Metazoa > Chordata > Mammalia > Rodentia > Spalacidae > Rhizomys > Rhizomys pruinosus. Next base: position 1,127,590 of record VZQC01006199.1, on the reverse strand, counting down.
CCCCCATTCTAACATAGGAGGAAGCACAGGGCGTGAGGGGGAACCAGAAACTAGGCCCGTCACTGATGTATATTCATAATCCCAAGTGCAACTACCGTGTACACCCTCCTAAGGTTCCAATTTACTGTAAATTAGCATTCTTAATTACTTGTAACCCACCCACTCCAGATTTTTTGTGTGGTAAATTTCTAGAAATGGATTCCATTTACTGATTTGCAGGTTCAGCTTTTCAGCCACAAAATAATGTCTTCTCTTAATAATTCTGTTTTTCTCTCCTACAATATTTCTTCTTTCAACTGTAGTTCAGTAAAATACTCATTTTCCTTTACTGCTAAAAGTTTATGTAGCCTGAAACAAACAAAAAAGAAAAACATTAGGAGGTCGTCTGGATTCCCTCACAGTGTCCTGAGGAACAGCTCTGACATAGCTAATTTGTTGTCTGATGTTGAATATTTGAGGAAAATACAGACTTTAATCCTTGTTTTCTCCCACTGTCTGTGTCAGCAGATCTCACCTGTCAAGTTTGTAGGGGAACACTAACATGGCTGGCGGAACCACTGCCCTATGGAACTTTCTCAATTCTCATCTCAGGTGGAGACTTCTGCAATGATTTTCAGACAGAGGATTTTTTTTTGAACATTTGTTTTCTTCCTAAATTTATAATAATTTGCCTAATTTTGAAACCATATGGAAATTTTCTTCGCACTGTAACCCAATGCTTAAGGTATAAAAGATGTGTGCTACTTCCTTTTGGGACTCAGAACTTTGAGACAGGAGTCCTTCTGAGTCCAGGCTGCAGCCTAAGTAAACCTGCTTCCTGCATCTCCAGATGTCCTCTCATCTGTTCTGTAACAGGTGCTAGCCTGAAGGTGGGTCTCAGTCAAACCATCCCAGCACACAAAATCTCCACTGAGAAGGGAGGCAACTCCTTGAGCAAGGTTTCCAAAAGGCCTTAGACACTGGGTCTCCTGGCCTGGCACCCTTGAGGTACGACTGCTAGTTTCCCAGAAGGCCTGGGGAGGCCACCTCTTGCAGGCAGGCAGGCAGGCAGGCAGCTAGCTGCTCTGAGCCATCACAGCCAGTGCCGAGATCATACAGCTGAGCATTCACCCTAACAGAACTCTTGGTTTTTCCTCTTTCATCACTTTTTGAAGACTGGAACAGACTTCTCCCTGGAACAGGATTGTGCACTGAGCAGAGGCCCTGCCCCAGGGAGGCTGGCCCAGATTTAGGAACTACTCAAGTAGGGGGGATCCAAGGGTCTTCTCAACCAAGGACCTGGAGGGCCTTTATAGAAGGTTGCAAGGAAGGGTGGGCCACAAGTGCAGAGTCTCAGCCTTCAGCCACCCATCTGAGCCCTTGAGACCCCACAGAACTGCTTCTGGTCCCGCCACTCACTACCCCAGTTTCTCCAAGGCAGTCAATACTGTTACCAATATCCGAACATTCCCCATTAAGAGAAACACTAAACATGTAAGCTAGTAAATGGAATAAGAAAACTCATTTCAAAAGTTTTAAAATAGAACAGCTTAGAGACAGAAACTATGAAGTTATCTGCAATTCCTATAGTATCTCAACAAAATTCACACAAGGACTGGCCTCTCCATTAGTTTTCTGGATTCTATATTTTCAGCATCAAAGTCCATGATAAATTTGAAGATCCTTTCATCACTTGTAATACATGACGATACATTTAATAAAATGGGATTTCAAAATTTCATCATTATGTACAGTGCCTACTATGGGCCAAGTTTCCAACACTTGGGTAAATGACATAGATACAGTTGAGACCAGCCAGACTGTTCTGGGTGAGCTTGACAATTTCTTTACTTGCTGGGATCACCATGAAATCTGTGGTTGACAGCTTTGCATTTTCAGCAGTGTAGTTTTAGCAAGATATCTTCAGGTGAGCAATGAGATCATGGCAGGGCAGCGTTGTGATGTGTTACCGTGGCTAGACTACGTTTCTGCTTAGGAGAGAGACCTCTTGCCTGATATGCACAGGACAGACGTGAAGCAGCAGCACAGTTTTATGCTTAGAGGCTGGTACGGGGGTACCAGGTGCTGGTGCAGTCCACACGTGCCATCATTGATCTGCTGGCTTTCCTTGGTGTGGGCAAACAACCTATAGTCAGGTCTTCAGCTGTTCCAACTTCTCTGGGATCTTTCAGCTTTTCTAATCCTGGGTCCAGAAGTATATTTCACTCTATGAAGGAGGATATTAGCTCCTTCTCAGGACACAAATATCATCAAAACTGGAAGTGGTGAAAGATGGATGCGGGTTCCAGGCCATCTGCATAGGTTCCACCTCTGTTCATGGGCTCCCGTGTATCGATTCAATCTTCCATTCCTCACTGCCTGCCCCTAAGCCCCAGGATTAGACACAAACAGCAGCCTCGGGCCTAACTGCTAAACCAGCTCCCGAAATGAAATAAGTCAGATGCCTCTAATAGATCCCATAAAATACACATATAATTCTTAGTGGTTCTGCTCTTCTAACTGTACCTAATTAACATGTAGAAATCACATTCTTCACTCATGAAGTCAGAATGCTAATCAAAGATATTTCTCTTAGGAAGTGGATAGGAAAAAAAAAAGTGGGTAGGAAACCCCAACCCAGCCTAAGGAACTTTAGGTAAGAGATGGCTGCTGGGAAAGGGAAAGATAATCTTTCAAGTATGGGATCTTGGTAGGTTAACCAGGCTCCCGTGGATGGACCCCCTCTGAAGGACATTTGGGGACACAAATAAAGACTCTTTAGGCCACATATATATGATAGAGTACATTAAACTGTGCGGATAGCAATAAAGGGAGGTAGAAATAGGGGATGTATTTCTAAATACATCATATTGTATGAAAATCATAAAATGCAATTTTTTTTTAAAAGGGCAAACCTGCACTGTTTAAGAAAACTGAGTAAAACAAGAGAACAACGGAATTCCTGCTTTCTAATCTTCTAAATTAAATCTAATTCAAGAACTTCCATGAGCTTACACATGACAGCCTGCTGGTGAGGGCTAGGGATAAAAGATGTCTCCCACAGGCTCACGTTATAAACAACTGCCCAGTGAGCAGCTCTGTATGGGAAGGCTAGGGAATCTTAAAGGACGTGGAGCCCTATGGGAAGACGTATGTCCTTGAGGGCAGGCTTTAGAGTTTCATCATCTGACCTCACTTGCTGTTCTTTCTCTCTGATCCCAAACTGCCAGGCCAGTCCCCAATCCTGCTGCTGCCATGCTTTCCCCATCATGGACTATCTCTGGAACGTAAGCCAACATAAGCCCTTTCTTCTTTTAAAAAACAAGAAAGATACACCTCTTAGAACAATGCTGTCAGAATCAGAATACCAGAGACAGGTGGCTGCATCCTAGGAGTTCAAAACCAAAAAGATTATCCATTCTTAGGACAGAACCAGGTAGAGCAGGACAACAGAAGAGTAGAAGGGGGGAAGAGCTGTGTCTTGTGACCTGGAAACAGAAAACGACCTACCCACGTTTGACTACTTAAAGCTACAGGGCTGGGACTAGGGAAAGGAACAGGAGGCACAAAGGACACAAAATTCGATGAGGCACTCACTGACTCCTAGCCCTGTAAAACTAAGTAACATTATCTTTTTGGCATTTTAAGGGTAGAAAGTGAGGTAAAGCTGAGACAAGACTAGCCTATAGCTGGACTCAGCACAGAAATTCATTCAGCCTCCTGACAGACATTTGGGCAGAGGGCAGGAAACAAGCACAAAGGTTATCAGAGAGGAGATGCTGTCAGAAAAGTCAGGTTGACAGCTTTAGGTCTAAGCACTCTCTGGCTGTGGTGGGCGCATCTGTGCATAAGCAGTGGAGAGGAATACCCCTGAGGGACTGCGGGATCCAATGCAGTATCCAGGGCCTTCGGGGACCTAGTTTACAGATACACAGTTCTAAGAAGGAGGTGACCCCATCCACATATAGCTCTAGCATTCCCTAAATCACGATAGAGGCAAAAGTGTTATGGTGTTTATAGCAATCTGCTATGTTCAGTCACTAAAACCTGTTATTGCAATATTACACATTATTGTACAGAGGACTGCAGTTAACAGTTTAGTGGCTTAAAGAACAAAGCCTTTCTATATAGCCTGGATATAGTCTAAGACTCTACCAATGCTAGCTGTTTGACACTGGAAAAGTTAATCTCTTGTGAATCTGTTTTCCCACCTGCAAAATACACAATATCACTGTATTCCTAAAGACTGATTTGAGGGTTAAATAAGTTGGGTCCACAGGAGGAACTCACCAAACATCAGTTCCTTTTCTTTCCTTCTTTATTCATGTTGCATTTTCAACTGCTGTTTCCCTGAGAAAATGTTTAGATACACTGCCAGACCTTGTCCAGAAGCCCCCAATAATCATTTACGAAGATGGCTTGTTTTGGTGGTTTGCGATAGCTTCAGTGATCTCTCTCCATTACCCACGTTCCCCTACACCTACATCCAACTTCTCACTGAACTTGGGATCCTGGGAGGAGCAGATGGACCCACTTTCTACTCTTTCTCTTCCTTTCCGGCTTGTTTCCTCTAAGTTCCAAGACTGAGCAGACCTGCTCCTTGATTGTGCTTGTAGGTTTTCCTCCTAGGGTCGATTTACACACAAGCTCTGCAATCAGGACTCAGCCCTTAGTAGATCAGAGGAGTTGTCACTCATAAAGCCAGTCTACAAGCATCACCTGTAGAAGCTTCCGGTTTACTGCTTTCTAGCTCCAGGGGTTTTAAGGTCCTTGGGCCTAGAGAGGAGGGAGCGGGTCTGTTTGTTGAGGTTTTTTCTGGGCAAAATGGAGCACCACAAAACATTTCCTAATATTCTGCATCCTCCATCCATTTCTCCTTAATTAACTTGTAACACTTTTCTTTCTTCCTTCCACAGAATAGCAATGCAAACAGTATAGCACTTCCCCGTTAGGGTTTTCTTAGGGAGGCGGGGACCAGACCTTCTTGGAGATGCTAAGCTCCCTGCAGACAGGGAGACTGGATTTTCTGGGAGGCAATACAGGACTCAGTGTAGTCACCAATGGGTCCTCCCAACCTCTCTGCACCAGGTAGGGTCTCAGATCTCCATCTGCCATCACACAGGTATAGCTAGAAGGGTTTCTGTTAAAACTGGTTACCGGATGGGGCTGGAGAGTTGGCTCAACATACTGGCTGCTCTTCTGAGAAACCCGGATTTGGTTCTAGCGCCTACATGGGGGCTAACGACTGTCCCTAACTCCAGTTCCGGGGTTCTGACACTCCCCTCTGGTCTCCACCAGCACTGTACACACAAGTGTACTTCCATGCATGCACGCAAAACACTCAGACACATAAAAATAAATGAATAAAAATTAGCTGATAGGAACAAAAGAATCCAAGTGCTTTGGGCCAATAATTTCTCCTGGCTGTGTATGGGGCTCTGTGCAGGGCCAGTGCCCCTTTTGCAAGAGGCAGCATCTCCTACCCTGCTCCCGTCGGGTTATCTATCCTCACTTCTATAATCAGATTTACAGTTCTACGCAGTACCTGCAACACCAAACTCAACAGGAAAGGCCTGAGAGACACAGCCCAGATCTACCCCAGAGACTGCTCTGGCAGGTGGAAGATAAAAGTGACATCGCATGTGGACTCAGCTCAGAGAGCTTAGAACCAGTCCCTCTACCCCACTCCACTGTTTGGGCCAGCCCATCATCACCTGTGTGACATACATTCCCATCATCAAGGGACAGCCCACCCAATTGTCTCTTGGAGGCTAAAAGGCCTTCAAAATCCAAAATGATGGTAATCTTCTGAATAGGAGTGTGTGTGTGTGTGTGTGTGTGTGTGTGACCTTTAAAGGATTTTCTTAGGGAAGTGGGGACCAGACCCTCTTCAACTGTTTTCTTTCGAATCTCATCCTCCCCCACAGGCAAGCACTGGAACACTACTGGGCTGGCTGGGTCTCAGAAGTGATCTCTACAACACTTCACACACACACCCTCACTAGTTGTGAATAGCAATGAATGCAGGGCTTTATCTCCCTCATTCACCCAACTGAACTGTTGACTCTAGGTTCAAAACTAAGGGCCCACATCCGGCCAGTACCCACCCCATCCCCACGTCTGTGTGGGGCACACCTTGGCAACCAGATTTCTGTGTCCCGGAAGCGGGTTCCACCCAGGCTGAAAATCTCCGTGATCTAGGGAAGAATCAACATCATGGGTCAGATGGCTGGGGGAGCTAAGGTAAGGTCAAGGTGGGGGGACACATCCTCCAGCACTGACCACGGGTATGCCGGGCCCTCCTGCCTCCTCCTCTGGGGCTGATTCAGAGATATAATCTTTGTTCTCTTCCTTTTCCTCCTCAGGGTCAGGTGGCTCTTGTTTCACAGGTAGAAGCCCTGGGTCTGCTGCCTAGCAGAATGAGGAAGGGCAGCAGTTAGGATAGGACTGGGCCTGAGGAAAGTCTGTTAACCCATCACTATGCAGACAGATGCCAATCCCATCACTAAGAAATGTCACCTCTCTCCCTACAAATATTTCCTATTCTTGACTGATCTCCAGTCTCAGGTAAGCTGGGCAGTGGAGAAGGCAAAGTGAGTTAGTTGCCCATGGAAAGTAAGGCCCTTGCTGGTTACACAGGATAACTCAGTAGAATGGACATCTGCAGCATACCATATCACTCCAGTGACTGACATCACCGTGGTTTGACATAATTTTGTTTACAAACCACCTCTCATGGTACCCACAGGACACTGATTACTGCCCCCACCTTGCTAGGAAAGTCAGGCTGAAATGCGGAAGTCGGGGCGGCTGGGCCTGATGTCCATTCCTCCGGGGCATCTACCTTCTCTTGCTTCACCTGCGGTAAGGCCACAACCCAACTCTGGACTGAGCACTGATCCTGCTAAAGAAGGGAGGTGGTAGCAGACTTGGTCTCAGCTCAGGGTGGGTGGGACTGGGAAGGGGAAAATAAGATGAGACCCTTACCTGCAAAGGGGCTTCTGAGGGAGCTGCAGCAGGGCCTGGCACCTGCACAGGGCTGCTAGCACCCTCCCGTAAAAACACGAGGTCTGTGCCGGGTGGGGGCAGCACAAAGCCACCACCTGCTTCTTGTGTCTCTGGGTCTTGAGCATGGCCTGGCTGGGCTGAGTGCACAGCCAAAGGGGCCTTTAAGGAAGAGCCCAGACAGAGTCGTCGAGCAGAACAAGGCCTCTTTCGACGAGGGTGATGTGGAGGTGATCCCGTTCCCTCTTCAGACCCTGACCCAACACTGGGCAGCAGCCGCTTCTGTGAGGAAGGATGGGGTGCTATGGCCAACTGATGCCATCTGACCACACCCACCCTACCCTACTCAATGTGCCTAACTTCCCATCAGTTCCGGCATAGAATCTGCTTACATGAGCCCTCATCACTGAACCTGCTCGTCTCCCATTATCAATGCCAATAGCAGCTGGACTCCTCAACCCCGGTAGAAGTCTTCTAATCCTTAGAGCCACTGTACCACCCACCCACAGACCAGGCCTGTCCACTGCTCCCAATGACTGGGGGGCCGGGCCCAACCTAGCCCATCCACTAACCCTTCCTGCCCCACCCACCATGGCAAATTGCAGGCACTGGCGCCAACGACACTTCTGGCGCTTCTGGTTGCTGCCCCCGAATTTGGGCTTGTCGCAGCAGAAGTCGCACTGGCCACAGTCCATCCGCCGCAGGCAGGCTGCACAGGCCCCGCACTTGCGGTTCTGCCGGCGGTTCGTGTAGGGCTGCTGGGGTGGAGGGGAACGGTGGTGCTGTCACTAGGACTAGGAGAGGCCATCCTCAACACCCCTTTCAGTGCTGTCCCCAGGGGTCCTCTAGCCCCATGGAGGGGTTAGTTACATACGAGGCTCAGCCTGCCAACTCCTCATCATCTGTTACTTCAAAATCAGCCACCACTGGCCAGAGGTGATGGCACACACCTTGAATCCCAGCACTCGGGAGGCTGAGTCAGGAGGATCTCTGTGAGATGGAGGCCATCTGGTCTGTATAATGAGTTCTAGATCATCTGGGACTATAGGGAGACCCTGTCTTAAAATAATGACAAACAAAGGAAAAAGCAAAAAAACCCAAGAAGAAAAAAAAAAAAAAAAAAAAAACACAAAAAACCACCATCACTGTGCCAGCTGGCCCTCGATACCTCTAGGACTGAGGCTGCTCCATTACAGCATCATCAGAGCCCTGCGGCTACCACATCAGCTACCGAGACAGTGCCTTTGCCCCTCACTCCATCAGGAGTTTGCTGACCTTCCATTAGCCCTCATCACTGTGCCAGTTGTGTCAACTTACCCTACACAAACCTGGTGACCTGCTCCTCTGTGCGTGTGATCGTTCGGCCTGCTTATCCTGCATCAGCCACTAATGTTAGTTCCTATGAGTTAGGCACTATCACTGCACCTGCTGATCCCTATTCCTTCCCTGATTATTGCTTGTCCCATCCCAAGACTCATTACTGTGCCTTGCTGTTCCCCATCTGTCCCATTGCAGCATCTGCTTCTTTAGAGTAAAACACACGTGATTTATTAAGATAAGGCGGGGCCACTCACTAGCTCGTCCTCGTCTACACAGTAATAGATGAACTCAGCAGGTGATGAGGGCGCTAGGACGCTGGTGTGCTGCAGAGGCAAATACGCTGGGGTCAGGGTAGGTACTAAGAAGTTTAGGGTTATGCCTTCCCCCTGCCCACCAGGGCCTTACCAGCTCTGTGGGCTTGGGGAGCTGCGATGCAGGAAGCGGAGGCACTGGCTGAGCTGGGGACCGATGCCGGGCAGCAGCCTTGGAGAGCTCCGATGCAGGAAGCGGAGGCACTGGCTGAGCTGGGGACCGATGCCGGGCAGCAGCCTTGGAGAGCTCCGATGCAGGAAGCGGAGGCACTGGCTGAGCTGGGGACCGATGCCGGGCAGCAGCCTTGGAGAGCTCCGATGCAGGAAGCGGAGACACTGGCTGAGCTGGGGGCCGATGCCGGGCAGCAGCCTTGGAGCTCCCCTTACCCTTCTTGCTTTTACCCTGGGAGTCAAAAGAGCAGTTGGGGGCTGGTGGTGCGGTTAGAAACAGGACTCCTCCCTGCGCTCCCAGAGTGCAGAAAGCATGCACTGGACAGTGTGGCAAGTGTGCAGTGAGGCACTCACAGTAGGGGGAACCACAACCAGAGAAGGGCGCCGCTGACATCCCTTAGGGTGGCCATGGACACGATGAACAAGGTGCTGGCAGAGAAAGGCAGGTAGGCAGAACCAGGGAGGTGAGCGTGGGATAGAAGAGAAAAGAAGACATGAGGTAGGCAAAGTCAGACTGGGAGTAAGCAACAGCAGCAGCGGTGGCAACCGTAACGACAGAACGAGCTCCGGCCGAGCCTTGGCCTTGACAGCCTGACTCACCCAGATGCAGCGGCGCTGCACACACCTCCACTGATGCCTGAGACCAGGCCGGGGAGGGCGAAGGCAGGCCTGACAACGGCCGCAGTCCTCTTGGATCTGACAGCGCCGGCACACTCCACACCTTTGACTCTGTGGGGGGGAGGGGTGGCCGGGGGTGTGATGTACTGGGTCAGGGCCATGAAGGCCAGGCACTGAGGTGAGCCTTAGGCCCACCCCATATGACAGACTCACCCTCTTCACAATCCGGAGGCAGCGTCTCCGCTCACACTTGCAGAACAGCCCTGAGGCCACGTCACAGGGCAGCTGCAGGAGGCAGGTAGAGCAAGCCCCGCAGTCTACAGTTACCAGGCAGGCTGCACACTCTCCACAGCCAATTCGCTGTCAGAAATTGATGGGGTAAGATTAAAATCCTAAGAGATGGAGGCTAGGGGGCTGCCAGGACTACTGCTCTCCTTGTGTCTACTTACCAGGTATCAGCTCCTGTTCACCACATATACTAATCTCCATTAGCCTCATCACTCGATCTGATAAATTGCTGATTAGCTACCAGCCTCAAGGTGACAACTGTGTCTACTAGTCCCCTGTTAAATTCATTCCTGTGTTTACTGACATCCCATTAATTCCTATTACTGTATATGCTAACCAATAGCCAGGTCCCTATATACAATAAAACACTGGGGGCTAGAGAGATGGCTCAGTGGTTAAGAGCACTGGCGGCTCTTGCAGAGGACCAGGCTTTGATTCTTAGCACCCATGTGGCAGCTAACAACTGTCTGCAACTCCAGTTCCAGAGGATGCCAACGCCCTCTTCTGACCTCTGCAGGCATTGCATGATGTGGGTGTACTTACATACAAGCAGGCAATACGCTCATGTACATAAAATAAAAATAAAAATAAACATAATAAATAATAAATAAAACTAACACCTGGTATGGTAGACTTATCATCAACCCTCAAACCCTCTGTCAATTCCATCACATCCTGCTTCCATTACAGGGCGGTGAGGAGGAATATTGTTTTTACCTTAAACATTCTCTGTTCTCGGTTGAAGGCAATTCTCTGTGCTGGAAGAGGAAAACGAATGGAAAGAATGGAAAGTGAGCGACAGACACTTGACTTCAGCTCTGCATTTAATCTCTCTACCTATGCCAATAGCCTCTATCCTAACATGCTGCAACTCCAGCTCAGCTTGACATAGGGTCTGCCCGGGCTCCTGTCTCCTAATGCTCCAGCCTCTACGGTCTTACCCCGGCAGTCTTTGCACAGTGTCTTGAGCCGCTGCCTTTTAGTACCAGCATCCTCTGAGAACTGGATTCCACAATTCTCACAGCACCTGAAATAAGACAGAAGTGAGGTCCTAAGAACACCTCCAATCTCAAGCCTCACCTACTGGGCTCTTTTTAAGCCAAAACTCACCCAGGTGCAGGGAACGAAGCTGGGGCTGAGGCTGGGCCAGTGTTAGCCTTAATCTCATTCTGGGGGATCTCCTTTCTGGCCTTACTTCTCTGTGGTTCAGGAATAGCAGGTTTCTGAGTCTTTGCTGGTTTGGTAGGCTTCTTTTGCTTCTTGCTGGGGACAGTCAAAGGAGTCTGGAGACAGGCAGGCAGGAAGAATATGTGTTAATGCATGGGTGTAAGACAGCACAGTTGCCCTTCCTGGGCACCGACACTGTAAAATACCTTGGGAGTTGGATAGCACACGATGCCTTGTTTGAAGTCAAAGAGGGTTAGGTCACATTCAGGGCCTAAGTATCGGGTCAGCTCAACTTTGCTTCGGATCTTGTCTCCTGTGGGGCTGTGGAGGAACCAGAATGAGTTGGCACTAAGCAGGGCCCAATGGCACTCCATCTACACAACACCCCAACGGAGCTGGTAGGATAGAGGAGGCAATCTAGAATCAGCCTGTGAGCCCCACCAAGGCCAAACCCCAACAAAATATGAGTAACATGAACACAAAATATGTGTATAGCAGCATGCATACAAACATTAACACAATCATGAACCCCATTCTGATCCACAACAGATCATATATCCTATGATAGTCCCATCAAATTATAATAGAGCTGAAAAATTCTGTCTGGTGACATTGGAGCCATTTTAGTAACACAAACCATTATTCGGGTGTCTACAGTCCTACCTATGACACAATGATGGACAGTACCTAAGACTTGATTAATGATAATGACTAATGCTGGCTTATGAATTTACTATAATATAGTTATCATTATTTTAGAGTGTCTAGTTAAAAAAAAGGGGGGGCTGGAGAGATGGCCTAGCGGTTAAGAGCACCAACTGCTCTTGCAGAGGACCCAGGTTCAATCCCCAACACCCACATGGCAGCTAAGAACTGTCTTTAACTCCAGTTCCAGGGACCCTCTTCTGACCTCCGCAGCACTGCATGACACGGGTGCACAAACCTACATGCAGACAGTACAGTCATACACATAAAAAAATAAAAAGACCTGTAAAACTGCTGTTAAGGTGGTAGTAACCTAGCACAATCCAGTAATGGTCACTGCTTCTCTTGATTTCATTATTTCATCTCATGTTTTTGTTCAGCACAGCAGTAGGCAATAGCTAATACATATAACTATGTGGTACATATGGAGCATGGCCCCATCCATAAGATTATACTGGCTGGTGACATCATATCTATCCTAGTTTATAAAAATCTATAATTTTCACATGACAAAATTGCTTAGTAACATATTTGTCAGGATGTACCACTACCAGTAAGCATCTCATGACTCTATGAACATCTAGTTTAGGTGCGCAGTGTGCTATACTACCTAGGTTTGTGTAACTGCATTCATTTTATATTTTTCAGAATACATGTCTGTTGGCAACTGTGTGAGTAAAAGGCACATAAACATATTGTAACACAAAACACTAGTAGTATTTAAAATACTTTATATAGTAAAAGTCAGCTCCAAATCCAGCCACATTAAGCAACATGTAAATATATGGTTTTTCTGTTCTCATTTATCCCAAGGTAGCTTTGAAACCAAAGATGATCTTGAATTTTTCAGCCTCCTGCCTCCATTATCCTAGGGCTGGGATTACAGGTGCACACCACCACACTTGGCTTATGCAGAGCTTGGGATCAAACTCAGGGCTTCCTGGATGCTAGGCAAGTACTCAATCAACTGAGCTATATCCCCGGCCTGAAAATAAGTATTGCACACTGAATATGTCAACATAAAAATTAGTAAAAGAAATGTTTAAAACCATGGAAATGAGGCCATACACACTGTGTATACTCCATACAATGTATACACAATACAAAGTATATGGAATTAAGTGCTGGGGAATAATACTTCACAAGTCTTTTCACTTCTTCATGAATTTGGAGAGGCATTCACTGTTTCTTATAACAATGTACTCCAGTATGTTTGTAAAACAAATAACTTGAGAAAAGGTCTCTTTTCAGAGGGAAAGGACAGGATACTTAGTGCATTAACAAACTGATTCTGTAAGCTCATAGAGAAAGCATTCTGATCCTATACTACAGCACAATACAGGGTCAGCGGATGTGCTTCCTGGGCCTCTTCTTGTTATCCAATGGGAACTAGGATTCAGGGAGGTATCATACACATGATGATATTCTGGGTCCTGCTACTGCTGTGATAAATTGTTCTCTGGCCTAGGAGTATTACATTTCCCAGCAGCACCCACAAAACTTCTTCATTAACACTACTGCTCCTTATGCTTTACTGGCCATCAATTCATGAATTCACAAACTTAGCTGCTCTCCTAACTTTTCCATATCTACAGATGTTAAATTTGTTCTCAGAGAAGACTCGTGTGGTGTGTGTATGTGTGTGTGTATGCAAGTTTCGTCTTCTTTTTCTTGATGTATCATTTGTGATTCAGAACAAACCCATTTATTACCCTAACTTCAGACAACTTACCATTTTTTTTTACAATTACTTAAGTTTTAAAAGTTTTATACAATTGAGGCTGGAGAGATGGCTCAGCAGTTAAGAGCACTGGTTGCTCTTGCAGAGGACTCAGGTTAAGTTTCCAGCACCCACATAGTGGCTAGCAACAATTCATAGCTCCAGTTCCAGGGGATCAGATGCCTGGCCTCTGCAGGCATTGCATGGCATGAGCACACTTACATTTAGGCAGGTAGGCAAAACACTCATATAGACATAGACACACACACACACACACACACACACACACACAAATATATATATATTTAAAGCCAGGCATGGTGGTGCACACCTTTAATCCCAGCACTCTGGAGGTAGAGGCAGGCCCAATCTCTGTGAGTTTAAGGCCAGCCTGGTCTACATATTGAGCTCCAGGCCAGCTGGAACTAAAGGGAGACCCTGTCTCAAAAAGACAAAAAATAAATAAGTAAATAAGTAAATAAATAAATAAATAAAAATTTAAGTTTTATACAGCTGTTGAACAAGTGAAAAGTTATAATGAAAAATGTATTTAAATTTTATTGTATTCTTCTAGGGAAATGGAAACTTAAACATACAGAAGAGTATAGAAATTTTTTTCTAATGTTTTATTGAAGCTCTGAGAAATTTTAATAACTATGTTGGTAACACATTCTAAAACATATGCTTATAAGCATCAATATTTATGTATTTACAGTCTCTTCTCATTACTCATGGTAACTGCACTATTAAGGGTCTACAAACCCTGAACTTGTGAATACAGAACCATTCCTCCTCCAGGAAATATAGGGTTAGGTTCCAGCAAGCCTCTGGTCACATTTTTCAGCAACTAATCAATGCATAATCTTCCTTTATGTGTGCTTCTGTTTAAAGACAGCTTAGCATGTATTTCTTAAACATGATTGAATGGTCTCTGAATAATTAAAAGCCACAAGTTTTGGAGGATATTTTTGTCACCGAAGTTTGTCTGCCAATGCTTTTATCAAGCAAGTTTATAGGATAATGGCAAAGACCCATTATCCTATAAAACCCTTCTCCTGTATACCACTCAGCAAGTATTTTTGACTTTTTTTCCTCTGAAGATTCCTGATCCTCAGAACCTACATAACAAGTTTAATATTTTTCACACCATACCACCTTTTGAAACATCAAGCCACCCCAGCACTAGCTGAGATGGGTTCACATCTTCCTACTGCTGGTGAATATGTCTTTGGTTTTCTTCATAACACTGCTGCCCCTTATGCTTTACTGGCCATCAATTCATGAATTCACAAACTTAGCTGCTCTCCTAACTTCTCCATCTCTACAGATGTTAAATTCGTTCTCCAAGAAGACTCGTGTGTATGTGTGTGTGTGTATGCAAGTTTCCTCTTCTTTTTCTTGATGTATCGTCTGTAATTCATAACACTGTAAATTCATGCTTGGAAGAGATTTATCTGACACTGTAACTCAAGCTAACAGCAACATTAAATTCATGCTTCTGGAAGAAGCTTATCTGACAAACAGGAAAAGGCACTGATAGTCTTCTTGCACTCAAAATGCTAGACAATATAGTACTACATATAGGGGTCATTAAAATTTGCTGTTTTGATTTTCTTCATCTAGTGTAAATGTGTTTTGCCTACATGTATATAAGTGTATTATGTGTGTGCATGCTTGCAGAAGCCAGAAGCAGGAGGGATCGATCATGGCTGCTGGAACTGGAGTTACTGATTGTTGTTAGCCCTGACTGTTCACCACCACATGGGCTCTGGGAATCACACCTAGGCACTCTGCAAGAGCATCTCTTAACTGCTGAACCGTCTCTCCAGCCCTTGGAGGTCATTTTAAACAACAAATTTGCCGTAACAAAAAAGCACAAAAATATAGCACTAAATAGACCATGGAGATAATGCTCATTTATAGTACAAAACAAAACCCAAACAAACCCAAAAGTCTTTATTGAACTTTGGTATGGAATGTAGGCACTAAACAACTCAAAATTTTAGCAGCAGCTCTGTGTGCTTGTGCATGCATGCGTGTGTGTGTGTGTGTGTGTGTGTGTGTGTGAATAACCACAAATGCACTGTATTGACTGTGTGTGTGTGTGTGTGAATAACCACAAATGCACTGTATTGACTGTGTGTGTGTGTGTGTGTGTGTGAATAACCACAAATGCACTGTGAGTATTGACTTTCTTCAAATAAATTTTATTAAGAGGGGATGAATATGCAAACACAGCTCCACCCATATGCTGGGTGGCTTCAAGTATCAATTTGACACACCTGGGAAGAAGGAACCTCAACTGGAGAATTATCTTTATCAGACTGGCCTGTGGCCACATCTATGAGGCAATTTCTTGATTGCTGAGTGATGTTGGAGGGCCCAGCCACCAGAGTAGGTGGTGTCATTCCTGGGCAGGTGATCCTGGTTTGTATAAGAAATCAGGCTGAAGCCCAGCATTGTGGCGCACACCTTTAATCCTAGCACTTGGAGGCAGAGGCAGGCGGATCTTTGTGAGTTCAAGGCCAGCCTGGTCTACAGAGTGAGTTCCAGGACAGCTGGGGCTACAGGGAGACCCTGTCTCGAAAAGCCAAAAAAAAAAAAAAGAAAGAAATCAGGCTGAATACAGGCCAGGGGAGCAAGCCAGTAAGTAGTGTTCCTCCACTGTCGTGTTTCGGCTCCTGCCTCCAGGTTCCTGCTGTGAATTCTTGCCCTGATCTCCCTCAATGACAGACTGTCAGAATTAGATGAAATAAACCCTTCCCTCCCCAAGTTGGTTTTCATCGAGTGTTTTATCACAGCATGAGAAACTAGGACAACCCATAAACTTAAAACATATCCTTTTACTATCACCCCTCCCTAAGCTCGACTTCACAGGACACTGTGCACAACCCACCCAGTACCTCTGGTAGTAGATGTCTGAGCGTCCACAGGTGGCACCTGACTTTCGGAAGGCCTCACGTCGCTTCCAGCCAGGGCCCAGGGCTGGGCAGTCTAGCCAGTCCTCAGCCATGGATGCTTCAGCAAAGAATATAAGCCTGAAGATTGGTGGAAAGTAGAGACAGGAGAAACTGAGGCTCTAGCCCACAGAAATCACTTGCATCCTTCTCTAAAACCTCCCAAAGCAATCAGCCATTAGATGGGACATTCTCATACTCATTCTATTCTTTTGTGCCCTGGCTCCAGGAGCTCCTCATCCTCCTTTTGACTCACTAGCCTCTTTTGCTCCCTATCTTCAACCCAAGGGTACCCATCCTCAGTGTCCTGACTCTATCTCCAATTTCCAGACCAAGAATAATCCACCAGTTCTTACACCAACAACTCAGAGAGCTGTTTTCGCCATCATTCCAACCCGTCCTTGGTGCAGGAGATACTCAGTTTTTTTCAATGTTTTAATTGTGCCATTCTTCCCATTAGTTCATGTCCTTTTATCCTGCTATCTTAATGTTGATTTAGACATCTTCTACATTACGCGTGTGAGAGTCCTCAACTCCTCCATATCATTGGATTGAACACTATTCCTCAGCTTGGAAGCCTACGACGTCTCTCTCTCTCATTGGCTGAAGAGTCACCCCCAGTCCTAGTTTCCCTAAGTGTTCTGACCCACAAGTACTCTCTAGTCCCAGCCGTCAAACATCTCTATTCCTCTCAACAGCCAAAAAGTTGGCCCCTCTACTATTTCCTCATTTCCATTTCTCTTCTGTCATCCCCCTCCTAGTTCTCCACCTCCGTGTCTCTGGACCATGCCATTCCTGTCGGTCTTGTACTTTTTCTCATCCTCCATAATTTCAATCTTCCCATTTCACTCAGTCCTCAGGGGGAGGGGGTGGGGGTGGGGGTGGGAGGGAGGTCCTCGCTATGAGCTGCAGAACCCCATCTCTCCCTTAGAGGTTTGGTGTCCCTGAGCTTTCTGATCTCTCCTAGTCCTCTCTGTCCTGGTCCCTGGATCTCTACCCTCTTACCTGTCACGGTGCTGACCCACATTCCTTCCTGTCCCCGCTCCAGCAAGCCGCCATTCCTCCTCCGGGCCCGAGGGCCCTTCGTGTCTCCCCGTCAGTGTTCGGATCCTCGGTTCCCTCCCAGCCTCCTCCGGAGAGCCCTCCAGGTCCACTCCCACCGCTGTCTTACCAGTTTGGCACCAGGCCTGTAGCTCCGGCCACTCTAGGCCCGCGGAACCATGGGGCAGATTCTGCCCGCGTCCCGCCAGGTCCTACACCTCTTCCACCTCCTTAGAGTCAGCGGCTGCCATCGGTTACTCCCGGAACCGGAAATCTGCTGCCTGCTTTTCGGGGTCACTACCCCAGACGCTACACCTTGGCGCGGCCCAAGTGGGAGAGCGCGCCCAAGTAGGGAGGATCCTGCGCCTGCGTACTGCGCTCCCACAGAGTCGCGCTGCCCTTCGGAGTGCTGCTGCGCATGCGCGCCGGACTACAGGGACTCCTTTCGGAAGCCTGTGGGTGCTCTCTTCCCTAGAGCTCGCCTCCTTCCCACGCTTCTGGTCCTGAAAGCGCATGCACTGCCTAGTTCCAACCCAAGGGGGCGTGGACAGCCTGGCTTGCAGGCAGTTTCTCCAATAGCAGTGGCCAGGAAGCCTGGGGTTGTGCCCTGCCCACTTCCTTTCCCAGTGGACACTGTCCCTCTGACAGTCTGCCCCAGGGGTAGTCCCTCCTACAATCTGGAACAGGGACAGGGACAGGGACTCTGCACTGGCCAGGTTCCTTCCTAGAGAACCCGGGAGGGAGCATGGCTGTGGTGCAGGTAACCTGGTGACCAAACGAGTGCTTGCCTCAAAACACTCAAAAGCCCCAAGGCCAAGGATGGGGTGGGGCTCCTGTTGTAAACACGCGTCCTTATTTACAACGGGGACCTGTATGTATGACCAAATGCACCACTGGTCTGGAGGTTGTCGTCTCCAGGTACAGAAGCAGTGCACACTAGGTCAGGAGGCTGACAATACAGGTCCTTGGTCTTCTCTCAAGTAGTTCATAATCTCACACCCCAAGGGAGCACAGAATGGGCGCCCATTGTACACTCACAGCCTGCCACTCCTGAGTACAACTGTGCCACCCCCATCTTGTCCTGGGGCAGGGATCGGAATTGCATGGGGAACAAACATGGGGACCATTAAGAGTTATCTTCCTTATTATTCTTCAAAATTTTATTAACAAAACCAGGGTGGGGGTGTAGGCAAGGATGAGTAAACTCCACAGTCTCACCCAAGTACAGGACACACAATGAGAGAGGGAAAGCAGAGACCCTTTGGTAAGGGCAGATGGCGGTCAAAAGGGACAAAACTAAGGGAAGAAAGTAGAAGAAACAGATAAACAGAGAACTGTGGTAGATCCAGGCCTGCTCCCCTAACTGGAATGCAGGGTGTGAGGGTGTCAGAGCTGGTGAAGCTCAGCGGTCAGCACTGGAGCGAAGGTCGGTAGTGAGTGGGTCATGTTGGATGGTTTGGTGCAGCATCAGGGCCAGCAACCCTGCTCGGTTTGTCATGGCTGTGCGTACATTGCGCTCTTGCTCAAACAGCTCGTCCAGCTTGTACCACTGCCAAGAGAGGGGAAGGAGTCAGAATAAGTAGTTCCTGAAGCCCCCCGTCTGACCCTGTTCCCATCCAGCACCAAAACCTACCACCCGAACACGCTCCAAGTCCACTTCTGCTCGCCGCAGCTTCTCCCAACAGTAATGGCGATTGCACTGGCGCTTGGGCAGGCGGCAGAAGTCACCTGTGAGCTCAAAGACATCGCGTACAAGCGGACACCCACACACCTCATCAGCTGGCACCTGCAGGGACACCAGGGGGAGGGGTGATGAGGGAGGAGAATGAATGGAGTTTATGGGAGGGTGAAAAGGAGAGGAAGGGGGACAAATTGAAGATGATGAAAACAAAAGGAAGGTGGGGAGAAAGAAATGAACGCGACATGAGGAAGGGGGGGGCGGAATGAGGACAAGTGAGGGAAAACCTTACTTTGGGGTCTCGTGAGTGCTCAGGACATAGCACCTGGAGCCGCTTACAATATGTTTTGCTCTGAGGGTTGTAGACATCACAGAAGAGTCGGGTGGCCCTGGAGAGAGAACAGAGAAGATTAACAGGATGGTTATGTTTACCCAGCGACCTTACAGCTATAACCCTGGGTAGCACCCTGACCACCTCAAAGCCTGCCTATACATGCGCATACTCCTTTCCAGCCCCAGTTCCTACCCTTAGCCACCCTTCTCTAAATCCACATGGCAACCATACTCACCCTTCAATTCGTGTGGGGTACATGGACCCAAAGGACGTCTGGCTCTCATACTGAAGGGATGAGCACAAATAAAAGGAACTGTGGGTGCCCTCTCCACATACCGCCGAAGCAACCCATCTGCCCCCACGGGGCCACTGATGTTCCCACAAGTCCCTCATGATGACAGCCTGACCTTGGCATAGCAGCGCTCCATGTGGCGCAAGGCAACACGTGGGTTGATGGGGTGCCCACAGGAGACACAGAAGATCTGGAGATCTGTGTCGTCACTGTCGTTCTCATTGTTCTGCACAGAGTGGAAGGAAAGGTGAGGTGGGGCAGGATGAGTACTGGCTCCTGTCCTGCCAAGCTCCTGCTTCTTTACCTCCTCATCCTCACGCACAGCTTGCTGCTTGGCACGCAGAATGATGGCCTCCAGCTCGTGGAATCTGCGCTCCATTTCCTGAAGACGGGTACGGGCACTCTGCTGCTCTCGGCGAATGCGTTCAAGTAGCTTCTTGCCATGCTCTTCAGCAATGCAGGGGCTTTGCTGCCATTGCTGGATGCGCTGGGGGAGGATCTCATAGATGCGGCTGCAGGGAGACAGTGGGGTGCAGACAGACAGTGGGGTGATCAAGCGATAGAGAATGGACAAGTGATGGAAAGATGAGTCAATGGCTGACCGGTAGGAGAATGGACAGATGAGGTTTGATCGAACAGTGCATAGATGACTGTTTGTAGACAGAGAGAACTCTGCTTGTACCCCACCCTGTACTCTCTGACTCCTTTCGATCCCCCAGGAAAGACTCACTTGGCTGCCAGCTTCATGCCACAGTCATCTGAACAATACTTGGAGCCAGGCTGCGCAGCACGCACACAGCCAGGCCCCAGGCACTGCGGTAGTGATGCAGGATCCTTCACATCAGCCCTTTCTGGATGTTTCCATTTGTCCTTATGCTTCTGCTTCTGTCGATGTCGTTTATATCTCTCTTCCTTCTAAGGAGCAAAAATGTCAAGGCAGGGTAGAAGTCAGCTCAGACCGTCTCCCCTCCATCCGGCCCTTCTGGCTCTTGTCCCTCTCAGCCCTTGACCTCTGCATTTCATTTCTCTCCTTGTCCCACCTTCTGCCTTTTAACACCCGTTTTACCCTCTCCATCACCTTCTTCTCAGACTTCTTCTCTCGACGCTTCACATGCTTCACTTTTACTGCCCTTTTCCGCAGTGCAGGGTCCAGGAATGGGGACTCTTCTGTGTCACTCATCCAGGGCTGCAAGCAGGGCATGCACTGACACACTGACTCACCTGCCCGACTCATGACACCACCAATACCCTGGTCATTTTCCAAAGCAGCTGGCATAGCCTCTGCCTCCTCTTTCTCCTCCCCCACCACAGGATGCGCCTGTTGCTCACCAGGCCATGGTCATCGAAGGCCCCGGCACAAAAGTCCTGGTAGAGATCCGGGTCCAGGCCCAGGTCTTCATCTGAAAGCGGCTCAGGTGTTGCTGTTGCTTCTGGTGGTTCCTTCACCACCGATGACACCACTGACCCCTCATCTTCTCGGATACGCCCCAGCTTCTGGGATGGCTGTGGCTGCTGCTGAGTGGGTGGTGGCCGGCGGGGCCTTGGCAGGGCCTCTGAGGGCGTCACCGGTGAGAGCTGCGGGGCAGAATCTCAGGACTGGCCCCGACCGCCCTGCCCGCATGCCCTGCCCCGCCCTGGGGGGCTGGACTCACCGAGGAAGGGAAGTACTTGTAGGATTCCTGTGCGCAGGAGGAAGGCCTAGGTCAGCCCCAGGAAAATGGAAGATGGCCCTGCCCTAGCCCAGTGACTTATCCTTGCCTGGTCTGCCTAGATGTACCTGCATCCCTAGGTACATCATGTCACTAGGACATGCTTACTTTTGCCTGTTATGCCCTGGCATGCCTGACCACCTACAAACATGTGGCCCCTCATAGGGTTCGGGGGTTTCTCCTGCCAGCCATGCACCATCTATCTGGACATGCTAAGCCTCTTCCCACCTGACTAGATCTAATCAGGCTCTACCCCACCTATCTCACCCCACTCCCCACCCCCAGATTTGTAGCCTCAAGCAGCCCTACCCGGGCCTTCCAGCCACGCCCTCCCACCTCATCCTGCCCAGTTTTGTCCATGCTCACCCGTGCCCGCAGTTGACACTGGCGCAGCCGGCACTTCTGCCGGATCTTGTTGGGGCCCCCAAACTTCTTCATGTCACGACAGAAATCACAGTGGCCACAGTCCTCAGTGCGCCGGCAGGCTTCACACTCACCACACATGCGGGCTGACCGTTTGATTTGCTGCTGCTGCTGCTGCTGTTGCTGCTGTTGCTGCTGTTGCTGCTGCTGCTGCTGCTGCTGTTGCTGCTGCTGCTGCTGCTGGTGATGCTAAGAGACCATGTCCAGGATAAAAATCAGTAACACAGACAGGACCTAAATAGAACTTCATCCATCCCAACCACTGCAGCCACTTACCTGGCTAGGTGTGGCCATCAAGGGCTGTGAGGAGGATTTGTGGGGTGAAGCAGAACCCCGAGCAAGCATGGCCCCAACCCCTGTCCCTGACCCTGCCCGGCGCTGCAGTTCCGGTTCTGAGACAGGCCTCTTGCGCCCTCCACCCTCATCCCGGGGCTCACTGCCGTCCCGCTCACTGCCATCCCGTTCCCGGGACTTTTTGTGCCGATAACGAATCTCCAGTTTCGGGTCCTTCTCTGTGGGGCAAAGAGTGGGGCCAAGGTGGTTTTGTAGGAGGAACTCTGTTCCTGTCCCCGCCTGACCCCTGCTCCAGGACAGAGCTGCCCCTTCCGGTGGGCTCCTCAATTACTGCTAGGAATGGAGGTAGCATTCCAACTCACTACAGACCAACAATCACTCAGGCACAGAGAATACCATTATTACCCACGATATTACCCACAATCCCTCCCGTTCTGCCTCTCCCCCTACTCCAAGGATCGCCTTCTTCCCTTTAGTTCCACTCACAGGCCTCACCTCGGCAGTCCCGACAGTACCATTCCCGGATGGCCTTGGCCATCTTCTCGGTGATCCGGATGCAGTCTCCATGGAACCATTCGTTGCAGTTGTCACAGCCGCTGCAGAGGATGGGGCAAGGTGGTAGAGATGTGAGGTGTGCACCCCATCAGCGTTCCCAACCCCGCCAGGCAATCCCACCCCCCTCTCCCTAACTCACATCATGAAGCAGTTGATGTCCGGCTTGCGGCAGATGCAGTAGATGGGTGCGTTCTCCCCATTCTCAGACTTGCTGTCCTCACCAGCATCTGGGGGTTCTGGGTCTGAACCATCTCCCTCCTGTGGGATGCACCCCCACCACGGCTCCTTATTCCCCATTACAGCTGACACTGTAATGGCTCACAACAAATCCCCCTTCTGCCTAAGTACTTCCCTTCACGGCTTCCATCATAGTTCCCCACAGACCCTCATCCCTCAACTCCGTGCCTTCTTCTCCATCCCTCTGCCCCCAGACCTGACACCATCCACCCTGCCGAGCGCCCTGTCACTCTATCCATACTTCCTTAACGGCTCACCACATACACTTTCACACACCAGATCCCCTTCTCAGGAGTTCTACCCGGATACCACTTAATTTACTCCGCAGCCGTCCCATCAAGGTTTCTCACAGGTCCTGGTAACTTAAACAGGTCCCACCCCATCCTGCTTCTCCAGAGTCCGTCCAGTACGCTCCTTATCCCTCTAACCAAAGAGCTCACGAGGTTTCCCACGGATCTGCCACTGTGGACCCCCACAAGGGCTCAGCTCAGAACTCTCAGCTGCTTCCCCTCCAATTCCATCATTCTTCCCATTCGCTTACCCCGCCTGCCCGCAGCCTCCAGTCGCTGCTCTTTGCGACCGCGCGCCAGGGCGTCAGGCGCCAGGCCTCCGATCTCTACCTCTGAACCCTGCTCCGGCCGGGGTACTCACCATATCTCCGCTCACCCCACACCGGATCAGGACCGCAACTCCCGAACCCGAGCAAGCCCCTCAGCCGTGTCCGAGGCGGTCCCACAACTACTTCCGCCTCTGGGCCCGCCTCCGCAGCACCGTACTCCTATTCCTTAGAGCGACAGTTCAGAGGCAAACAAATAACTCGCCCACCTAGAGCCTTGAATGCCTCCCAGGTGCCGCCATCTTGACCACCGAGTCCATAAGGTAGTAGAAACCGTACGTTCCGGGAAATATGGCTGCACCTAGGATGCAGAGCTTCCAAGGCCGCTGCCACTTTTGCCAGTCGAATCCCTACGGTGGCCGCTTGAGGCCAATATAACTGCACCTGTTTCGTGATTGCCTCATCGATGTCGTCATGCTAGAGGCTGATGACGTTGGCCAACTTGTACGTTCCTCCGCGACTCAAGGCAGCATTCTATCCGCTTTCCCCAGGGCAGCGCCATATTGGCAGCTGATTCCGTAAACAGACTGCTCCTGCCACTGAGAGGATAACACTTAAAGGCTGCCTGTGCAGAATTAACTCCTAGGTCCAGCTCATTCGTTACTCCATTCAGCAATTATCAGGGGGACACCTGGCCTCCACAAAGGACATCAGTGTCATTTTGTTACCGCCCCCGTTATTGCTCCACTTTTCATCCCCTCCACTTCTCCCGTTCTTCTGTTCTTCAGCCAGATGAGTCTGCTTTTATTTGTTTTAATTTAAAAGAATTCTTAGCTAGGTGTGGTGGTGCACGCCCTTATCCCACCATTGAGGAGGCTGAGGTAAGGGGATCTCAAATTCACAAGGTCTGTCTGGGCTACACTGTGACCTCAAGGACAGCTTGGAAAACTTTGAGAGCTTATCTCAAAAAAAGACTGCGAGTTGCTGGGATTAGGAGCAGAAAACCTGTTCTAGCCACCAGAATCTGATACCAGGCAACTCATGAACACTCCAGAACCACCTCATAATCTTGACTTGAAGGGACCTGAGGCTCTTCTGTGCGGTCCCTGCACAGTGGGATCAGTCTTGCCCCATGCATGGGGCTCACTTCCCATCTGTCAGCAGCTGTCAGGGAAATTCTGAGAGTTTGGGCAGAAGCCACCCAGAGGCTCCTCCCAAGCTCTTCTTTATTAATGACGCTCATCACTGCTCACGTGGAGCTCAGCAGATACAGAAGGTGGTTGATAAACAGCCACTGGCAGACCGCAGTGATGGATAACCTGCTCAGTAATTAACAAATGAGTTGGCAGACGGTGGGCGTGGGTGCAAGCAGGTGATGCTCTCTGTGCTGGGTGCCTGCTCTTCCTCCCCCACCAGCAGAGCAGACCCTCCATCCCTGCTGGAAGGTGCTGTGCTCTGCACCCATCTAGGGTGGAGGCAGTTGCTGCTAAGGGCAGTGGTCCTCCTCCAGGCTGGCCTCTGGAACTGCTGTGGACTGAGGCTGCAGATCATTGAGATGGCCCTGCAGGAAGGTGCAGTGGTCCTCCTCCAGGCTGGCCTCTGGAACTACTGTGGACTGAGGCTGCAGATCATTGAGATGGCCCTGCAGGAAGGTGCAGTGGTCCTCCTCCAGGCTGGCCTCTGGAACTGCTGTGGACTGAGGCTGCAGATCATTGAGATGGCCCTGCTGGCGTCAGGGATGGGCCTCAGGGCAAAAGGACAGAGGAGGTAAGAGGAGGAGGAGGAGGAGGCGGAGGTAGGAGGAGGAGGAAAGGCGCGAGGAGGTAAACAAGGAGGAGGAGGAGGGAGGAGGAGGAGGAGGGGGAGGAGGGCTGGAGTTTGGCAAGGACACTTGTATAAATTTGTAGCATCTTGGGTAAGTAACATAGTACTAAGTACCTGGAACTGGGGGAAACCTTCCTGGACTGTATTTCACGATAGAGCTGGGATGGTTGGGGGTACTCGTCTGCCTACTGTGAACAGGGTGGCAGGAAATCTGACCACATGGAGGAAGTTTAGGGCACTGCCAGTACTTATAGGAGCCCAGAGAACAGTCATAGCTTCATAGCAACCTTAAAGCAGAATCCAGGATAAGACCCAAGGGAGAAGTGCGCCCAGTAGACAGAGATGTGGTAGCAGCAGCTTTTGAACAACCATAGAATAAAGGAGGAAGGACCCTGAAGTGGCTCTTAATCCCATAAGCATTGACAATTTCTCAGGGATTTTTATTTTAACATTCCCCAATCCGTTTATTGTAAAAGTGAGTACTGGGTAAGCTGCTGAAAGAGAAAAGACTGCAAGTGTGGTCTGAGAACTGCCATGTCATTCCATTTTATAGCTTTTTATTAGTTTTCCCAGTCAGCTCTGATTAGGACCGCAGGACTTCTAGGTGAGAAAGTCTCTGACAATAGATGGAAGGATCCAGCCCTCCAATCAGAAGATTTGGGGGGGGGGGGGGGGAGTTTATAGTAGGAAGGCAGGAAGATAGGAACAGCCTATCCATGCCTTGCCTTCTGGTAAGAAGATTATTTACAGCCTTAAAATTTTTATTTTATGTTGGGCGGTGGTGGTGCACACTTTAATCCCAGCAACTCGCAGTCTTTTTTTGAGATAAGCTCTCAAAGTTTTCCAAGCTGTCCTTGAGGTCACAGTGTAGCCGACAGGACCTTGGAATTGAGATCCCTTACCTCAGCCTCCTCAGTGGTGGGATAAGGGCGTGCGACCACCACACCTAGCTAAGAATTCTTTTTAAATTATAAACAAATAAAAGCAGACTCATCTGCTGAAGAACAGAAGAAGAAGAGCGAGAAGTGGAGGGGATGAAAAGTGGAGCAATAACGGGGGCGGTAACAAAATGACACTGATGTCCTTTGTGGAGGCCAGGTGTCCCCCTGATAATTGCTGAATGGAGTAACGAATGAGCTGGACCTAGGAGTTAATTCTGCACAGGCAGCCTTTAAGTGTTATCCTCTCAGTGGCAGGAGCAGTCTGTTTACGGAATCAGCTGCCAATATGGCGCTGCCCTGGGGAAAGCGGATAGAATGCTGCCTTGAGTCGCGGAGGAACGTACAAGTTGGCCAACGTCATCAGCCTCTAGCATGACGACATCGATGAGGCAATCACGAAACAGGTGCAGTTATATTGGCCTCAAGCGGCCACCGTAGGGATTCGACTGGCAAAAGTGGCAGCGGCCTTGGAAGCTCTGCATCCTAGGTGCAGCCATATTTCCCGGAACGTACGGTTTCTACTACCTTATGGACTCGGTGGTCAAGATGGCGGCACCTGGGAGGCATTCAAGGCTCTAGGTGGGCGAGTTATTTGTTTGCCTCTGAACTGTCGCTCTAAGGAATAGGAGTACGGTGCTGCGGAGGCGGGCCCAGAGGCGGAAGTAGTTGTGGGACCGCCTCGGACACGGCTGAGGGGCTTGCTCGGGTTCGGGAGTTGCGGTCCTGATCCGGTGTGGGGTGAGCGGAGATATGGTGAGTACCCCGGCCGGAGCAGGGTTCAGAGGTAGAGATCGGAGGCCTGGCGCCTGACGCCCTGGCGCGCGGTCGCAAAGAGCAGCGACTGGAGGCTGCGGGCAGGCGGGGTAAGCGAATGGGAAGAATGATGGAATTGGAGGGGAAGCAGCTGAGAGTTCTGAGCTGAGCCCTTGTGGGGGTCCACAGTGGCAGATCCGTGGGAAACCTCGTGAGCTCTTTGGTTAGAGGGATAAGGAGCGTACTGGACGGACTCTGGAGAAGCAGGATGGGGTGGGACCTGTTTAAGTTACCAGGACCTGTGAGAAACCTTGATGGGACGGCTGCGGAGTAAATTAAGTGGTATCCGGGTAGAACTCCTGAGAAGGGGATCTGGTGTGTGAAAGTGTATGTGGTGAGCCGTTAAGGAAGTATGGATAGAGTGACAGGGCGCTCGGCAGGGTGGATGGTGTCAGGTCTGGGGGCAGAGGGATGGAGAAGGAGGCACGGAGTTGAGGGATGAGGGTCTGTGGGGAACTATGATGGAAGCCGTGAAGGGAAGTACTTAGGCAGAAGGGGGATTTGTTGTGAGCCATTACAGTGTCAGCTGTAATGGGGAATAAGGAGCCGTGGTGGGGGTGCATCCCACAGGAGGGAGATGGTTCAGACCCAGAACCCCCAGATGCTGGTGAGGACAGCAAGTCTGAGAATGGGGAGAACGCACCCATCTACTGCATCTGCCGCAAGCCGGACATCAACTGCTTCATGATGTGATTAGGGAGAGGGGGGTGGGATTGCCTGGCGGGGTTGGGAACGCTGATGGGGTGCACACCTCACATCTCTACCACTTTGCCCCATACTCTGCAGCGGCTGTGACAACTGCAACGAATGGTTCCATGGAGACTGCATCCGGATCACCGAGAAGATGGCCAAGGCCATCCGGGAATGGTACTGTCGGGAGTGCCGAGGTGAGGCCTGTGAGTGGAACTAAAGGGAAGAAGGCGATCCTTGGAGTAGGGGGAGAGGCAGAACGGGAGGGATTGTGGGTAATATCGTGGGTAATAATGGTATTCTCTGTGCCTGAGTGATTGTTGGTCTGTAGTGAGTTGGAATGCTACCTCCATTCCTAGCAGTAATTGAGGAGCCCACCGGAAGGGGCAGCTCTGTCCTGGAGCAGGGGTCAGGCGGGGACAGGAACAGAGTTCCTCCTACAAAACCACCTTGGCCCCACTCTTTGCCCCACAGAGAAGGACCCGAAACTGGAGATTCGTTATCGGCACAAAAAGTCCCGGGAACGGGATGGCAGTGAGCGGGACGGCAGTGAGCCCCGGGATGAGGGTGGAGGGCGCAAGAGGCCTGTCTCAGAACCGGAACTGCAGCGCCGGGCAGGGTCCAGGGAACAGGGGTTGGGGCCATGCTTGCTCGGGGTTCTGCTTCACCCCACAAATCCTCCTCTCAGCCCTTGATGGCCACACCTAGCCAGGTAAGTGGCTGCAGTGGTTGGGATGAATGAAGTTCTATTTAGGTCCTGTCTGTGTTACTGATTCTTTATCCTGGACATGGTCTCTTAGCATCACCAGCAGCAGCAGCAGCAACACAGCAGAGCAGCCAGAGGCAAGCAGCAGAGCACAGCGCAACAGCAGCAGCAGCAGCAGCAGCAGCAGCAATCAAACGGTCAGCCCGCATGTGTGTGATGTGAAAGCCTGCCGGCGCCTGAGGACTGTGGCCACTGTGATTTCTGTCGTGACATGAAGAAGTTTGGGGGCCCCAACAAGATCCGGCAGAAGTGCCGGCTGCGCCAGTGTCAACTGCGGGCACGGGTGAGCATGGACAAAACTGGGCAGGATGAGGTGGGAGGGCGTGGCTGGAAGGCCCGGGTAGGGCTGCTTGAGGCTACAAATCTGGGGGTGGGGAGTGGGGTGAGATAGGTGGGGTAGAGCCTGATTAGATCTAGTCAGGTGGGAAGAGGCTTAGCATGTCCAGATAGATGTGCATGGCTGGCAGGAGAAACCCACGAACCCTATGAGGGCCACATGTTTGTAGGTGGTCAGGCATGCCAGGGATAACAGGCAAAAGTAAGCATGTCCTAGTGAATGATGTACCTAGGGATGCAGGTACATCTAGGCAGACCAGGCAAGGATAAGTCACTGGGCTAGGGCAGGGCCATCTTCCATTTTCCTGGGGCTGACCTAGGCCTTCCTCCTGCGCACAGGAATCCTACAAGTACTTCCCTTCCTCGGTGAGTCCAGCCCCCCAGGGCGGGGCAGGGCATGCGGGCAGGGCGGTCGGGGCCAGTCCTGAGATTCTGCCCCGCAGCTCTCACGGTGAAGCCCTCAGAGGCCCTGCCAAGGCCCCGCCGGCCACCACCCACTCAGCAGCAGCCACAGCCATCCCAGAAGCTGGGGCGTATCCGAGAAGATGAGGGGTCAGTGGTGTCATCGGTGGTGAAGGAACCACCAGAAGCAACAGCAACACCTGAGCCGCTTTCAGATGAAGACCTGGGCCTGGACCCGGATCTCTACCAGGACTTTTGTGCCGGGGCCTTCGATGACCATGGCCTGGTGAGCAACAGGCGCATCCTGTGGTGGGGGGGAGAAAGAGGAGGCGAGGCTATGCAGCTGCTTTGGAAAATGACCAGGGTATTGGTGGTGTCATGAGTCGGGCAGGTGAGTCAGTGTGTCAGTGCATGCCCTGCTTGCAGCCCTGGATGAGTGACACAGAAGAGTCCCCATTCCTGGACCCTGCACTGCGGAAAAGGGCAGTAAAAGTGAAGCATGTGAAGCGTCGAGAGAAGAAGTCTGAGAAGAAGGTGATGGAGAGGGTAAAACGGGTGTTAAAAGGCAGAAGGTGGGACAAGGAGAGAAATGAAATGCAGAGGTCAAGGGCTGAGAGGGACAAGAGCCAGAAGGGCCGGATGGAGGGGAGACGGTCTGAGCTGACTTCTACCCTGCCTTGACATTTTTGCTCCTTAGAAGGAAGAGAGATATAAACGACATCGACAGAAGCAGAAGCATAAGGACAAATGGAAACATCCAGAAAGGGCTGATGTGAAGGACACCTGCATCACTACCGCAGTGCCTGGGGCCTGGCTGTGTGCGTGCTGCGCAGCCTGGCTCCAAGTATTGTTCAGATGACTGTGGCATGAAGCTGGCAGCCAAGTGAGTCTTTCCTGGGGGATCGAAAGGAGTCAGAGAGTACAGGGTGGGGTACAAGCAGAGTTCTCTCTGTCTACAAACAGTCATCTATGCACTGTTCGATCAAACCTCATCTGTCCATTCTCCTACCGGTCAGCCATTGACTCATCTTTCCATCACTTGTCCATTCTCTATCGCTTGATCACCCCACTGTCTGTCTGCACCCCACTGTCTCCCTGCAGCCGCATCTATGAGATCCTCCCCCAGCGCNCGGGGGTGGGGAGGAGGGAGGGGGGGGTGTGAAGCAGAGAATACCCCGAGAAAATGGGAGGGGCTACCCAAACCTCTGTCCCTGATCCCGGCTACCGGCGCGTGCAGTATGGCTAGTGCCGGGTCTGGGGGGAAAGTATGCCGCGGGAGCCGCCAACGCAGCCTCGGGGCGGTCACGTGACCCGTCCGAGCGCAAACGGACAACGCCCGGTGGCCGTCGGGACGTGGTGGGGGGCCGGACGAAGCGAAAGCGAACAGGGTGCTTTGGTGAGCTGCCGGCGCCGGGGGGGAAACAAAAAAGAAAGAGTTGGGGTGCCCCTAAGTGGGGGTGTGGTAGGAGGAACGCGGGGCCCGGGCCCCTGCCGGACCCGGGCCCACGACCAGAGGCGGCCCCCTGGCTCGGGGGGCGCGCGGCAATAGACGGCGAGGAAGGGTAAGGCTGTCGGGTGTGCAGCTCCGGCCAAGAAAATTCAGGCACGACGACCAATCAATCAATCGCAGGCCAACAGAAGGAATACCCATTAAATTAGGTTATGCCCACGCATATACCCACAAATCCCTACAGTTTCGACTCCTGCCCCATATCCAAGGATTTTTTTTTTTTTTTTTCTCGCCTTCTTTCCTTTATTCCATCACCCAGGCTCTCAACTCGCACTCAAGACAGTACCATTCTTAATGGGAGGGGGGCGGGGGGATATGGGAAATAGGATTCGGGTGGACGGGAGATTTAGAGGAGGGCGTTAGGGAAAACAGGCCGTGGCAGGTGTAACAGAAGGGCAGAGGAGGGGGTAAAGGGGGGGAGAGCGATGGGAGGGGGTGGCAACCACAGAAGTTGGTAAAAAATACCGAACTATAGGGAAAGAATAACACCAAGAGCAAGTAAGCACAGCATGAGAAGCGGGGGAGGGTACTGCGGGAGGAACTAGATTTGAAGGAAGATGGTCGTTGGCGGTCGATTAATAGGAGAAGATTAGGGGCGGGCACGCATCAGTAGGGCTGGGGGGGGGGGGGTCGGAACTTAGATCACAGGAAGGCTGGGGATGCGAATCACAACACTCACGGGCCTGAGAAAAAGTAATCAGAATGAACTGGACTGGCGCGCAAGCAAAGACACATTTAGGCAGAGAGTAGGGAACTTCTAAGCTGAGGTTCCGACACGTAAAGACGGCGGAAAAAAAGACCAGCGATAAAGCAAAAGCCGGACGTTTTTTTTTGAATTCGGCATCTTGGGAGATTTGGGCACACAATCTACCGGCTGACGTAGTCTTCCCCTCCTGCACTACTATCCATTACTGATTGTCTTAATTAGATGGCTCTAATCCAACAGACCACGTGCACATCACAGAGTCCTTCTTCTTAGGAGTTCTACCCGTGGAGACAATTACTTTTATCTCAGCAGGTACGTTAGTAAAGGTTTCTAACAATGGTAATGGGTAACTTAAACGGTTTCCTCATCACATCCCTGTCTTATCAGCGCGAGTCCAGTGTCAACATGTTTTTAAAGTACTCTCTTATTCATTATTTAACAAAGTGAGTCTCCAAGATGGTTTCCCACGAAATCTGTAAACTGTGATCACCTATAAAAGGCGATCAGCTCAGGAACTCTCACTGATTACAACTCAACCAAATTTCCCCATTCATTTCTTTAACTCCATGCTTTTACCCAGATGGAACCGCTAGCCCTACAGTTCGATGACTATTTGCGAAAGCGAGCAAGGGCAGCAGGAGACAAAGGAATCAGATTATTCTCTACACTACTGAACACCATGCCTTTCAGGCCGGTGGTACCTCACCATATCTCCGTCACCCCACACCGGAATCTCAGGCCGCAAAACTCCCGACAACCTCCGAGGGGGCAAGCCCCTCAGCCGTGTCCGAGGCGGTCCCACAACTACTTCCGCCTCTGGGCCCGCCTCCGCAGCACCGTACTCCTATTCCTTAGAGCGACAGTTCAGAGGCAAACAAATAACTCGCCCACCTAGAGCCTTGAATGCCTCCCAGGTGCCGCCATCTTGACCACCGAGTCCATAAGGTAGTAGAAACCGTACGTTCCGGGAAATATGGCTGCACCTAGGATGCAGAGCTTCCAAGGCCGCTGCCACTTTTGCCAGTCGAATCCCTACGGTGGCCGCTTGAGGCCAATATAACTGCACCTGTTTCGTGATTGCCTCATCGATGTCGTCATGACTTAGAGGTTGATGACGTTGGTCCTAATTTTGTACGTTTTCTCTCTGTGATTTCAGGCCAGCATTTGTCCGCCTTTTCTTCCCAGGTGCTTACTCCCAACGGCGCCTCAATCACTTTGTATCAGCCTTATAGTATTCACGTTCACCACAATAACCCACTAAGTTACCCGCTAGACCCAGACGCCGCAACATCTAAATAGTCGACATACAAAAGGGATACCTGCTCCCCTCTGCCAATAATTAAACTTGCAAACTACCTACGCCGCTTCAGCTAAAATTCTCGATATCCTTTGCGATATGCAGATTATCACGTTCTTATATAAACTGGTTGCATGCCTGTGTAAGCTAAATGTTATTAGCCCTATTGTTGCTCATCTAGCCTCGATATTAATACTACCTGCATTAAGTTCCATAGTAGAATGTTTTCGAGAGGCGGTATTAACCCACTATGGCCTCACACAAACCAGTGTTCCTTCAACATATGTGTCCATTTTTTTGGATATCCTCCCCGCCCACAGCCCGCTAGGTATTATCTGCTCTCCCTTTTTTACACCCATCACGTTTCCTGCTCCTATGTTCGTCTATGATGCACAGTATGTCGACCACGCTCACTCAGACTTCTTCGAGTAGTGTGTATGTATCGGGTGAATTGGGTAAAAAAGGACGACAAAAGAATTAAGGAATAGACTTATGTTCCTCGCTGAAGACAGAAGTGGGGTGGTGCGTTACGTCGTGGCGATCGCAAGAGTATCAGTAGCACTCACAACACTATATTTACTGCTCACATACCATAACGCTTGAAGTGTTGGAAACAGACATAAAACGTCTGAGGGAGGGCCGGAGACGAAAAGGATCTTGGAGACCAGGGTGTAGCTGCTAATAAACCGGCACGCAACATTAGGACGCCTTGTGCGCCGTGATTGGACCATCTTTCATAGCGAAGCAGTGACATTCTTATGCACGACAGGACTAGCACAGCCAGAGGAAAGTACGGCCGTGAGCAGAGTGAGACAATGCTTATCACGAAGGGAGGGATTTTCAACCGAACATTTCAGCCGTTTTCAAAAATTGTGGCAAGGCGTGAATGCTGATCCCGCACCTACATAAGTTCAGCAAGGACAAGCACTAATCTGTGTAGATCGAAGAGAATAACTACACGTCTATTGAACGAATAGACAAAGAAGACCCAAAGGACTTATAGGATTTGTACTCGCAATTAGATCAACAGTTATTTCCCGCACATAACAAAACAAGATATAACGTAGATGCAGAGCGTGAACAGTAAGGAAACCGATAATATGAACCATCGGGAGGTTATATGTTGCGAATCACAAACATCTCAATACCAAATAATCCTATGCCCGAGGATAATGAAAAAAATATTCATGAAAAGTAGGGAAAGAGTTGAGGAAGACAGGAAGGTAAAAGAAGGTGGAGGACAGGGAGGGGGGGGGGGTGGGGGTAGAAAGAGGGGGGGGGCGGGCGGGGGGGGGGTGGTAGAGGGGGGGTGAGGAAAGTAAAAGATGAGAGAGAAGTGGCGAACATGAAGACAACGGGAAGATGTGAAGAGTTATAGATGGACGAAGGATAAAATCATGAAAAAACCAAACAAACTAAGAATCGATCAGAGGAGGGATGGTGTGAG
Organism: Rhizomys pruinosus; assembly: GCA_009823505.1. NCBI lineage: Eukaryota > Metazoa > Chordata > Mammalia > Rodentia > Spalacidae > Rhizomys > Rhizomys pruinosus. Next base: position 1,093,498 of record VZQC01006199.1, on the reverse strand, counting down.
AGGGGATGGGAGAAGTACAAGACGACTTGGAAGTCAGTAAATCTGACGCATAACCATATGCAACCTTGAAAGAAAGGAAGGCAGCGTGCCTTATATTTCAAGAGCTGCCTTGGGGAATAGTAAAAAACCTAATAAAAAAGTTATAAAAATGGAAGGACATGGAAAGTGCTGAAGATACACACATCTTGGACAGTCTTCTAGTGATTTCGGGGCGATTCCTCAACACTGAAATTCCTTCTACTCTCACATATGCCACCCTCTGTGGCGCGGTATCCGCCTTCGCCATCATAACCACTTCTACTTCTCACCTTTTCTCTAAGCACACCAAATTCAAAGACCCGCGAACTTGGGCCGCGACACTATTTCAAAACTCTGTTAGACTACTTACCACAATTACTTACCCCTTACAAACAAAACACATCCAACCATCACAACTTCCTTCCCCCACCCCCTAAACCTCCCCTATACTGACGCATCCAAGCTTCAAATCCACAAAAAATCTGATCCTCCCTCCTTGTTAAACTCTGCGGCTCCTTACATGGTGATCTCTACGCCCTCAAACACCTTCACGTCTAGGCCTCCTTCAGCATCCTGTAAGCTATTATCCTACTGGTTGGTTCCGCCGACGCAAAGCCGGAATTCTTAAATAGGGGATCCCGAGCCTCGTAGAACATCACACTCCCGTGGGTGCTAGTCGTTCGCTGAGGATCGGGCATGACTGGCATACGTAAACGGACCACGCCCCTCGTGACACGCTATTGGCGGGAGTGTCTTGGGGCGCCCGTGGAAACATCGTTCGGGGGCGTACTCATTTGGGGAGGCCGGCCGGTCTGTGGAGGTGTACAAGGGTGTCGTAGTGTGAAGCGATGGGAACTGGAGAGCGGGGATTCATCCGGATGGAAATTGGACGTGGAAATCCCGGCGGCCAGGAGCCGGAAACAAGCGAAGACAAGGGGAGGTGAAAAAGACGGCGGAGGCGGGGAAGCGGGGCGTAGAGAAGGGGCGGCAGAAAGGAGCGGAGAACAGAACGAGGGATGCAAACAGTTAACGCGAAGGAAGGTAGTAGGGACGGCGAGCCGCAAAGACCATGAGGGGGATACGAATAAAAGCAGGTGACTGTATAAGAAGCACAAGGCAAGGAGAACGGCTGGCGGTGGCCAGGTGAGCCGAGGAAATTATAGTAACGGATAAATGGAAAGGACGCAACGGCGGGGAACCATAACACTGCGCGTCAACCGGCTGCTGCGAGAGAGGGGTAAAGCTAGAGGGGGCAACCCGAGTAGGGCAGGTGAGCGGGGGGGCGGGACGGGTCGGGAACTGATGCGATAATGCGTAGAGGAGGAGAGATGGCGCGGACACAAAGAAACAGACAGAAAGCCGGGACTGCCCACCTGTAGAGAACTACATTAACCAATGTGGGGATACGAACTGACGTCCTCCTGCGGGTGTAGAGGCCTAGACAGGTAGTAGAATATGCACTGAGGTAACGAAATTAAAGGAATTGTGGGAGAAAAGGGGAGAGGGAATAAGCTAAAAAAAGCATCAAACGAACAAAGTACAGAAACCAGCACTTGGCGCTATCCGCACACGGCAAAGCAATGAAGCGCAGGATCCTACAATTAGATACGTAAAACATCATGCACGCCCCGAAGAAGATAAGAGACATACCCTCAGGAATAGGAATTAGAGGAAGGGCAGATGGGAAGAAGGTCTAGACCGGAGAAAAGCGAGGCAGACAACACGGGGGACAAAGTATTTGTCTAAAAGGATTGCTCCGAATTTTTGTCCGACGGACGTTAAAGTGGTAAAGAAAAAGAATGAAATCATGGCAGAATGACGAAAAGCTATAGAAGGACTAAGAGCACAGATCTTAGGAGAAGGAATAAGAAAATAATGGGAAAATTAGAATCAAATGTCACAAACCAAAGGCAGACCCGTACACATATGCCTCAAGGCTAATCCTACTCTTCTTATCCTCCCTCCTAATTCTCCTCCTCTCTTCCATCTCTGTATTTTTGCCCTGAGGGCCCAGTCCTCCTGTCAGCACTTCTAAGGGAGGACATACAGGACCTGGGGCTGGGATGTTCACAGGAGCTATTCTGTTGCTGTCTCTAGGTACCATGGCCTAGCGGTTAAGAGCGCCGACCGCTCTTGCAGAGGACCCGGGTTCAATCCCCAGCACCAACATGGCGGCCAAGAACCGTCTGAAACTCCAATTCCAGGAGAACTCCAGTTCCAGGGGAATCTGACACCCTCTTCTGACCTCCGCGGCATTGCACGACACGGGTGCACAAACTTGCATGCAGACAGTACATTCATACACATACAGAAATAAATAAAATTAATAAAAAAATTAAAAAAAAGAATGATTTAAAAAAAAATAAATAAAAAGGTGCCCAGCATACAACTTTCCTTAAAACGAAGTTTCCACTATCTGTCTCCCATGCCCAGGTATACTGCCCTGTGTTTCTCTCTCCCCTCCCACAAGCTAAGGGCCTCCCTGCCCCTACGGCCCCTGGATCCGTGGGCATCTCCAGGTAGAATCTCAACTACAGGCAAATACCAACTTCTTCATGAATGAAAGGCACATCCTGACATAGGGGATGCAGAAGGCTGGAGCTGCTACAAGCAATGGGATGGGATGTCATTTGGGCCCAAGCCTTGCCCCAGGGCACTCTCCACAAAAGGCTGTACTCATCGCCCTCACCCAGGCTCTACATTGGGAAAAGGATAAATGGGTGAACATCTTCACAAAGAGTGGATGTGCCTTTACTGCCCTTGTCCATTATCTTCAAGAAGAGAATACTCTGACACTCCCATGGCAGAAATGGCCCAGCAGGCTCCCATACTCCCTGTTGAGCCACTCCCACTGCCAGGAAATGACAAAGGCCCCCAGAGGATGATGGACCCTGCCAGCTTCCAGAATCATCCTCCCTACAGCCCTTAGGTGATGTCTTGTGGACCAGCTTCATTAGATGACCCATGGGGTATTTATGAGCACATTCTGCTATTGGATGGAGACCTTACCCTCATGACTGTTAAAACTCTTCTACATCTGAGATCTCCCGAGAACAGCTCAGGCAAGCCCAGGTAGGTGGACAGCAGCTGAGTGCTTCAGCAAGGCTGACTGTTGACTGATTTCATCTAGTTAATCCGTTAATCCAGTTGTCTTTGATTGGTTGGCTTTTGTGGCTGTGGGGGCGGAGTTATCCTCCCAGCCAATATTAAAGGCAGGGCTGTGTGACTCTCGATCTGAGATCTCACAAGAACAGCTCAGGCAAGCCCAGGTGCCAGGGCATGGGCTAAAGAGCACACCCCCCCACCCCCACCAACTGAGATTACGAAGGCATCTGAAGTAGACAAGCAAAGCAGGCATTCAACACAGTGAAGAGGCATTTAGGACCTACATTGGAATACAGGCAAGGAGAAGCTCATATGCCAGGAACACAAAGAAGAGACAACACAGGAAAGGGGCAGGATAATCCCCCATCAAGCTCTACCAACCCTATGGAAGATTCCTACAGTGGGATCCCCCTGGGGATGGCCCAGGACACAGATATCAGAAACACAATTGGGAACATATTTAAAGAACTGCAACATTATAAAGAGCAAATCAAAGAACTAAAAAAAGAGAATAAAGAACTCAAGAAGGACCTAGAGAGAGAGAATGACAAACTCCAGAAAGAAGTAGAAACACTGAAAAGATCCCATGCTGAAAAAGAAAAGGAAACCAACCAGGTATAGAGATACCCCCCCCCCCCACCCCCCCGTTTTTTGTATCTTTTCCTCGGGTTGTTTTTGGTTGATTCAGGGGCTTTTGTTTTCCAAATGAATTATAGGACTTTTTTTTCTCAAGCCTCCCCAAACGCTGTAGAACTCTTGGGATTTTGATAGGAATGGGTGGTTAACTGGATCGGATACAAGAGTGTCAGTAAAATGATATTTTTTGCCAATGTTAATTTTCCCAATCCATGAGCATGAGAGGTTTGGTTAGGTTTCTACTTCTGCAGTTATGCGTGTATGATTTCTCTTCTCAGTGCCTGGGGTATAGTTGCTCCTTTCTTCTGTTCTTTGAATTGCTTCCAAATAGTTCTCTCGAAGAGGTTTGGTTTCCGACATGTTTCTTTCAAGTTGTTTATGTCAGGGAGGGTTTTTTTCTCTCTCTCCTTCAACTATATTGACATTTGTTTGCTGGGTATAGTACCTGGGTGGCAACTATTGTCCTTTAACAAACACTGGAAATGTTGTACTTTGGTGCCCCTCCAGGAATTTTTGTCTTTCTTGCGTTCATAGTTTGCATTGAGAATCCAGTTGTAATTCTGATAGGATTCACCTTATAGGTCACTTGTTTTTATCTCTTGTTGCTTTAGGATTTTGTCTTTGTTTTGGTGTCTAGCATTTTAACTATGATGTGGCAGTGGAGAAGTTGCTTTGTCTGTCTTTGTTCTGTTTGTAGTCTATTTGTCTTCTTGTATTTTGTATTTGGTTTTTCTTCTTTAAGTTGTGTGAAGTTTTCATCTATTATTCGGTTGAAGATCTAATCAATACAATTCTCTTGGGATCCTTCTCATTCAGCGTACTCCTAGGATGAAGGAGGTTCGATCTTTTCATAGTGGCACACAGTTCCTGGGTTTGTTCCACTGTTGTGTATTTTAAAATTTTCATAATCCTTCCTTGAGGTTGTTAGATTGTTCGGCAATTATCTTCCAGGACTATATTCTTTGTTTCTGCGTTCCACCTCCATTCTGCGTCTGAGGCTTTTTCACTCCTTTCCTCTTGAGTGGATGAGTGTTTGATTTCCTTTTTCATTTCTTCTTCTGAATTTCTTAGTAGTTCTACTTCTTTTTGGAGCTACTCAATCTCTTTCCTGTAGCTCTTTGCTTTCAC
>VZQC01006199.1:1033689-1082057 GCA_009823505.1 Rhizomys pruinosus | reverse complement strand
AAAAAAAAAAAAAAAAAATGGAAACTGCGGGGCTGAAGAGATGGCTCAGCAGTTAAGAGCACCTACTGCTCTTGCAGAGGACCCGAGTTCGATTTCCAGCTACCACGTGGCAGCTAAAAACCATCTTTAGTGCCTGGCATGGTGGCGCACGACTTTAATCCCAGTACTGGGGAGGCAGAGGCAAGTGGATCTCAGGCGGATCTCTGAGTTCAAGGCCAGCCTGGTCTACAGGGCTAGTTCCCGGCCCAGCTGGGACTACAGGGAGACCCTGTCAGAAAAACAGCAAAAATAAAAATAAATAAATAAATAAATAAATAAATAAATAAATAAATAAGGAAAAAGAAAAAGAAGAATGGAGACCGGGAAGTGATGTCACACGATGTAGAGGCTGCCCTGTCCCAGAGCTCTTTAAGCTACTTGCTGTATGGAAATAAACAGATTTCACAGATTTGCACCACCCTGCATGATCCCTGGCCTGTTATTGTGTGCCTGCTTGTTTGTGGGGGCATCAACCCCACAGCTGGCTCTTCAGCTCATTTGGTCATGGGAACCAGCAGCTTTGCAACTATGTGTTTGGCTGTGGGACCAACTATCAGTCCCACAACTGTGTGTGTTTGGTCTGGGACCATTGGTCTTGCAGCTTCCTGTTTGGCTGCAGGGCCATAAGCCTTGCACACATGCCCTCTTCAGCCTGTCCAACCATGGGATCAGCAGCCCCCATATCCAGCTATCACTACCTTGGCAGTGATACTGGCAATCCCCATTATAATATCAATGATTAATCCAATCACTCTTTTAGATCTTTTCATGAATCAGTTGATTAACTGATGGACATACCTAGTCATGAGACTATTTTGTCATTCTTGATTCAAACATACAGGTAAAAAAATGTCCTGTATATGCCTTGCCTTAAGTATATAAATGCTCTCCTGTGAGAAATTAACTGAAATAGAATGGTTAAGGCAAATATAAAGAGTACAGTTATAACATTCTACAATATAATTAGAATTCCATGTGGTAGGGCCAATCACAAGCAAGGGACTTGAAGCAAGTAGTAACATAATATGTTTCATTCTTCCTAAACTCTAATTGTGTACCATTTGTGGTAGTACTTTTTGAATATTTTTCCTGACCAGATAGCTAGCCTGTCTAAGGGTGTAGCTATTTTCCACAGATGTGTTTGTTGAGAACTGTAAAGTAAATGAGGATTCGGAGGAGACATTCCTCCATCATATTCTGCATGCCATCTTAATTCTATCCCCTGGGTCTTGGTATGAGAAGAACCCTTGGGATTCCAATCTATGACATTTCTATAGGAAGTATTAACTAAAACTCATCCTTTCGCACTTCTGCATTTACTCCATTGTACCCATTCCCCAATCTGTGTGGTGACGGGGAGTGAACAATCATGGAAACCGGGGGGAGCATCACCAGATTTAAACCATTTTTCTTGCAGCAAGCAGAAACATTTTACGAGTCCTCGTGTGCATTTTTAATTATAGAAAGCCAGGCTTGTGCCCTAGGCTTAAGACAAGGTGACTCATGTTGAATAAAAATAAGTGGACCTTCTACTCCTACTGTATAGTTTATATCTTTCCCCTGTTCTCCAGGAACTGAAGGACACTGGTTAGCATATGGTCCTGGCATCCATTGTGAATCATTAACATACAAAGGTATGGGATCAGATAACCAATGCGAAGTCTTATTAATAGGTTAGGTATATAGGCCATTCTAGGTTGATGTGTATCTCATATAATTTCTTTATACTTTTCACATCATTCTTTTTTTATTTTCGAGACAGGGTCTCCCTATAGGCTTTTTTTTCTGAGTACTAATAAATTTTAATTTAAAAAACAAAACAAAACATATTGCAGGGGCTGAAGAAATGGCTCAGCAGTTAAGAGCACTGTCTGTTCTTGAAGAGGACACAGGTTTGGTTCCCAAGACCCACATGGCTAAGAATGAACCTCCTATAACTCCAATTTCAGGGGATCTGCCGCCCTCTTCTGGCCATTGCAAGCATTGTGCACATGAATGCACTTACATGCAGCCAAAACACAAAGTAAAAATAAATTTAAGAATGCGAACCCTACATTATGGCTAAACTTGCATTTAAGTTTGGGATGAAAGATGAGGAAGATGAGGAACAGTTGGATTTGGAGCCCGTTCCTGCAAAGTGTTTACCTCTTCTTAACGAAGTCGCACGCCACCAGATGAATATCAGTGATGCTTATTTTTCCATGGCCTGCTATCTCAAAGAAGCAAAAGAAGCAAAAGACACGCCACTTTTTATATTCTTCATTCAAGACCAGGCTCAGGTGAAATGGTTCCAGGCAAAACAGACCCTAAAATATATAGCAGCAAAAAAGAGTAGGATCTGTGTTCCAGATATTCAGCTATTAAAATTTACTAAAGCTCACCTGATTAAACAGAAAAGGAATGAAGATTATTTGGCCCAGGAAATTCCTTATCAAGAGCAGCCCCGGGAGAAACAGCGGGCCCAGCTGGCCCAGCTGGCCGAGAAGGTCCTTAGAGGCCCTGGAGGCCCTGGAGGTCAAACAGGCCCAGCAAGAGTTTTTAAATAGGCTGCCCCAGTGCTTTCCAAAAAGACACCTGTGGTAGCAAGTCACAAGTTCTTACTTGAAATTCTAAGACTTAGTCATCATTGACTCACTTGTCTAAAGAAGATTTCCATTTTCCTAGTGTTCCTGGATAAAAATAAAGCTATTTTGCATGAAACTGTGTGTAAAGAGGTAATTGTAGATGAGTTAGGTCCACTACTGTAGGGGTAATAAAGATTTTGAGGTTGCCTGAGGAAAAAAAAAAAAGAACGCCCAAACCAACAAAAATATTGCATAAAATTCTCAAAGATTTAATAAAAAGGACAAAAATAAAAAACTAATTAGGTTATGAATATTCATGTTGGATATATTAATGAGTTTTATAACATTAAGAGATTAAATGCTTGTCTCCATGGGATAACTTTATGTATCATTGTATGTATATGTATGATGTCTTAACTAGCATAATGATATTATATAATTAGTGGGATCAAGTACACATTATGCCATATACATAAGCTCTGGAAAATTTAAGGTAGATTTTATATACTGATATATCACTGAAAATTAAAACAAATGTTTTCAAGTTATAGAATCAGGGAGTAGCTAATATAGAATTTCAACTTTGACTGCTAATAGAAGAGCTCATGATTCTTGGTTGTCTTGAGATTGATTCTCTGTTTTGGTATACAAGACCAAAGTTACATAAGTTACACTGCACACCTTTGATCCCAGTACTCCTGGAGACAGAGGCAGGCAGATCTTTGTGAGTTCAAGGCCAGCCTGGTCTACAGAGTGAGCTCCAGGCCAGCTAGGATTGGGAAAAAAAAAAGAATTTTGTCTTCAAGTACTCTTGTTGGGGGCATAAAAAAAAGTTACTTAGGAAATAAAGGATTAACGATTTTTGGTCAATAATAATAAAAGAATTCTCAACAAGTTAGCTTGCAATTCAGATAAGCACAAAAATATCTGCAACTAGGGGCTGGAGAGATAGCCTAGTGGTTAAGAGCACCGACTGCTCTTGAAGAGGATCCAGGTTGGATCCCCAGCACTCACATGGCGGCTAAGAACCGTCTGTAACTCCAATTCCAGGACAACTCCAGTTCCAGGGGAATCCGAGACCCTCTTCTGACCTCTGAGGCATTGCACGACACGGGTGCACAAACCTACATGCAGACAGTACATTCATACACATACAAAAATAAATAAAATTAAAAAAATATATCTGCAACTAAAATTGAATACTGGCATAGTTGAGAGGATAAAATATAAGGCTTCATTGTTTTGAGTTACAAAGTAAAAGAATAACAACTAAAATTAGAAATATAAGGGCAATTTTTGAGGAATGTAATGCAGATTGCATAACCAAAAATAGGATAGCATTCAGGATAACATGGGGTGATGTGTTTAGGTGTAGTATAGCCAGTATACTGAGAATTACACATGCGCAGAGCTTGTCCTTCATCAACCTAACCTGCCCTAGACAGGTGAGACCATACAAGCAGCGTTGCAGACCTGAGCCAATCACAATCAGGAATGTGAACAGTACATAACCCTTGCTCCTGCCCCCAATAAACGAGTCTGCCCACCCTCTGTCTGCGTTCACCCAACTCCCAGGGTCTGTGTTTTGACTCTGCACCTCTCACCCCCATTCCTTCGGTCAGACCCCAAAATTCCCCAGCAAGCCTGGGGGATTGACTAAATCTGGCGCCCAATGTGGTTTTTTGACACCTCCCTCCCCCCACCATGCTAGTGAGGCACCCCCTTCCTTGATCGGTGAGTAGGCCCACTTCTGTGTTCTTTGCTCTTTCGGCCATGCAATAGGGTGAGCGCCCCCCCTAAAGAACCCTCTCCTCCCTTACCATTTCCTGCCCTCATGGATAATATTTCTCCCACATTCGTGAGCCATGGACCCCAAAGGCTCTCCTCCAGACCTGTAGCCTTAAAATGAAATCCCAGGACTTGGATTCATTTGGGAGGAGGCCATTTNTTGCTATTTCATTCATCCATTTTTTTTCAGTTCCTTTGAGTCAGCTAAGAGGGCCCATATATCCCTCTTACCTCCTCTTGCCTACACTCCAGCCCCAAATTTCCCCCTTCCTTAGTGAGACCATTCCTGCCAGATTTCTAATCTTCTTGGATCCTAGGCTTCTGTTGACATCTTTGATTCCATCGATGTCTTCCTCCAAATGGCTTTTCAAAATAGCTTTTCAAACAACAAGCATCCAAAACAACCACTTAAGACGCGGTCAAACTCGGTCATCAGGCCAAACTCAAGGAAATACTCTTATTAAGAATCTAACTGCATGCACTCCCAGCAGCTGCCTTGCCATCAATTTCTAGTGCACTAGAATTGGGATTGTCCTTTCAGTTGCTGAGGACAGAGGTGCTTGCTGAGGCCTTCTGCACTTCATTTGTTGAAATGAAATCACAGACACATTGGCCCATTCGGAGGCTCTGGCATGCGGCAGCCACCATCCCCTTAGAGAGAAAGGAGCTAGTTGTTCTGTGAAACTTTGGGGCACAACCATAGAGTCTCCCTTCGAGCACAGCCATCCGAAACTATGATTCATCCATGAACTTTTAACTCAGAGCAGACATGTTTCAATATTTCATCTTCATTTTTATTTTATTTATTTTATTTTATTTATTTATTTATTTTGTCTTTTTGAGACAAGGTCTCCCTGGAGCCTCAGGCTGTCCTGGAACTCACTCTGTAGACCAGGCTGGCCTTGAACTCACAAAGATCCGCCTGCCTCTGCCTCCCGAGTGCTAGGATTAAAGGCGTGCGCCACCACACCCAGCGCATCTAAGTTTTTATGTGTTTGTAAATCAGTAATTATAATTGTCTCATGTTGGTTCTGTCAAACAAAGTGGCCACTTCAAGTTTCAGTCCTTTAAAGTGCACAGAATCATTCATTTTGGCATGCCAGACTAGATACACACGTGCAAACTTTAAAAATTGATATTTAAAAATGCATTTAAAGGCCTAAAATTTGGTTGGTGTCTGCTTTCAAAAGGGATTGTGTGAGGTAACTTGCTTGCTTTGGAAGTACCTATTTTTTTGAGACCTCTGCAGGCCAGATTCTCTGGGTGGATGTATCCCTGATTTAACATTAACTAGCCTTCTGGACTGGGAATGAATTCTCCAACCAGGGGGTGGTGGCACACACCTTTAATCCCAGTCCTTGGGAGACTGAGGCAGGCAGTTCTTTGTGAGCTCAAGATCAGCCCATTAGGTCTGCTTTGGTGAGTTTCCTCCACCCAGCTGCTATTGTGAGGACCAAGCTGACTCCATTTTAGCTTGGTCAGCTCCATTTTGGCCTAGAGTTCACCTCAGAGTTTTAAAAAAAAGGAAAAACAAAGGCATGGCATAGACAAATCAATCCCTTATTAGTAGAGCGATTTAACTTCTGCCAAAAAGCATACAGATAAATGCTTTATGAGAACAGAAGGTCCAGATCAGATAAAATAATAGAACAAAGAGTCCAGAACAGGTGGATACATATAATAAAAAAACTGATTGATCTGTGACCAAGATCCTATCATCAATCAGAGGAGGAGTCACCATGACCATGATGAAAACCCCCTAACTGGGAATAAAAGCTAAGGGAAATTGGGTCTCGAGGCCACTGCCCTCCAGTCCCATGGGAGTGTGCTCAGCCCGACGTGTCAACTGCTTTATCTATTCTGTCTTGGTTGTTGGTTGTTGTGGCTTCTTTTCTGCTTGCTTGTAACTAACCCTCCATTTATATCTACAACTGTCTGTGCCCCCCCTGCCCCTGGAATCTTTCTAATGTGAGTGTGGCGGACTGAGCCTAACACTATCTCAAAGGACAAGAGATAATCTGCCTCTTACAGCTAGTAAAATTTGCATCAGCAGTTAGTCAGGAATCCTGGTCTGGCTTGGGAAGAGGTCTTTAGAGCTTGGGGAATTCCTGAGCTCACTGGATTGCCCATGTGGTACCCTTTCAGTCTCTGCTAGAGACCCATTTTGGGGTCTGGCACCTGGATCAGTGGGGAGCTGCATGGCTTCCAGGGGCACATTATAGGCTCTTGCTTCCAAGGAGTGAGGGAGAGCAGTCTGGAACAGCTTTTGGGCTCTGTTATGTTTCTGCAAGAATTTTTGAGCCTGTTTCCCTCCCTCTCTTTTTCCTCATGGGAGGAAAAGGGACCTTTCTGAGTCTGTGTCCTCCTTGCGGATCTCTCTGGTAGACTGTGTGTGTTGAGGAAGAGTTGGTCTCAGAGAACTGGGTGAATCAAATTCATGAAAACTGTACTTCATTCCATGCTTTTAGTCTCCTAGCCACACATGGTGGCACAGGACTTTAATCTTAGCACTTGGGAGGCAGAGGCAGGCAGATCTTTGTGAGTTCAAAGCAAGCCTGATCTCCAGGACAGCCAGAGCTACAGGGAGACCCTGTCTCAAAAAAGACAAAAAAAATATTGTCATCACTTTAAGATGATAGAGCAACCCTCTTGCCCCAGGCTCCTGATGCTTTGAATGTGTGTTTGAGCCTTTTTAAACTATGGAAGTTTAGTTCAGCTTATGGATAAGAACCTATTTGGAGGGTGTAAGTGCCTTAATCCCTCATACTTAGTAAAATCTTATTCTGACACACCTAATCAGAAACATAAATATTTTAGTGGTATAACTTGGGTACTCTAAAAAAAAATCTTTACAAACTCTCTTTCAGCACTCAGGAGGCAAAGGCATGTGGATATCTTGGTCTGGTTTGGGTGGAGAACTGTTACCAGAATGGCCTGGCCCAGCTCTGTTTCTTGCCTCCAGGGTGGGAGAACTACCCCTCCTGGGGTAGCTAATGGGCTTTATTGTGTTTCCTGTCTGTTTCCTCCACCCCCTTCCTCCTCATAGGAAGCAAAAATACCTCCTTGGGTTTGAACTGGTGTCCCACTGGTCTGGCCACTCCTGGAAGTTCTGCAGCCAGTTGTAGTGGGCTACACCTTTAATCCTAGCATGCTTTTAATCCTAGCACAGCTAAGGTTTCTAGGTGTAGAGATCATTACTGTAGAATTTCTGAGTCAGAAACAAAAAATTGACCCAATTTAACCCTAAATTAAAAATAAGAAAATTTACCTCACAGCTAGATGACCTCAGTACTGTATAAATTGTGAAGATTAAAGTGTTGTTATGTTGACTGTTATAAACTTAAGAGTAATATTTTATTCTGATTTAAGTTTTCATCTGTAATTTAGAGTTTTCATCAAGGTGCTGAAATTTGGGGTTTGAAACTAGTTAAACATTTGTTTTATGGAGCTGTTTAAATGAATAGGCTTGCATCTAATGCTTGATTTACTTGATATCAAGTTGATTCACAAGTAAACTGTCATGTGAGCTAAGACTGCTAAATTACACTATGGTCCTTGGTCCTTATATTTTAAGTTCATTTTAAGGAATAATAACTTCTGTTCTAGGGTGCAATTTATTTCCACACGTTACACATGTAGGGAAATTTGCCAGGCCTAGGTAAAGTACCTCGAAGCACTCAAAGAAAATTGGTCATTCAAAACCTGCTCCCAAGCTGGCATGAACATTTCACAGTTTATACTAGTGTATTTGAAATAACTGTCCCATCTCATTACATGGAAAATAAGTATTAATTACTTAGTAAATCTGCACAATTAAGGGCTAATCTGTTTATGAATGTTATGTCTCATGGTATCAAAAAGGGATATAAAAAATGAAAAAATGTTAAAAGGATATTTTTAGTAAGGATTTATGTGAAGATGATGAAAAAGTCTATGCTAGTGATAAATTCTGAGGTTTGTTGTGACAGGTGAAAAGGACACTATATAAATAAACTTAAATTTGTAAGGTTCAGTCAACTAGTTTAAAAATCAAAATGTATATCTAGTCAAGGTTTGTTTAAGAGTGTTCAGTTTTTGTCTAACCTTTATATGCATATCACATGGCACTTCAAGGTATAGAAAAATGATAAGATACCTGTATTAAATTAAATTGGTATAAACACTCAAGCTAGTTTACTAGTGGCCTGAATAGGATTGTGAATATACAGAGCTGTTAATTTTCAGTCCTCTCCTGGCTTGAACCTGACTCCCTGTTACAGGTTTGGATTAAATGGCCACAGGCAAATGGTGGGTTACCTATAGGTACTGAAAAATATACTTCATGTTTCTTGGAAGAGTTGTTTTTGATATTTCCTTTGACCTAACCAGATAACTTGGCTCAAAAGGCTAGATTCTATCTTCCTGAACCAGCTGCATGCAGTCCAAAAGAAGACAGTCTGGATGGGCTTGGTAATCCTTACCAGTTTATTTCCTATATTCTGGTACGTGCTGCAACTCCTGTCTTTCTGGGAAAACTATAAATCAGGATAAAGAGTCTGAAAAAGAAAAAGATTGTTCCCATTTGTAGTAATTGTAGTGAACAGTTTTACATTTAAAATAAGCCTGAAATTGTTTAATTCCATCGTGTGGGTTATACCTGCTTAACGTATGGTGTTAAGTCCCTCTTCCAGTCAGTATTATACAAGGCTGCTTGTGAAGGGACAGAAAGAGGTCAGTGAAATTTTCCACTTTGCAAAATAACTATAGCAACCCCTCCCTAGGTTAGCAAATAGCAACCCCTCCCTAGGTTAGCAGATAACAGGAAACCACAGTCAGTTATAATTCCAGAAAGAACCACCCTGAGGGCCCTGGCCCCAAGCCACCTGCAGACTCAAGCATGATGAGTATCACCTCATCTGCAACCAGACAATCTCTGTAAAGGTCACCCCGGGGAGCCAATAGAAAGATGCCCTGTTGCTGTTACTGTAACCTGCCCTGCTCTACATGTATAAAAACTGTATGCAGAGATTGCTCCGGGTTTGCCTCTCCCCATTGTACAGGCAAACCCCAGAGCACGGGAAGAATAAACCTCCTGCTTTTGCATCGAGTCTTGTCTCTGCATCTCTTACACGGGGGTCTCTCAAGGGTAAGGCTCGATTCAGGTTTTACACTTGAACTTTTGTCCAAGCCCTATCTAGAATATTATACAGTAATTAAAGGTGTTAGGCTGCTGTAACTTAGCCTTTCTGTATGGATAACCACCATACATAATGCCCATACCAATTTGGCTGAAAACAAAAGTTGGTTAATCTGGGCTAACTGTATGGACCAAGAGAAAAGTATAACCAAAAGATAGGTAATCATTATATTTCCTTTAAATTCTGAGAGATTGTGCCTCCAAACACTAGATTTTTAAGTCATTGAAAGTCATATGAGATTTGTTGTTACCAAATAACAAAGTTTCTTCTCCCTATTTAAGCAACTACCTAAGGGAAAACTCACACCCACCATGACTACTGAAATTTCCTGGAAAGCAGATGCTGAGTCTAGACACCACATGGACAAATGAACAAATGAAGAAGCCCAATAATGGATGCTTTGGAACCCCTGGTTGAAAAATTCTAACGGAATTTTTAAGTTTTTTTTTCTGCCCTGTTCCTCTCTTGGTTCCCTCCCTAGAAAAGGTACCTGGATGGGGCTGGAGAGATGGCCTAGCAGATAAGAGCACTGACTGCTCTTACAGAGGACCCAGGTTTGATCCCCAGCACCCACATGGTGGCCAAGAACTGTCTGAAACTCCAATTCCAGGAAAACTCCAGTTCCAGGGGAATCTGACACCCTCTTCTGACCTCTGCAGCATTGCACAACACGGGTACACAAACTTGCATGCAGGCAGTACATTCATACACATACAGAAATAAATAAAATTAATAAAAAAATTTAAAAAAAAGAAAATGTACTTGGCTACTCTCGCCTTCACAGGCACTAGTCAAGGATTTTGTTCTATCTGTAACTATCCTTTCGGGGTATTTTAGATAGATTCACTGAGCAGGGGTACCCCAGTCACCACCTCCTATGTCCCTTTTCAGCATGGAAGAAGTCAGAGTGGTCAGTGCCCTGATTCCCTCTTAGCAATTGGGGTAACCTCCTCAGAGGGTAATGTGATAAAAGTAGGAGCTAAAAATTGGCTAGACAGTTTAGGGTCAAGACCTACACCCCAAAGAGCCAGTTCTTTCTCAGCTGAGAGCTGAGGACTTCCTGGATCTTCCAGTGGACTTCTGGTTGCTTTGACTCGTGGCTCATGCATCCCTAACTCACTTGTCAGATTTATTGACCAGTAGGTAAATTCCAGTAAAATCATGATACTAAGGACCCAATACAACCCCCTAGCAGAGATCATGCCATCTTGGAGACACCAACTGTGGTTCACTCTTGTGAACTTCCTTCCAGGATTTGAAGGCCACATAATGAGAGGGAGAGATGAGTTGTGACCCCAGGTTTTCCT
Source organism: Rhizomys pruinosus (assembly GCA_009823505.1). NCBI lineage: Eukaryota > Metazoa > Chordata > Mammalia > Rodentia > Spalacidae > Rhizomys > Rhizomys pruinosus. The sequence goes on along the minus strand of VZQC01006199.1, from coordinate 1,071,182 downwards.
CATTCTGCCTGACCCCCTACCAAGTCCTCAATATTACACGTCTACATGGTGAACTTGGTGACATTATTAAAGGCCCCTGGTCACAAAAATTTATTAACTACACCTTGACCCTTGCTTCTCAAGTTGTCTCCCTTAACTCTACCCACCCTGAGGTCATAGCCGGTGATACTAGCTTTGTTTCTCAGGTGTGGTATAAGCTAAAGTCCATTTTTGATCCTGCTATATTGTTCATCTGGGGCATCCTCTACTTCCTGGCCTTTCTCTGCCTTTTTCTCTTCAGGTGTCTGTTTCACTTTGCCTGCAGCCAACACCAGGTCAGGAAAACAATGGCCCAGGTCCTCTCAGCAATGGTCAATAGGAATGCACCCCTCCCAATTAGGTGATTGGCATTTGGCTCTCATACATCCACAATTCACAGGAATGAGCTTGTCTCTCTCCTATGTGGTACTGCTCCTGGCCTCTTCCCTCGGTGGCTGGCCAGTCAAAGATGGGTAAGACCCTGAAAAATCAGGGCAACCTAAGACAGACGCAGTCAAATGTCAGTATGCCAGAGGTGGAGTCAACATGGTTTGGACATAGCACCCGAGCTCCCACTGGACCGCTCCTCACACGAAATTAAATACAAAGGGTGGAGATGTAGTATAGCCAGTATGCTGAGAATTAGGCATGCACAGAGCTTGTCCCTCATCAACCTAACCTGTCCTAGGCAGGTGAGATCATACAAGCAGTGTTGCAGACCTGGGCCAATCACAAGCAGGAATGAAAACAGTACATAACCCCTAACCCTGCCCCCAATAAACGAGTCCATGACAGCTCGCCCTCTGTGTTCACCTGACTCCCAGGATCTGTGTATTAGTCAGGGTTTGCTAAAGAAACAGAAGCAACAAGATGAATATATAGCTGTGCTGGATAGCTTTAGTGTCATCTTGACACACCTGGGTTGAGGGAGCCTCAATTGAGGAATTGGCTCCATTGGACTGGCCTGTGGCCACGTCTGCAGAGTATTGTCTTGATTGTTGAGCAATGTGGGAGGGCCCAGACCACTATGGGTGGTGCCACCCTGGGCAGGTTGTTGTGTACTGTATAAGAGGTCAGGCTGGGCATGGGCCAGGGGAGCAAGCCAGTGAACAGCATTCCTCCATGGCCTGTGCTTCAGCTCCTGCCTCCAGGCTCCTGCCCTGAGTTCCTGCCTTGGGCTCCCTGAGTGATGAACTGTGACCTGGGAGATGTAAGCTGAATAAACCCTTTCCTCCCCAAGTTGGTGTCAGTCAGAGTGTTTTGTCACAGCAATGGAAGACAAACTAGAACAGAAATTGGTACCAGAGAGTGGGCTATTGCTTGTGACAGACCTGACCTTGGTGTATTGGGGAAGGATTGTGGAAGTGTTTGGAACTTTGGGCTAGAAAAATCATTGAATGCCTAAAGATCATGGCTGTGGAATTTGGTACAGTTTTGCTGAAGGAGTTGTAGAAGATGGAGGCCTGGCTTGTGAAGTTTATAGTTTCAAAGGGGAGTAGAGATCATCAGGACTGTGTAATCTGTGGGTTCTGGTCAGCTGGAGCTGAAGAATCAGCTGTAAGTAACAAGAGACCAGAACCTGAAGTGAAATCTTTGTTGTACTGGGACAATTGATGCTGGTTAGCTGGGCCTGAAAAATCAGTTGTAAGTAACAAGAGACCAGCATCACTGTGGTGAAATCTTCTGGAAAGAATTTCTTCAGGGTCAGCACACAGAAGATGTGATCCAGAAGGGGCCTGAGCCTCCATGTTGAGCCAGAATCAGGACTTAGTAAGGTGTAAGAGTCTCCTATATGGTTCTGGTGTTGAAATTTGAGGGGGTCACAGAGAGCAGCCGAGGCTTGGCACTGTGAGAGGTCAGGAAAGACCATTGATGGAAGTGCACCTTGGTTTCAGCGAAGACCCCAGGATTGCAGGGGTCATGGAGAGAAGCTGAGGCTTTGCACCAGGAGAGGTCAGAAGAGACCATTGGTGAAGGTGCTGCCTCCATTTCAGTGGCGACCCCAGCTTTTTGGAGATGCCGGGACCTTGGGACGACCACCAAGAGCAGCGGCAGGTGTGGAATGGAGTCAGCCTGGGCCTGCAAGATGAGCTGTGTGTGCCCTGGAGAGTCAGAGAAGGGGAGATGCTGAAACCCTTTGGAGCCCAGAAGATTGTGAGCGAGTCCCGGGTGTCCAGCTTTGAGCTACTTTGCTGAACTTAGGTTTTGTTTGAGTGTACCTGATTCTTCCCTTTGAAATAAGACAGTACTTGTTTTGGATTTTACAGCAGCCCACAGTTAAGAGACTTTTAACAGACTGTGAACTTTTAAGTATTTGGACATTTTAAGGACTTTGGGGCTTTTTTTTTTTTTTTTTTTTTTTTGGCCTTGAACTCACAGATCATACCTTGGAGATGAGAAACTGGAAAGGTGGTGGTTTAAAACAGTGATATGTTTTTGTGTGTCAAGTTGACAAGGGGTCAATTGTGCTGGATAGCTTTAGTGTCAACTTGACACACCTGGTTGAGGGAGCCTCATTGGGGATTGGCTCCATTGGATTGGCCTGTGGCCACGTCTGTGGAGTATTGTCTTGATTGTTGAGCAATGTGGGAGGGCCCGGACCACTATGGGTGGTGCCACCCTGGGCAGGTTGTTGTGTACTTATAAGAGGTCAGGCTGGGATGGGCCAGGGGAGCAAGCCAGTGAACAGCATTCCTCCATGGCCTGTGCTTCAGCTCCTGCCTCCGGGTTCCTGCCCTGAGTTCCTGCCTTGGGCTCCCTAAGTGATGAACTTTGACCCGGGAGATGTAAGCTGAATAAACCCTTTCCTCCCCAGGTTGGTGTCAGTCAGAGTGTTTTGTCACAGTTATGGAAGACAAACTAGAACAATAGCAATACACAACTTATTGATTTGCTCTTGTGACAGAGCTCAAATCGTCCAACAGTAGCAGTGCCACATTGGAGAGGCTGAGAATCCATGGAACTGCTCAGTCCACAAGGCTGGATGCTCAGTAGTCCCAATCTGGTGCTGAAGGCCTGATGGATTCAGGAGATCTGCCTCTCAGTACAAATGGGTCCGAAAGGTTGATCACAGCAGCAAGACAAACTCACCAGTGAGAAGAGAAGCAAGATGCAGGAAAAAAAAGGGAGCAGCTCCCTCTGCCATGGCCTTTTATACTGCCTGCCAGCATAGGTAACACCCACATTTGGGGTGGGCCATGTGGGTTGAAGGTAGTTCCAATCCAAAAGATCCTTTTTCTCTATTTGTTCTTATTCCAGTCAATTGACACCCAGGATTAACATCACAAGTCCACCCCTTGTCACACTCAACACCCAATAAATAGCGTTTTCCTTATGTAGTGCAGCTTAAATGTCAATTGCAGAACAATGATAAGTTCATAATTCCACCTAAAATGTTATAAGTGTCTTGTGCAATAGCAAAGCATTATATCTTAGAGTGGTGGTAATGTCCTTGAGAACACTTAGTCTCTTCAGTATCTAATAACCTCAAATATGACAACACTTAACACTTATTTCAGTGACATTCAAAAGGGAATGACACAAGTATATGCTTAATATATGTGTATATATGAACAAGCACATTCTTAACCAAATAGGACAAAAGTTAATATCTATTATAATCCACATTTCTGCAACTGGTCCCATGGCCTCAGCTGATATTTATGACTACCTTCTTTTACTACCCATTCTGTATTTCCTCCACCATCAGCCAGCACCTCTGCAGATCTTAGCTCTTTCCCTGAAGGTGTGACCCATAACTTCATCCCTGAAGGGTCTGGGCCATTTATTGTCCTGTCTGGTTTGGGTTGTTGTAGTTTCCTATTGACCTTAATCATAGGACATGGTAGCACCAGAAGGTGCCCTACAGCATCTCCTGCTTCCAGACATAATCTTCCTTGCCCCCATTGTGGGAAAAAGTCCAATTTCCCCTGTAGTCTGGATCAATCACTCTCCTACTACTAATGCTATCCCTCCTTAGCCTGTTTTTAAGGCAGTAGAAGCCCAAAGTGCTAGGGGGAAGTCTTACTTCCAGTTCAATAGAACATTTTCTGTACCTACTGGCAAAAGCAGTCCCCCCTTTGGAGCCAAAACATCTAGACCAGCAGAACCAAGGTTTTGGGTACAGGAAGCAAAAATTTTCCTACTGGGCCACTAGGGTGATAGTGAGTGGAATCATCCCACTTCCACCCCTTGGTTCCTGGACCCATGAATTCGGGCTATAGGAGAACAGTACCATATAGTGGGCGCTGATTCAAAGCATATACTCCCTGCTGGAGAACCTTGCCTAGCCCTCCAGGTTATTGCTACCTAATTGGTGCTGTACCTGTGTCTTCAAAGGCCATTCCATCATTCTATCAAGCCAGCTCCTTCTGGGTGGTGGGGAACATGGTAAAACCAGAGGATACCATGACCATGGCCACACTGTGCACTTCTTTGGCTGTGAGTTCCTTGGTCAGAAGCGTATGCTGTGAGGAATACCACGTTGGTGATAAGGCATTCTGTAAGTCCTGATGGTAGTTTTGGCAGAAGCATTACGTGCGGGAAAGGCAAACCCATAACCAGAATAAGTATCTATTCCTGTAAAACAAAACGCTGTCCCCTCCATGATGGAAGTAGTCCAATATAAACCTGCCACCGGTTGCTGGCTGGTCACCCAGGGAATAGCACCAATAGGGGGCTCAATATTGGTCTCTGCTGTTTGGCAATCTGGCATTCGGCAGCAGTCTAGCCAGATCAACCTTGGTGAGTGGAAAGTCCATGCTGTTGAGCCCATGCATAATCTCCATCTCTGCCACCATGACCACTTTGTTCAGGCCCATTGAGCAACAACAGGAATAGACTGGAGAAAGAAGCTGACTATCCACAGAATGAGTTATCTGATCTACTTGATTATTAACTCATCTTCTGCTGAGATCACCTTTTGAGCATTTACATGAGACACCAGTATCTTCACATCCTTTGACCATTCAGAGAGCTCTATCCACATACTTCTTCCCCAAATGTCTTTCTCACCAAATTTTCCAGTCTTGCTCCTTCCAAGTCCCTGACCATCAGCCAAACATTGGGCTAAGCCCATGAATCAATATATAATCAACCTTCTGGCCATTTCTCCTTCCAGGCAAAATGCACAACCATGTGCACTGGCCGAATTTCTGCCCACTGTGAAGACTTTCCTTCTCCAGTGTCCTTTAGGGTTGTTTCAGAAATAGGCTGATAATGCAAGCTGTCCACTTCTGGGTGTCCTGCATAGCATGTGGACCATCATAAACCAGCCTCTAGTCTTTCTTCAGTCAATCTGATCATAGGGCAAACCCCATGAAGCCATAGGTGCATGCTTAAGCACAGGAGGCATTGTAACAAGGAGTGGGAACCATAGGCATTTGGGAACTTCTTCATGTACCTTGCTTGTGCCCCAGGGCCTGCCCAGGCCCTGTCAATATGTACCACTTCCATTTGATAATGGCTTTGCTGTGTATGTCCTACTTTATGGTCTGGTGGTCAGATAACACCCAGCTCTGATGGACAGCTCAGGTCTCATGGTGCTTGGTGGCCCATTGTCAAACGTTCAGTTTCCACTAAGGCCCAATAGCAGGATAAGAGTCTGTCTCTCAAAAGGAGAATAGCTGTTTGCAGATGAAGGTAGAGCCTTATTCCAAAATCCCAAGGGCCTCCGCTGTGATTCCCCTATGGGAGCCTGCCACAGACTCCAGACAGTATCTCTATCTGCCACTGATACCTCAAACACCATTGGCTCTGCTGGATCATATGGCCCAAGGGGCAGAGCAGCCTGGACCTGTTAAAGAGCCTTTCCTGTTCCAAGCCCCACTCAAAGTTTGCTGCCTTCTGAGTCACCTGATATATGGGTCATAGTAACACACCAGTGAGGAATGTGCTGCCTCTATAATCCAGCAAAGGCCCACTAAACGTTGTGCTTCTTTCTTGGTGGAGGGAGGGGCCAGGTGCAACAACTTATTCTTTACCTTAGAAGGAATGTCCTTGCATGCTCCACACCACTGAACTCCTAGAAACTTCATCGAGGTAGATGGCCCTTGGATTTTATTGGATTTATTTCCCATCCTCTCATGGCACTATGCTTTACCAACAAGTCTACACTAGCTGCTACCTCTTGTTCACTGGGTCCAATCAGCATACATCATCAATATAGTGGACCAGTGTATTTTGTGAAGAGTCAGCATCAAGATCCCTTCTAACTAAGTTATGGCACAAGGCTGGAGAGTTACATACCCTTGAGGTAAGACTGTAAAGATATACTGTTGGCCTTGCCAGCTGAAAGAAAATTGCTTCTGGTGGTCCTTATGAACCGTTATTGAGAAGAAAAGCATTGGCAGATCAATAGCTGCATGCCAGGTCCAGGAGACATTTTAATCTGCTCAAGTAAGGACACACATCTGGTACAGCAGCTGCAATTGGTTGTCACTACTGGTTGAGTTTGAGATAGTCAACTTCATTCTCCATGATCCATCTGTGCCAAATTAGAGTTAAGGCAATTGGAGAGTTAAATGGAGATGTGGTACGAATCACCACCATGCGTCTTTCAAATCCTTGATGGTGGCACTAATTTCTGCAATCCCTCCAGGGATACGATACTGTTTTTGGTTCACTATTTTCCTGGTAGAGGTCAACACCAATGGTTTCCATTTGGCTTTCCAACCACTAATAGCCCTCACTCCACAGGTCAGGGAACAATGTGGGGATTCTGCCAATTTCTAATTATATCTATCCCAATTATACTTCCGGGAGTGGGGAAATAACCACAGGATGAGTTCTGGGACCCACTGGGCTCACCATGAGTTGGACTTCAGCCAAACTCCATTTTCACCTGACCTCAAAGGCCCCTACTTAACCAGAGGGCCACATGCTTTTTAGGGTCTCCTGGGATTAATGTCAACTCAGAACCAGTATCCAATAGGCTCAAAAAGTCTGATTATTTCCTTTTCCCCAGTGTACAGTTCCCTAGTAAAAGGCCTCAGATCCCTCTTGGGAAGGACAGGAGGAAGGCAAACAGCAAAACTCTTTGGTATTGTGACAAGGTCCTTCCTCATTGACAACCAGCCACCCCTTCATTCAAGGTTCTGGGTCTGTGAACTGTCTAAAGTCTGGAAACTGGTTAACTGGACAGGATTTGCTATTGCTGAAATCCAATGTTGACTCCCTGTCATTTGTTCTAGAGCTTTTTCTGCTATACAGATCAAATAAAAACTTAGTAGGCTTCTTATGTATTTGGTTCCTGGGAACAGCCATGATTAATTAGCCAGTTCCAAAGATCATTTTGGTCATGCCATTATAGGCATTTTTTTGCCTTTGCCGCCCATTATGATAACTGAATAACTACGCTCATCTGGCCTTCAGCGATTCAGTGCTGCCACCTAATGCCTACCCTGAGGTCCTGTTAAATGTATTACGTGTACATTATTTTATGCAAGTGAGCAACCACTTCTCTAACTGTAAAATCTGGCATAAGAAATAGAGCAAACAAAACCTTCAAATGTTCTGTGGTGTCTCTCTCAGTACTTTCTCTTATAAACTCAGTGAAAGCATGTCCTCTGGTCCTGCACATTGTGGAAAATGTGGTTTTACACCTTCAAATCCACTTGAGCATGCACATCTGCCTGACCTCAGCAATCCCTCATCAATACTAAGCCAAGAAATATCAGGATCTCATAACTCACTGTTAGTAGGCCGTGTTTTAATAAATAACTGTCAGCAAATCATTCAAATAAACTTTTAACACCTTTTAACCCTTGAGCTTCCATGTTAAACCTAGAATGTCTACTCAGTGGTCTCGTATCGATAAACTCAGTCTGATCCAATTTTTTATTCCTTCCACCATTATCCCACACCCTTAAAATCCATTCCCACACATATTCCTTAGGCTTCTGCAAGAATAATCGCAAACTCATTAATTTCTTTAGTGGTGTAGTGCACCTCCTCATGGACCACACTTTCTATCTCACCTTTGGGGCTTGCTTAGACTTCAATTTGGTTATAGGTCTAGAGGCAACAATTGCTGGGCCCTGAGGACATTAGTCTCCAGCAGGAAGGGAGATTAGTTTCCTTAGGCAAAGGTGGGGAGGGGGGATCTGCGGGTGTGGATTCTCTGCAAAGGGTGGGGAGATTAATTCCTCAGATAAAGAAAATCCCTCAGAATCAGGATTCAAGTCCTCATCTTCCTGGTTTCCACACATTCTCCATCCCAAGTTTCAGGGTTCCACACCTTTCCACCAGTGCTCTCACTTTGTCTGCTGACACTCTTCATGGCTGGGAATTAAATTTGAATTGTAAATCAGCCAAAGTATAATAAGTGTTCAAGCTTGATTGATTTTCTGCCACTTTAGCTTTTTGGCTGCTGGAGAGAAGATTTTTTCCAGAGCACACTTGGAACCTTTTAAACTGTTGTTTCGAATCTGGAGCTGTCATTTTATCACTGAGCTCCTTATTTCCTCTATCATTTTATCCAGAATGCTAGGAGCAACCAGGGCAACATACATTATTTTCCTTATTTTTTCTGCAATTTCTCAAAGTTTTATAGAGTTGCTAAATTCCTTACTCCTCACAAGTGGTGAGTTAGGTGACTCAAATGGATCTATCTTCATAATTAGTTTCAAATAGTTCTGCACCAAGGATTATCTTATCCTCTTCATGACACCAGGAGAGCTTCAGTAACTCTAGCTTCATTGAGTTGGAGAGCTGGATCCAGAAACTACCAAGCCCACTAAAAGAAATTCATCCTTTCAATTCTGTTTTCTCTAGAACACTGTCTGGTACCAAATTCTGTATTAGTCAGGTGTTCTCTAATGAAAGACAAGCACAGGACGAAATATATAGCTATATGCAATTTATTGATTTGCTCACGTGACAGAGCTCAAGTAGTCCAACAGTAGCAGTGCCACATTGGAGAGGCTGAGAATCCAGGGAACTGCTCAGTCCGCAAGGCTGGATGTCTCAGTAGTCCCAATCTGGTGCTGAAGGCCTGATGGAATCCAGGAGATCTGCCAGTCTCAGTACACGCTGGGATCTGAAGGGTTGATCACACCAGCAAGAGAAACTCACCAGTGAGAGAGAGGCAAGCCGCAGGAAAAAAAAAGGGAGCAGCTCCCTCTGCCATGGCCTTTAATACTGCCTGCCAGCAGAAGGTAACACCCACATTTGGGGTGGGCCATCTGGGTTGAGGTAGTCCAATCCAAAGATCCTTTTTCTCTTATTTGTTCCTTAGTCCAGTCAAGCTGACACCCAGGATTAACCATCACAGTCTGTGATTTGACTCTGTGCCTCTCACCTCCAATCCTTCAGTTGGACCCCGAAATTCCCCAGCAGGCCTGGGGGATTGACTATATTTAGGGAATTTGTGTCTTGTGTACTTGTCTGCATCTCCTAGAAAATCAGGAGAAAGCATTACTTTCTTTAAGACAGAAAGATTAGACTATGAATAGACAGTCCAACATATCTGGTTGCATAACGAAAAGGAAAATAAATTTTGTCTGAGTCTGATTTATTCCTGCTGGGCTATTTGATTTCATTTCATGAAGGAATAATGAGTAAATGATTACTAAAGCTGTGATAGTAGAGGTTATAATGGAATGGAAAGCAAAGACTAGGATTAGTATAGCTTTGTCAACAGACTCTTCCTCAGATTCCTTACTCAGGTTGTGTCAAAATAGGGATTAACAGATAAAAGATTAGTAATGGCAGGTGCTCCTCTAAAGATATTTGTCCTCATTGTAAGACACAGATTCTGTTGCTATTCCTGAAAAAGTAAAATGATTCCAATATTTCAAGGTTCTGTAAAAGTATATGAGGTAGGGGGCTAGAGAAATGGCTCAGTGGTCGAGAGTATACCAGCCTGAGAAAAATAAAATTTGTCAGTTTGAGCAGAAATCCTGTCCTGCTGTCTGTTCTTTGTGTCTCTTGTCCCTTCATTCTCTCCTCCAGGCCGTCGAACTCCGTTGAATGTCCCACTGGATGGGACAGCTGGCGCCCAACGTGGGGCTTAAAGGGTCTTTGTCGTTCACATAGGTGGGTGGGCCCACCGAGGGTCATTTGAGACAGCTGTGGCCATCAGCCGATTGAGACTCTCACTAGAGTCAGCACATTCCAACCCAGCGTGAGACAGACTCATGTGCAATCATTGAACGATGCAATACGAGTTAAGTCATGGGACAAGCATTTTCACAGGAAGATCACTTTATTACAGGACTCAAAGAGTCTCTCAAGACACGGGGAGCTAGGGTTAAGAAAAAGGATCTTAAAATTTTCTGGATTTTATCTTAGATATCTGCCCCTGGTTCCCCCAAGAGGGCACCATTAATGAAAAAAAAGTGGAAAAGAGTGGGTGATTGTTTAAAAGATTGCTATGCTACATTTGGCCCTGAGAGGGTCCCTGTGTCAGCCTTTCGCTACTAGAATCTCATTAATGATGTAATTCATGTCCGTAAGGACTAGCCAGACTTACAAAAGGTCATCTCCTAGGGAGAATGATCCCTACAGTCATGGGATTCTTGCCCACCCTCGGAGGCCTCCTGACCACCCACCCTCCTTTCACCAAACCCCTGTCAAAATAGCCAGGGAGGGACCAATCCCAATCCATCAGAATTGGCCACAGAAAAGTTGCCCTTACTGCCGACAATAGAGTCACTTTCACTTTCCCAACTGGACGAAGTTTCGCCCCCTCCCGATATTAAACCTAATATCCCTCCTGATATTAAACCTAAAAAACTTTACCCCAGTCTAATTGACCTAGATGATAATGAACCTTTAGACCCCTCTGAGGAGGCTACCCTGGAGAAAGAGGCCACTCGTTATCACAATCCCGATTGGCCTCCAAAGACTGCCACTGTGGCATTCGCCTCCACCCCTACAGACACTGAACCGGTGATATTTCCATCTTTTGCCCCGCCTCCTCCTTATTGTCCTCATTTGTTTGATCAGGTTTTTCTCTCCTTTTCCCCCCTCTCAAAAACTCGCCTACAGACTGTTGCTGATCTTACCACCCTGAGACAGATGGTCCAAAATAGAAAAGAACAAATTCAACTCTTACAGGCCATTTGCAAGTTAGATGATGAAATCTCAGCTCTCACAGATCCTGATTCCTGCCCTAAACCTCCCTCAAAAAACAAAAAACATCAGGCTAAGCCACCCCTAGACAAAGTCTCTAAACCAGTTCTGGCTTTCCCCCTCTCACTGAGGAGTGGTGCCACTGTTCCTCATGAACATCCATCCCCGATAGAAACAGACCCTGAAGAAGAAAGAGAAGAGATTGAGGATAATGTAGATGAGGAGCCCGACAGTGGGGCCTCCCTGGAGGAACAACTATTTGATTATAAACCCCTAGACATTAGAGCCCTTGAAAAACTTAAAATGGCTGTTTCTAACTATGGGCCTACTGCCCCCTTTACGCTCGCTCTGCTAGTCTTTGACAGAAGGCTGGCTTACCCCAAATGAGTTTAACCAACTCGCTCACACAGCTCTGAGTGGCAGAGACTTTGTACTTTGGAAAGCAGAGCTTGCTGAACTGACCATCGAAATCGAAACCAAAAATCTCACCTGCACAGACACCAAGGCTGGACCACTAAAAAGATTTTGGGAGATTCCCCCTTCAACACCCTAACTGCCCAAAGACATTTCTCCACGGGTCTTCCTGCCCAAGTCAGACAGGCTAGCCTTGGAGCCTGGAAAAAACTACCCCCCAAAGGAACCACTACTGCAGCCCTAACTAAGATCAAACAAGAGGCAGACAAGCCTTATAGCTCCTTTATCAGCTGCCTTACTGAGGCTGCAGAGCGAATGTTTGGGGGCCAGGAGCCTGATAACCCCTTTATCAAACAACTTGCTTTTGAAAATGCCAATCCTGTCTGCCAAGACCTCTTGCGACATCACTGCAAAGAGTCCTTATCAGACTATGTCTGCCTCTGTTCTGGCACAGGAGCCAGTCATGCTATTGGCCTAGCTATTGGGATTGCCCTACAAAAGGCGGGCATCGGCTTTTCTCAAAAAACTTGCTTTAATTGCAAACAACCTGACCATTTCTCTAGAGAATGCCCATACCTTTGAGCCACCCGGCCCTCTCCTCCTTCAGGAGACCTTCAGCCAGCTCAAGGGGAGGTCCAACGACCCCCTCCCACCACTCTCTGTCCCAGATGCATGAGAGGACGCCATTGGTCCAACGAGTGTAGATCTAAGATAGATGACCAGAGCCGCTCTCTCCCGCCACAGAATCAGGGAAACTCCTTCAGGGGGCAGCCTCCGGCCCTCCTTTCAGGGATGAACCCTGGGGTGACTGGGTTCATACCCCCAATAGCCACACACTCATGCCTCCATAACCCCTCAAACAATCCATTTCAGACCTCTGGAGAGCTACAAAAAACAGTCCAGGACTGGATCTCTGTTCCCTCACCAGCACAGTACTGAGCCTGGAAGAGGGAATATGACTCATACTAACTGGAGTTTATGGCCCCCTCCTGCTCAATACCTTTGGCTTAATTTTGGGCTGTGCTTCCACCACACTTAAGGGGATACAAATTTATCCTGGAGTCGTTGACCCAGATTTTCAAGGGGAAATACAACTCCTAGCCTCCTCTCAACAAGGCCCCTTGTACATTTCAGCTAAACAAAGACTTGCACAGCTAATTTTACTGCCCCTCATGGTGCCTCATAATAAATACTTTAAAGAACACTGTGATACCAGTAACATCAGCACATCAGAGGCCTTTTGGGCACAAAAGATCACCCCTACTCATCCCATGTTAACTCTTTTCTTAAATGAAAAACCATTTCATGGCCTCCTTGATTCTGTAGCAGATGCCACAGTCATTGCCAAAAGACACTGGCCATCATCATGGCCCCTGACAGATTCTCTCACCCACCTTCAAGGAATCTGACAATCAAAAAATCTACAAATCACTTCTCAAACCCTTCAGTGGGCCGATCAGGAAGGAAACTCAGGAACTGTTACCCCTTTTGTCATTCCTGACCTCCCTGTCAATCTTTGGAGATGAGATGTCCTCTCCCAGATGAATATCATCATGTGTAGCCCAAATGAAGTGGTTGCTAAACAAATGCTGACACAGGGATACTTACCAGGCCAACGGTTGGGAAAATACACTCAAGTTATTAAAGAACCCATACCAGTATCCCAAAAAACAGATCATAAAGGATTAGGATCCCCTTTTTTCTAGAGGCCATGGTCATGCCTGTACCCCAGAAACATACTGATAAAATCACATGGAAAACTACTGACCCAGTCTGGGTTGATCAGTGGCCTCTGACTCAGGAAAAACTGATGGCCGCTACACAGCTAGTACAGGAGCAACTAGTGGCCAGCCACATTGAGCCTTCTAATTCCCCATGGAACACTCCTATCTTTGTCATAAAAAAAGAAATCAGGAAAGTGAAGACTCCTTCAAGATCTCTGAGCCATAAATAAGGTTATGGTGCCCATGGGGGCCCTACAGCCCAGTCTCCCATCCCCAGCTGCTATTCCAGCTAATTATTTTAAGATTGTCATCGACCTATAGGACTGCCTTTTTACAATCCCCTTACACCCAGAGGATTGTGCCCATTTTGCCTTTAACTTCCCACAAATAAATTTCCAGGGACCTATGCTCAGATATCAATGGAGTGTCCTCCCACAGGGCATGGCAAATAGCCCCACCCTGGCTCAAAAATTTGTTGCCCAGGTCATACAGCCAATAAGAAAATGCTGGCCACAGGCTTATATCCTCCATTATATGGACGATATACTCATTGCATCTCCTGAGAAACAACAGGGATAGACTGCTTTCAACAACTCCATGAGGCACTCAGATTTCACAAATTACAAATTGCTCCCCAAAAGGTTCAAATTACTGACCCATACATGTACTTGGGTTACAAACTTAGACTTCAACATGTCATTACACCAAAGGTAGAACTCCATGTCTCCTCTCTTAAAACACTCCACGACTTCCAAAAACTCCTTGGAAATCTCCAATTTTTAAGGCTGTATCTAAAACTACCCCCCAACATTCTAGTCCCACTAAATGACTTGTTAACAGGAGACTCTCACCCCCTTTCCCCTCATTCTCTAACACCCCAAGCAACAGATCCCCTAAAACAAATTAATCAGGCCATCTACTCACAAACCACCTTTTAGATAATCTACTCACAAACCACCTTTTAGATCATCTACTCCCTACCCCTATATTTCATTGTCTGTGCCACTACTCATGCTCCGGTGGGAGTATTCTGTCAGACCAAGGAGTCCCTGGAAAAAAGGGGGAGACCCCTCTTTTGGGTTTACCTCCAGTTCAACCCCTCAAAAGTCCTAGCAACCTATTTTTCTTTAACCTCCTCCTCATTATTAAGGGAAGAAAAATGTCTAGACAATATTTCGGAAAAGAACCTGATACCATTATAGTCCCCTATACTACAGACCAAATTGACTGGCTTTTACAGACCATCGATGATTGGGCCATTGCGTGTGCCTCGTTTTCAGGGAATATAGATAATCATTACCCCAATGATCCCTTAATACAGTTCATTAGGATACACCCTCTGGTCTTCCCCAAGGTTACATCCCCTACGCCTCTTAAAGAAGCATTCCTTGTCTTTACTGACGGGTCCTCAACAGGACAAGCAGCTTATGTTATACAAAACAAGGAAGGCCACTGCACTTTCTACCCCCTTCTCCTTGGCTCAGCTCATTGAGCTCTTTGCTGTCCTTCAGGTTTTCCAGCAGCTTCCCACCACTCCCTTTAATCTCTACACAGATAGTGCTTATGTTGCCCAGTCAGTCCCACTCTTGTAAACTGTTCCCTGTATAAAACCAGCCTCTAACGCCTTTAATCTCTTCATACAGATTCAGGCTCTTATAATTAAAAGGTCAGTCCCCTTCTTTATTGGCCATTTACGTGCACACTCCAGGCTGCCCAGTCCCTTGTCTGAAGGCAATGCCCTCACTGACTCAGCTACCCGTGCCCCTCATCTCCCTGGCTGCCACCCCCGATCCTTTATCCCAGGTGCGACATACCCATTCCCTTCACCACCTTAATGCTAATACCCTACGCCTTATGTTTAAAATTACCCGAGAACAAGCAAGAGAAATCGTTAAAAATTGTAATAATTGTGCTCCCCATCTTCCTGTCCCCCACCTTGGAGTTAACCCTCGTGGGCTAGTTCCCAATGAAATTTGGCAGATGTATGTTACTCATTTTCCCCCTTTTGGTAGATTAAAATGTGTTAATGTAATTATAGACACCTTCAGTGTCTTCCTTTATGCAACTCCCCACCCCATTGAGGCTTCCAAGGATGTCGTTGCCCATACTCTTCACTGCCTCATGGTCATGGGCAAGCCTAAAATCATCAAAACAGATAATGGGCCTGGCTACACCGGAACCAAATTTCAATAATTTTGTTCCAGCCTTCAGATAAAACATGTAACGGGTATCCCCTACAATCCCCAGGGACAAGGGATTGTTGAAAGAACCCATCAAACTCTAAAAAATACCCTTCACCGGCTCAAAGACATTCATGCTTTTTTTTGGTCTTTTTGAGACAGGGTCTCCCTGTAGCCCCAGCTGTCCTGGAACTCACTCTGTAGACCAGGCTGGCCTTGAACTCACAAAGATCCACCTGTCTCTGCCTCCCAAGTGCTAGGATTAAAGGCGTGTGCCACCACGCCCGGCTATTTTATCCTACCACTAGTCCTCACAACCGACTCCATCATGCCCTATTCATCATCAACTTTCTGACCCTTGATTCCCATGGATGGTCTGCCTCAGACTGTTTATGGCATCCAAAAACAACTGAATCACATGCCCTAGTAAAATGGAGGGACCCGTTAACCAGCTCCTGGAAGGGCCCCGAACTGGTCCTCATCTGGGGCAGGGGTTCGGCTTGTGTGTATAATCAACAAACTTCAGGGCCTAGGTAGCTCCCAGAAAGATTAATAAGAATGGTTAATCCTCCTTTGTCCAGAATGGGGCCTTTGTCTCTACCTGAGAGAGCCTTTTCTTCTCCCACAGATGCTGCTACTCCAGAGGGTGATCTCCCCCCCCCCGAAGAGGACCCTCCTGATCCTGATAATCCTGATCCTTGTGACCACCCCGATAACCCCCAACCCACTGAAGACAAACCAAGGAGCAATATCTAATCATTACCCCTGGAACTATACCTGGGTGATTCTGTCAGAAATAGGAGATGTGGCATGGTCCAGTTCTCATACTTCCCTCGTCATTTGGTGGCCAGACTCTCTAAACCCAGACCTCTGCAAATTGGCACTAGGTGTTGGAGCCCCTGGGGGGGGGGTTGAACACCTTTTACTATCAGGCACTGATCCTGCCCCTGAAAATGACATGCCCTCCACTTCTAGCGGTTCTCAAGTAAATCTTTTTATATCTGTGTGCCGCTCCCTTAAACCTGGCTGCAGCAATTCCATGAGGCGGACATTCCTTCAGCCCACAGAGTTTTATGTCTGCCCAGGGCCCCATTGCCCTTGCTCAATTATCCATAAGTGTGGCAGCAGGTTAGATTACTATTGTGCCTCTTGGAGCTGTGAGACCACAGGAGTGGCCTATTGGAACCCTTCTTCCTCCTGGGACTATATCAAGGTTGGATGCCGGTTTAAAACCCCACCGATACTCTTAACACTGAGCCCGAATGCAAAGCCCAAAATAAAACAATTCAGGGCTGGTGCCTCCCCCTTAATATTACCTTTACTGAGTCAGGAAAGGCAAAAACAGACTGGACCATGGGCTTCACCTGGGGGCTACGTCTATACCAACATGGTACAGACACAGGAATTACCTTCTCTATAAAACTCCTTAAGGAGGCCCCCAACTTGGGATCCCCCGTTGTTCTGGGACCTAACACTGCCCTTGGAGGACAGCGACCTCCCCCCCACAAAATACTAAAACCACCCCAAATAATACTACCTCACTGCCTCCCAGTCTTTCAATCACAACCCCGCCCCCCCATGAACAGGTGAGCTCCAAGGACCTTATTCTTACCCTTATAAATCATACTTACCTGACCCTCAACATCACAGACCCCAGCCTCACCACTGAGTGCTGGTGGTGTTATTACTCTTTTCCCCCTTTCTATGAAGGTGTGGCTGTCACTGGGACATACTCTATATCCAACACCTCTGATCCTTGTCGCTGGTGAAGGTCATCTAAAGGGGAAGGTCTTACACTGTCCCAAATGGTAGGAAAGGGACTCTGCCTTACACCTACTAAGACCTCTGTCCCCTCGAGTTACACATACCTCTGTAACGAGACCATTCATCCTGACAACTTTCACAATTATATTATCCTCCCTAACGACACCTGGTGGGCATGCCTTGATGGCATAATTCCATGTGTATATAACCCCATCCTACAAAACAAAGGGTTTTGTGTCCTTGTTCAAATTATCCCACGATTAATCTACTATCTCCCTGAAGAATTTTTTCCACCTATGGGACCAGTCATCCGACACCCCCCCTCTCAGCCGCTCCCTATAACTTCTGTCATCCTTGCTGTTTTGCTTGGCCTTGGGGCTGTGGGTGCCGGCACAGGTATTTCTTCCCTGGTCATTTCTAGCTCCCGCTATCAGGAGCTCAGTGCTACAATAGACCAAGATATTCAAGACTTACAAAAAGGGATCTCTGATCTCACTGATTCCATCTCCTCGCTGGCTGAGGTGGTCCTCCAAAATCGTAGAGGACTAGACCTGCTCTTCCTACAGCAAGGCGGGCTCTGCGCCACCCTCAAAGAGGAGTGCTGCTTTTATGCAGACAAAACAGGAATAGTTAGAGATAGTACGAAAAAGGTTAGAGAGGGTTTAGAAAAAAGAAAAAAAGAAAGAGAAAAAGATGAAAGTTGGTTTAAAAATTGGTTCTCAACCTCACCCTGGCTTACTACCTTGCTGCCCTCCTTCCTAGGCCCCCTTGTAGGGATGATCTTACTTGTTTCCTTTGGCCCATGGGCCCTCAGTCTCTTAATAAGCTTTATTTAACAACAGATAGATTCCTTGGCCGCCAAACCTATTCAAATCCACTATCACAGGCTCGCTCTTGAAGACGACAACGAGGCTACACCAAGCCAACCCATCTCCACTCAGCCCAGAAAGGGCCATGCTTGTCCATGGACAAAATAATTACCTGCGCGGCTTTCCCAGAGGCCTGCTGAGTATGGAAAAGGCACCAAAGGGAATGCGAGACAAAGTACTGCAAAGGAAAGGCAAAAGCAGCCTGTTCTGGGTTCCTTGAGAGACACGCCTGATTGCATAGAGGTTGGTGTTAAAATCTACCCTCTCCTCAGGAAAAAGACACCCTGGGAGGCTGGAAGGTTCTTCAACTAGCCAAGTCTAGGGATGGACCTCCTTCAGCACAGCGCCCAAACTAAAAACTGAGGATCAGGCCTCTAATCCCGTCCCTTGGTCTTGTCAATCCGTAATAAAAAAGGAGGAGATGCTGGGAACGAGCCGATGGACTCAATTAACCTTTAATTATCTAAGTAGGGGCTGGAGAGATGGCCTAGCGGTTAAGAGCGCTGACCACTCTTACAGAGGACCCGGGTTCGATCCCCAGCACCCACATGGCGGCCGAGAACCGTCTGAAACTCCAATTCCAGGAGAACTCCAGTTCCAGGGGAATCCAACACCCTCTTCTGACCTCCACGGCATTGCACGACATGTGTGCACAAACTTGCATGCAGACAGTACATTCATACACATACAGAAATAAATAAAATTAATTTAAAAAAATTATCTAAGTAATATTTACATTATCTAAGTAACATTTACATTATATGAGTAACATTTTGGCTGGCCTTTAGAGTTAGACAAAATATAATAGAACATAATGTAACCATGCTAAGTAGGTCACAGTTGGCTAGATCAGCAACCTAGATATAGATCACGTGGTTAAGTTACTAGGCAACCCTTCCTCCTTTTACTCAGTACTAACCTTTTCACCCTCCCAACATCCTGCTTTAACCACTATATATACCAGCCTGAGAAAAATAAAGTTTGTCAGCTTGATCAGAAATCCTGTCCTGCTGTCCGTTCTTTGTGTCTCTTGTCCCTTCATTCTCTCCTCCAGACGGTTGACCTCCGTTGAATGTCCCACTGGACGGGACCGTTCCGGGGAATCTGACACTCTCTTCTGAACTCCAAGGCATTTCATGACATGGGTGCCCCAACCTACATGCGGACAGTATACTCATACACATAAAAAACAATAAATAAATTTAAAAAATTTAAGTATATGAGTTATACAATAAAAAAATAAATTAAAAATAAATTAAAAAATTTAAAAAGTATATGAGTTATAATACAATCCTTTCCTATATGAAGAAACCAATAGGTTCAAGTATAGAAGCTCCTTATGTATATAAGTAAATGTGATAGTGATAGTTAATATTGATTGTCAACTTGACAGGATCCAAAACCACCTAGGAGACAAACCTCTGGGTGTATCTGTGAGTTTCTAGATTGGATTAAATGAGGTGGGAAATCCCACCCTAAATATGAGTGCACCATTCTGAGATGAAGTTCTAGACCAAATCAGAAGAAAAAAGCGAGCGGAGCTCCAAAATTGATAGCTCTCTGCTTCCTCCCTACAGCTGCAACACGACCAGCTGCCTCCAAGCTCCTGCAGCCGTCTCTTTCCTACCTTGATGGGATGCACCTTCACACTGAGAGCCAAAGCAAACTCTTCCTTAAATTGCTTTAGTTGAGGATTTTGTTTCAGTAACTTGAAAAATAATCAGCATAGTAACAAATAATTCATCCACAGTTTATGCTTAGTAGATATGAGTGACAATGAGAATCTACCTATTGTATCTGATGTAATGCTAAAAAGAACAAAAATTTATTGCAGGTTGACTAATAAGAAGATAGGAAGTGGAGCTTGGTGGCACATTCCTTTAATCCCAGCACTCAGGAGGTAGAGGCCGACATCTCTGGCTACCTTGGTCTACATAGCAAGTAACCTATGTATCAAAAAGACAAATAAATAAATAAATAAATAAATAGGAGGATGAGAGGTGAACTCAATCTGTCCCCCTGATAAGCCAATTAAGAGTTTTTTAAAGCTTTGGAGAGTTCATGGGTCAGATGTCTTGTATCTGGATTAGATGCAAGTTGTATCTTTCTTGAGTATTCTTATTTTAGTCCTATGTTATAATTTTTTAAATATAGTTTTAAAAATATTTCTCATTTTTATTTTAGTTTATGTGTACAAGTATATTTTCTGCATGTATGTAAGTGGACCCATGTTGTGCAATGCCCATGGAGGTCAGAAGAGAGCATCAGATCCCCTGGAACTGGAGTGACAGACAATTCTTAGCCACCATGTATGCATTGGGAACTGAACCCAGGTCCTCTGCAAGAACACCCAGTTGTCTTAATTGCTGAGCCCCCTCTCTCCAGCTCCTAAAATATTTTTAAAATTTTTATTTATTATTTTTATTTTATGTATATGAGTGCTTTTCTTGAATGTTTATAAGTGTGTCACGTGTGTGTAATGCTGATGCAGGGGCCAGAAGAAGATGTTGGATGCCCTGGAACTGGAGTTGTTAGCTGCCATGTGAGTGCTGGGAACCGAATCGAGGTCCTCTGGAAGAAGAGAAAGTGTATTTAACCTCGGAGCCATCTCTCCAAACCCCTCCTATGTTATAACTTTACAGTCAACATTCTTTTTTTTGAGTGCTTTTGGTCTAGGTAGCCCCTGGTGTTGAGTCTGAGTTTCCAGTGGCCTATGACTTGTATTTCCATCTAGCTGAAAGTCATTGTTAAGTCAGATTTTAAGGACATTTAAGTTCTCAGGAGACTATGTTCTGAACAACATCTTACACAATAGCTAGGAATCAGGAAGTTATTCTTAAAATATCTTGCAGGAAGTTGAAGCCTTTCCAAGAAGGGGCTGTTTAATGTCTAGTCTTTGACTGCAGGCCTCTGGAATAGGTTGAAGAACCAGATAATTACACTAAAAGCAGAGACTCAAGATGCATAGCAAAAGGGTAATGGGATTCTTCTTTTATGGACATTTTCCAGTAAATATGTACATTCTTTATCTCCTACTGGTCATTAAGCCCCTGTTCTTTCTCAAATATGATTCCTACCAAAGAGATTTCACTGCATTGTACTAAAATGACACTGACTGTGTTTACAAGCTTTCAGTTTTCTCTACCTTCCTTGGAACACTCATTCAAAGCTACCAAAAACTGTATTTTTTGACTTGTAAACTGTGACCACAACTCAGGTTCTCTTAGGCTTGGTTTCTAAACATGGTGTCTCAATTCTGTGGACATGACTAAAGGCACCCACAGGAGACCTTTGTACCCTTATCACCTTGGCCTTAGATCATGGGGTATAAGTCCTCTTGGCACCATCTGGAAGTGTGGTCCATTTCTGGTTCAGGGGGCCACTGGTCTATGGCTTTTAGCCACCATGTAGCTTCAGGTCCAATCGAGGCATAGAGCACTCTTCATGGCTACACAGTTACTCCTGTTATTTTGAGTGCTGACTGGGCTGCCCAGAACTGATGGTTCTTAGAGCCACCCTGCAGCTACAGACCAAAAAGCTAACTCTCCATGGCACACACCCAGCAGGAGAACTGACTGACAACTGATGGTCCAGCAGTTACACATGCCATCGAAGGACAAGCTCATGGGTGCCCCAGGGGGGACCCCCAACAATAGATAGTACAATTAGTAAAACCCCCTAAAAAAACTTTATTAAGCACTTTATTTTATTCAACAAGCTGTTCATATAGATTTTGTAGTCTTCCAGCTCCTCCCACACCTCTTGTGGATCCAGCCTGCAGGGAAGGGCCAGGAAAGGATACACAGGTGTGTAAATAAGCTCATAGAGCTGAGCACATGCAAGCCCACACATACCTACATGGAAAGGACCTTCGGCTGGTATAGGATAAAAAGCAGGTACTGCCGGGCATGGTGGCGCACACCTTTAATCCTAGCACTTGGGAGGCAGAGGCAGGCGGATCTTTGTGAGTTCAAGGCCAGCCTGGACTACAGAGCAAGTTCCAGGACAGCTGGGGCTACAGGGAGACCTTGTCTCGAAAAGACAAAAAAAAGAAAGAAAGAAAGCAATGTCTCAACCTTATCCCATGTCTTTTGCCAGCAGCATGCGCTACAGACACCTGTTTAACTTGAGTTCCATTGGACACTGGGGGTCTCAAGAATGCAGAGTGGAGCCAAAAGTCAGAAGGTGCCAGGCAGTCAATGAGTGTTAAGATGGGAACTCGAGGAGGCTGGAGAGATGGCTCAGGGGTTAAGAGCACTGTCTGCTCTTACAGAGGACCCAGCTTCGATTCCCAGCACCTACATGGCAGCCAGCAACCAACTGCAGTTTCAGTTCCAGGGGAATCCAATGCCCCCCACAGGCACTGCATGACACGGGTGCACCTACCCATATGCAGGCAATACACTCATACACATAAAATAAACAAACAAAAAAATTTTTTTAAAGATGGGGACATAAGGGATTTCCAGTGAGAAAATCTGGGGCCTATGCACAACCTTTTACCCTGGGTCCCCTCTTCTCTGTCTTCATTTAATCACCACATGGAGCTCTCATGATCCCTCCCCACCCAGAAGAGGCTTCAAAGCCTATGACCCTCAGTGCCCAGCCTACTATAACCTGCAGGCAAGCTTCCCAACACAATCAAAGAAGCCACAGCCAAAGCTGGTGCTAGAACGAGGTCACTTTAATTTTTCTTTTTGTATGAAATTAGAAATGCCACTGGAGAGACTCACACATGGGACATGGGACACAAACCCCAGGGGCCTGTTCTTGGTGGTCTTGGAAAAAGCAAGGCTGGTGAGAAGAATGCAGTGGGTGAGGCTGGAGTGGGATTGTCAGAGGGTGGAGGGAGTTGAGGGAGGACATCCAGGAGCTGGGAGGCTGAAGGAGGGGAACTACCCCAGAGGAAAGGGGATGGGGATGGATGGAGCTGAGGAAGGGATACTGATACGGTGAGCAAAGGGATCCCCACACATACCTGCAATGGAGAAGGAGCACACGTAAAGGAAAAGGAGGAACCAGTGAGAAAGCAAGACGGTCCCAGCCGAGAGCCCGTCTCACTCTACCCCAAAGTGCACAGCTCGGCAATAAATAGTAATATTTATAAATAAATAAATAAATAAATAAATAATAGACAAATAAATAAATAAATATCCTCGTACAACGAGTTTGGTGTCAGGGTGGATGGAGCAGAGAAATGCAGTGAGTTCATTTCTTCTACAGAGATTCTAAGGCCCTTCGTTCTCATGCTGAACAGGCTACAGTGGGCAGGTGGGGCTCAGCAGCATGGGAAGGACACCTCCCCGTCCATGGCAGCTTAAGAAAGGAAGGGGGGGAATGTAATAAATGGGCTCTGGAGCATTCACTCTCAGGGCAGCAACAGGCACCCCCAGCATCTGCAGGAGGAGCCAACTGGCGTGCCCATGGCCTGGGTTTTCTACAAGGTGCCCAAGGCTGCTTGGCCAAGTTACCCTTGTCCCAGGACCGAGGTTTTCCTTTTTCTAGCCGCACAGAGAGGAGAAAAGCTGGGGTGGCAGAGATGAGAGAGGACAGGGAGGTAGTCCAACAGCTCAGAGAGGGAAGGCACTCAGTACCAAGTAAGACCTGAGGTCTGTATGTGCTAAACCTCAGGAACAAGATGGACAGGAGAAAGGCAGAACTTTTCCATGATTTCTGGCTACCAGGAAGCATCTCACTTGCCTCCCCCAGACACCTATAGACAAGTCTGGGAATGGGGAACCCACTCCCAACTCTACCTCCAGCCTTTTCTCCTTTGGGTTTTGAAGCTGGCAGAAAATGGACCGGAAGGGAGAGCCTGGGTATGGGGGTCTCTGAAAAATTAGACATAGGATAGAAGAGGCAGCAGCTAAGTAGAAGAGCTAGGCTTAGTAAAGCCCACAAGAACTCGATTCTGACCTCTCTGGCGAGCAATTCTGACCAGTTAGGCCCTGACAGTCCTCTAAAGGTATCCATGGGCACATCCCTAACAGTGCCTCAGCCAGTAAAAAGAAAGTGGCCTTCAGGACCAGCGGTAGGCACACGGTGTGGGCCCGGTCCTCTGGGATGGGGAGGAGACGGCCATTCTAAGTAATGCGTGGTGACTGGGGACTCTGGAGAGCCCCCGGTGGGAGGGGAACATCCAGGGCGGGAGCAGGCTGAACTCAGACGTCCAGCACGTGGTTCAGGTAGGAGATGTAGCAGATGGCCAGGCGCAGGATCTCGATTTTGGAGAGCTTCTTGTCGGGAGGCAGCGTGGGCAGCAGCTTGCGCAGCTCAGCGAAGGCCAGGTTGAAGGCTTCCACGCGGATGCGCTCCCGCGTGGCGTGCGCCGTGCGGTACTTGGCCGTGGCGCGGCGCCGGCGCCTGCGCTCTTCACGGCTCAGGTGCTGCAGGTCTTTGCGGCCCGGCTCTGCCAGCTCTGAGCTCCGGACCTGGCCCATTCCGGGATCTGCAGACCCAGCACCATCAGGGCCCGCCCCGCCCCCACAGTCACTAAAGCTGGACTCGGTCTCCGAGTGGGTCGGAGGCAGGTCCAGCTCCATGGTGTCGGAGTTGAGCATCATGATGGAAGAAGCCCCCTGCCCAGTGAGATCCTGATCCCCTCCCCACCCCTCCCTCTCGGAAATTGAAAGCGGGCTGTGGGAGGGGCAGGAAGGGCCTGGGGTGCTGAGGTCTGCCACTGAGCTCTGGAAAACGAAATTACTTCAAGGTTCCATGCATGGTCAGTGTTTGCAGCCTGGAACCTGAAAAAGAGAAAGGAGAATTGACCAGCGGAAGGAGTGGCCAACGCAGAGCTGAAAAGGTTCTGGGAGTGGTGGTAAGGGGCCGAGAGCGGGAGGGGGGGGGGNCCTCATTCTCTAACACCCCAAGCAACAGATCCCCTAAAACAAATTAATCAGACCATCTTTTCACAAACCACCTTTCAGATAATCTTACTCACCAAACCACCTTTTAGGAACATCTACTCTCCTACCCTATTTATTTCATTGTCTGGCCAACTACTCATGCCTCCGGTGGAGTATTTCTTGTTCAGACCCAAGGAGTGACCCTGGAAGAAAAAGGGGGAGGACCCCTCTTTTGGGTTTACCTCCAGTTCAACCCCTCAAAAGTCCTAGCAACCTATTTTTCTTTAACCTCCTCCATCATTATTAAGGAAAGAAAAATGTCTAGACAATATTTCAGAAAAGAACCTGATACCATTATAGTTCCCTATACTACAGACCAAATTGACTGGCTTTTACAGACCATCGATGATTGGGCCATTGCGTGCGCCTCGTTTTCAGGGAATATAGATAATCATTACCCCAATGATCCCTTAATACAGTTCATTAGGATACACCCTCTGGTCTTCCCCAAGGTTACATCCCCTACGCCTCTTAAAGAAGCATTCCTTGTCTTTACTGACGGATCCTCAACAGGACAAGCAGCTTATGTCATACAAAACAAGGCTACCACACTTTCTACCCCCTTCACCTCGGCTCAGCTCATTGAGCTCTTTGCTGTCCTTCAGGTTTTCCAGCAGCTTCCCACCACTCCCTTTAATCTCTACACAGATAGTGCTTATGTTGCCCAGTCAGTCCCACTCTTGTAAAATCTGTTCCCTGATAAAACCAGCCTTCTAACGCCTTAATC
The DNA here is from genome assembly GCA_009823505.1 of Rhizomys pruinosus. Taxonomy (NCBI): domain Eukaryota; kingdom Metazoa; phylum Chordata; class Mammalia; order Rodentia; family Spalacidae; genus Rhizomys; species Rhizomys pruinosus. The sequence goes on along the minus strand of VZQC01006199.1, from coordinate 1,045,508 downwards.
TCTTCATACAGATTCAGGCTCTTATAATTAAAAGGTCAGTCCCCTTCTTTATTGGCCATTTACGTGCACACTCCAGGCTGCCCAGTCCCTTGTCTGAAGGCAATGCCCTCACTGACTCAGCTACCCGTGCCCCTCATCTCCCTGGCTGCCACCCCCGATCCTTTATCCCAGGTGCGACATACCCATTCCCTTCACCACCTTAATGCTAATACCCTACGCCTTATGTTTAAAATTACCCGAGAACAAGCAAGAGAAATCGTTAAAAATTGTAATAATTGTGCTCCCCATCTTCCTGTCCCCCACCTTGGAGTTAACCCTCGTGGGCTAGTTCCCAATGAAATTTGTCAGATGGATGTTACCCATTTCCTCCCTTTTGGTAGATTAAAATGTGTTAATGTAATTATAGACACCTTCAGTGTCTATAGTTATATGCAACTCCTCACCCTGGTGAAGCCTCCAAGGATGTCGTTGCCCATACTCTTCACTGCCTCATGGTCATGGACAAGCCTAAAATCATCAAAACAGATAATGGGCCCAGCTACACAGGAACTAAATTTCAACAATTTTGTTCCAGTCTTCAGATAAAACATATAACGGGTATCCCCTACAATCCCCAGGGACAAGGGATTGTTGAAAGAACCCATCAAACTCTAAAAAATACCCTTCACCGGCTCAAAGACATTCATGCTTTTTTTTGGTCTTTTGAGACAGGTCTCCTGTAGCCCAGCTGTCCTGGAACTCACTCTGTAACCAGGCTGGCTTGAACTCACAAAGATAACCACCTTCTCTGCCCTCCCAAGTGCTAGGATTAAAGGCGTGTGCCAACACGCCCGGCTATTTATCCTACACACTAGTCCTCACAACCCGGGGGGGACCCCTTTCATTCCGCATTTGGGGGGACCCCTATTCATCATCAACTTTCTGACCCTTGATTCCCATGGATGGTCTGCCTCAGACTGTTTATGGCATCCAAAAACAACTGAATCACATGCCCTAGTAAAATGGAGGGACCCGTTAACCAGCTCCTGGAAGGGCCCCGAACTGGTCCTCATCTGGGGCAGGGGTTCGGCTTGTGTGTATAATCAACAAACTTCAGGGCCTAGGTAGCTCCCAGAAAGATTAATAAGAATGGTTAATCCTCCTTTGTCCAGAATGGGGCCTTTGTCTCCACCTGAGACAGCCTCTTCTCCCACAGATGCTGCTACTCCAGAGGATGATCTCCCCCCCCCGAAGAGGACCCTCCTGATCCTGATAATCCTGACCCTCATGACTATCCTGATAACCCCCAACCCACTGAAGACAAACCAAGGAGCAATATCTAATCATTACCCCTGGAACTATACCTGGGTGGTTCTGTCAGAAAGAGGAGATGTGACATGGTCCAGTTCCCATACTTGCCCTGTCATTTGGTGGCCAGACTCTCTAAACCCAGACCTCTGCAAATTGGCACTAGGTGTTGGAGCCCCTGGGGGGGGGGTTGAACACCTTTTACTATCAGGCACTGATCCTGCCCCTGAAAATGACATGCCCTCCACTTCTAGCGGTTCTCAAGTAAATCTTTTTATATCTGTGTGCCGCTCCCTTAAACCTGGCTGCAGCAATTCCATGAGGCGGACATTCCTTCAGCCCACAGAGTTTTATGTCTGCCCAGGGCCCCATTGCCCTTGCTCAATTATCCATAAGTGTGGCAGCAGGTTAGATTACTATTGTGCCTCTTGGAGCTGCGAGACCACAGGAGCAGCTTATAGGAATCCTTCCTCCTCTTGGGACTATATCAAGGTTGGATGCCGGTTTAAAACCCCACCGATACTCTTAACACTGAGCCCGAATGCAAAGCCCAAAATAAAACAATTCAGGGCTGGTGCCTCCCCCTTAATATTACCTTTACTGAGTCAGGAAAGGCAAAAACAGACTGGACCATGGGCTTCACCTGGGGCTACGTCTATACCAACATGGTACAGACACAGGAATTACCTTCTCTATAAAACTCCTTAAGGAGGCCCCCAACTTGGGATCCCCCGTTGTTCTGGGACCTAACACTGCCCTTGGAGGACAGCGACCTCCCCCCCACAAAATACTAAAACCACCCCAAATAATACTACCTCACTGCCTCCCAGTCTTTCAATCACAACCCCGCCCCCCCCATGAACAGGTGAGCTCCAAGGACCTTATTCTTACCCTTATAAATCATACTTACCTGACCCTCAACATCACAGACCCCAGCCTCACCACTGAGTGCTGGTGGTGTTATTACTCTTTTCCCCCTTTCTATGAAGGTGTGGCTGTCACTGGGACATACTCTATATCCAACACCTCTGATCCTTGTCGCTGGTGAAGGTCATCTAAAGGGGAAGGTCTTACACTGTCCCAAATGGTAGGAAAGGGACTCTACCTTACACCTACTAAGACCTCTGTCCCCTCGAGTTACACACACCTCTGTAACGAGACCATTCATCCTGACAACTTTCACAATTATATTATCCTCCCTAACGACACCTGGTGGGCATGCCTTGATGGCATAATTCCATGTGTATATAACCCCATCCTACAAAACAAAGGGTTTTGTGTCCTTGTTCAAATTATCCCCGATTAATCTACTATCGCCCTCAAGAATTTTTTCACCTATGAGACCAGTCATCTGACACCCCGCGCCTCTCAGCGCCTCTATAACTGGCTGTCATCGCTTGCGTTTTTGCTTAGGCCTTGGGCTGTGGGATAATTTGCCGGCACAGTATTTCTTTCCCCTGGTCATTTCTAGCTCCCGCTATCAGGAGCTCAATGCTACAATAGATCAAGATATCCAAGACTTACAAAAAGGGATCTCCTATCTCACTGACTCTATCTCCTTGCTGGCTGAGGTGGTCTTCCAAAATCGTAGAGGACTAGACCTGCTCTTCCTACAGCAAGGCGGGCTCTGCGCCACCCTCAAAGAGGAGTGCTGCTTTTATGCAGACAAAACAGGAATAGTTAGAGATAGTACGAAAAAGGTTAGAGAGGCGTTTAGAAAAAGAAAAAAAGAAAGAGAAAAAAGATGAAAGTTGGTTTTAAAAATTGGTTCTCAACCTCACCCTGGCTTACTACCTTGCTGCCCCCTTCTCCTCAGCCCCCTTGTAGGCGATGATCTTACTTGTTTTCCTTTGGCCCATGCGGCCCTCAGTCTCTTAATAACATTTATTTTAACAACAGATAGATTCCTTGGCCGCCAAACCTATTCAAATCCACTATCACAGGCTCGCTCTTGAAGACGACAACGAGGCTACACCAAGCCAACCCATCTCCACTCAGCCCAGAAAGGGCCATGCTTGTCCATGGACAAAATAATTACCTGCGCGGCTTTCCCAGAGGCCTGCTGAGTATGGAAAAGGCACCAAAGGGAATGCGAGACAAAGTTACTGCAAAGGAAATGGGCAAAAGCAGCCTGTTTCTGGAGGTTCCTGAGAGACACGCCTGATTGCCAGAGAGGTTGCGTGTTTAAAAACTACCCTCTCCTCAAGGAAAAAGACACCCTGGACTGGAAGTTTCTTCAACTAGCCAAGTCTAGGGATGGACCTCCTTCAGCACAGCGCCCAAACTAAAAACTGAGGATCAGGCCTCTAATCCCGTCCCTTGGTCTTGTCAATCCGTAATAAAAAAGGAGGAGATGCTGGGAACGAGCCGATGGACTCAATTAACCTTTAATTATCTAAGTAGCGGGCGGAGAGATGGCCTAGCCGGTTAAGAACGCTGACACACTCGTTACAGCAGGACCCCGCGTCGATCCCCAGCACCCAACATTGGCGGCCGAGAACCGTTCTGAAACTCCAACGTTCCAGGAGAACTTCCAGTTCCAGGGGAATCCAACACCTCTCTTCTGACCTCCACGCATGCACGGTGACATGTTGTGCACCTAAAACTTGCAATGCAGACCAGTACATTCATACACATTTTTTTTTTTTTTTTTTAAAATTAAATTTAAAAAAATATCAAGCTTAAATTTACATTATCTAAGTAACATTTACATTATATGAGTAACATTTTGGCTGGCCTTTAGAGTTAGACAAAATATAATAGAACATAATGTAACCATGCTAAGTAGGTCACAGTTGGCTAGATCACAGCAAACCTAGATATAGATCACGGGTTAAGTTACTTAGGCAACCCCTTCTCCTTTAAACTCCAGTACTAACCTTTTGCACGCCTCCCCAACATCTTGCTCTCACCACTATAAATGCTTGCCTGAGAAAAATAAAAATTGTCAGTTTGATCAGAAATCCTGTCTTTCTGTCCGTTCTTTGTGTCTCTATGTCCCTTCATTCTCATCCTCCAGTACGGTTGACCTCCGTTGAATGTCCCACTGGACGGGACCGTTCCGGGGAATCTGACACTCTCGTTCTGAACTCCAAGGCATTTTATCACATGGGCTGCCTCCAACCTACATGCGGACAGTAACTACTCATACACCATTAAAAAACAATAAATAAAATTCTAAAGAAAATTTAAAGTATATGAGTTATACAATAAAAAAAAAATAAAATAAATTAAAAAATTTAAAAAGTATATGAGTTATAATACAATCCTTTCCTATATGAAGAAACCAATAGGTTCAAGTATAGAAGCTCCTTATGTATATAAGTAAATGTGATAGTGATAGTTAAATTATTGTCAACTTGACAGGATCCAAAACCACCTAGGAGACAAACCTCTAGGTGTATCCTGTGAGTTTCTAGATTGGATTAAATGAGGTGGGAAATCCCACCCTAAATATGAGTGCACCATTCTGAGATGAAGTTCTAGACCAAATCAGAAGAAAAAAGCGAGCGGAGCTCCAAAATTGATAGCTCTCTGCTTCCTCCCTACAGCTGCAACACGACCAGCTGCCTCCAAGCTCCTGCAGCCGTCTCTTTCCTACCTTGATGGGATGCACCTTCACACTGAGAGCCAAAGCAAACTCTTCCTTAAATTGCTTTAGTTGAGGATTTTGTTTCAGTAACTTGAAAAATAATCAGCATAGTAACAAATAATTCATCCACAGTTTATGCTTAGTAGATATGAGTGACAATGAGAATCTACCTATTGTATCTGATGTAATGCTAAAAAGAACAAAAATTTATTTGCAGGTTGATAATAAGAAGATAGGAATGGAGCTGGTGGCACATCCTTTAATCCCAGCACTTCAGGAGGTAGAGCCGACACCTGGCTACCTTGTCATACATCAGCAAGTAACCTTGTTTCAAAAAGACAAATAAATAAATAAATAAATTCAAATAGGAGGATGAGAGGTGAACTCAATCTGTCCCCCTGATAAGCCAATTAAGAGTTTTTTAAAGCTTTGGAGAGTTCATGGGTCAGATGTCTTGTATCTGGATTAGATGCAAGTTGTATCTTTCTTGAGTATTCTTATTTTAGTCCTATGTTATAATTTTTTAATATAGTTTTTAAAAATATTTTCTCCATTTTTATTGGTGTTTATGTGTACAAGTATATTTTCTGCATTGTATGAAGTGGACCCATGTTGTGCAAGCCCATGGAGGTCAGAACAAGATGCATCCAGATCCCTGGAACTTGAGTGACAGACAGTTCTTAGCCACCATGTGGATGATGGTAACTGAACCCAGGTCCTCAGCAAGAACACCCAGTGATCTTAATTGCTGGCCCCCTCTTCCAGCTCTAAATATTTTTAAATTTTAATTTTTATTTTTTATTTTATGATATATGATGCTTTTCTTGAATGTTTTATAAGTGTGTCCGTGTGTGTAATGCTGATTGCAGGGGCAGAAGAAGATGTTGGGATGCCCCTGGAACTGGAGTTGTTAGCGCCATGTGAGTGCTGGGAACCGAATCGAGGTCCTCTGGAAGAAGAGAAAGTGTATTTAACCTCGGAGCCATCTCTCCAAAACCCCTCCTATGTTATAACTTTACAGTCAACATTCTTTTTTGAGTGAGTGCTTTTGGTCTAGGTAGCCCCTGGTGTTGAGTCTGAGTTTCCAGTGGCCTATGACTTGTATTTCCATCTAGCTGAAAGTCATTGTTAAGTCAGATTTTAAGGACATTTAAGTTCTCAGGAGACTATGTTCTGAACAACATCTTACACAATAGCTAGGAATCAGGAAGTTATTCTTAAAATATCTTGCAGGAAGTTGAAGCCTTTCCAAGAAGGGGCTGTTTAATGTCTAGTCTTTGACTGCAGGCCTCTGGAATAGGTTGAAGAACCAGATAATTACACTAAAAGCAGAGACTCAAGATGCATAGCAAAAGGGTAATGGGATTCTTCTTTTATGGACATTTTCCAGTAAATATGTACATTCTTTATCTCCTACTGGTCATGAAGCCCCTGTTCTTTCTCAAATATGATTCCTACCAAAGAGATTTCACTGCATTGTACTAAAATGACACTGACTGTGTTTACAAGCTTTCAGTTTTCTCTACCTTCCTTGGAACACTCATTCAAAGCTACCAAAAACTGTATTTTTTGACTTGTAAACTGTGACCACAACTCAGGTTCTCTTAGGCTTGGTTTCTAAACATGGTGTCTCAATTCTGTGGACATGACTAATGGCACCCACAGGAGACCATTTGTACCCTTATCACCTTGGCCTTAGATCATGGGGTATAAGTCCTCTTGGCACCATCTGGAAGTGTGGTCCATTTCTGGTTGTTATCTATATGGTTTTGATCTTTTCGTTTTTGTTTTAGTTTGTCGGAGGGCCACTGGTCTTTATGGCTTTTAGCCACCATGTAGCTTCAGGTCCAATCGAGGCATAGAGCACTCTTCATGGCTACACAGTTACTCCTGTTATTTTGAGTGCTGACTGGGCTGCCCAGAACTGATGGTTCTTAGAGCCACCCTGCAGCTACAGACCAAAAAGCTAACTCTCCATGGCACACACCCAGCAGGAGAACTGACTGACAACTGATGGTCCAGCAGTTACACATGCCATCGAAGGACAAGCTCATGGGTGCCCCAGGGGGGACCCCCAACAATAGATAGTACAATTAGTAAAACCCCCTAAAAAAACTTTATTAAGCACTTTATTTTATTCAACAAGCTGTTCATATAGATTTTGTAGTCTTCCAGCTCCTCCCACACCTCTTGTGGATCCAGCCTGCAGGGAAGGGCCAGGAAAGGATACACAGGTGTGTAAATAAGCTCATAGAGCTGAGCACATGCAAGCCCACACATACCTACATGGAAAGGACCTTCGGCTGGTATAGGATAAAAAGCAGGTACTGCCGGGCATGGTGGCGCACACCTTAATTCGCTAGCACTTGGGAGGCAGAGGCAGGCGTGGAATCTTTGTGGTTCCAAGGCCAGCCTGGACTACAGAGCAAGTTCCAGGACAGCTGGGCTACAAGGGAGACCTTGTCTCGAAAAGATTAAAAAAAAAAAAAAAAAAAGAAAGAAAGAAAGCAGGTACTGACTAGTTCTGAAGATGTTAGGGTCTGGCGGCGGTTCCCCTCAAATTTTTTACGGATGCGCTGCCCAGAGGCACGTAACCCCACTCACTTTAAGCACATGGAGTTTTCAATGGCATGGGTTAAATTCAATTATGGTGCCGGGTCACAACTCAACATTAGGAGATTGTGGACCCAGAGTTGGCCGATTACAGGGTAATTTATAACTACAACAAGCTCAATCAGAGTTTAGACATCACAATTCAGAGTTACAATCAAGTGTACACTGGCAATCAGAGTTAATGTCACAGTTACAATGTTTACCATATCTCCAAGGGGAAATGCAGGACGAATGCACATAAGCAAAACTTCAATATTCCTAAATGACTCAGGGAATTAAACGGCCTCAATGACATCTTTGAGAACCCTTCCTTGAGTTTTATAATCCTCCTATCTCAAGTAATCCTCTATTTCATTTTTTCCCCTCAAATCTTGAGGAAGTTCACAAGAGTCAATTCCATAGTTGATGTTCCTTAAGATGGCATGATCTCTTTAAGTGTATGGGTTATGATTGTGTTTCGCATTTAGCATTCGTTATGGATCCTTGGGACTCCAAAGATGTTTGGGTCTTGAGAATCCACACCGACCCCACTGAGGATGGGCAACCAAGACTTTATCTGAGAAAAACGTAACCAGCATATGGGGTCGGGAGGAAAATAAAAGCGTCTGACCCCATAATAACTCTGCTTGCAGGCTTTCTTAATTTTTATTTTGTTTATTTGTTTTGTTTATTTATAGTGTTTATTTTTTTAATAACAATTTTTTTAAATTTTTTGGTTTTTTATTTTAATTTTATTTATTTTATTTTGTATTTTTTTCATTTTTTTACCCCCCTTGCATGCTTTGGTGTATTTCATACATACATTGTTCCAATTCAGTCAGGCATACTTTTCCCCTTCCCTTCCCCCACCCAACCCCACCCTTTATCCCAGATCATGCATTCTGCCATAACTGTCCTGCATCTTTCTCTCACGTTTTTTTTTTCATTTTTTACACATAATGATATATATTTATGAGTAACAAGTATTCTTCATGTAAAAACCAATTTGCAGAAGTAGCTTGTGCCCAAACCCACACAGCTCATGGGTCCCAACCATCCAGCAGGGGGGCTTTATGTTTCAATCAAGTTGACAAAAGAGTGTCCAGATCTATTGCTGTAGTCTCACCCATTCACCCCAATCGCAGCCCCTTAATTCTCCATGCCCCCTCTTCCGCCAGATTGTTCCCTGGGTTAGAAAAGGGGCACAGGTGATGAGAAGTCAAAACAGCTTTCTACTTTCTCTTGGAGCCTATTGTCTTGAACTCTGGTCAATTCTGGCTGTTTCCCTTTCAGTGGATACCCGTTTGTCCACGGAAGGAATCCTTTCGATTCCTCTATAACAGTTGGATGGCCCTTTTAATTAGGATATAGGGATCCTCCTTTCTCCAGTCAGTTCATTTGGGTAACTCTCATACACCTCATTGGAGTAATAAGCAGTTTAAGCCATTTGTGCCAAGACCAGAGTAGGTAAGTTCACTGGGCTTCATGTCCATCTTCCCATATCCAAGTGTACTGACACAACATGCTACTGGAGATAAGGACAGTATTGCGGGTCAGTTCCACCTCCCCATACAAAAAGTTTTGAATCTTTAACAAGGGATTTAATTTTGAATTGTTGTGGATCTGAAAAATATTATTGGATGTATTTTTGTACATAAAATTTTTTTTGTTATTTTTTACATACAATTAGACCTGTTTTGCCCCTCTTCCCATTCCACCACACCCACGAGCTCATGACTCAGTTTTCCCCTTGCTCAAACATGCTTTTCAATCTTTTCTACAGTCTTTTCTCACAGTATTCTCCATGAGGCCTTAAGGAGTTGACTGTTTTGAGAAGAAAGTTCACTGTTTTAGTCAGTTTTCGATGCATGTCCTTTCTGTAACAAGTTTAATTTTATTGGCTGTTCTTGGGCCCTGAGACCAACTGACCTTCCCCCCTCTTCCCCCCCCAGTTCCCTGAACTGGGTGGAAGTTTCCAGTAAACTTTGAGCAACTGACCTTTTCCATAATTGGAGCATGGTTCTCTAAGAAATTTATCACTGGTACTTAATGCTCAATTAATGGCACTAACTTTAAACTAAGGCTTACTGTCAGCTTTGTGGTGTCCTCTCTTACATTTTCCCCACTTGAGTTGTTTTATACTAGGAGGCTAATCTTAACATTCCATCATCCTCTTCCTCAGGGGAGACATATATGGGGACATACCTTGTCCTGAGTACCACGATTTTAATGGAATTCACCTAATGGTCAATAAATCTGACAAAAGTAGAATTTAAGGATGATGGGCCATGCTGGTGTGGTTGGGTGCGCACCCTTTAATCCAGCACTTGGAGGCAAGGCAGGCGGATCTTTGTGAGTTCAAGGCCAGCCTGTCTACAGAGCACAGTTTCCAGCGACAGCTGGGGCTACATGGGGACCCTTTCTCAAAAAGACGGAAAAAAAAAAAAAAAAAAAAGGATGCATGGGCCGTAAGTCAGAGCAACCAGAGGATAAGTTTACTGTCAGATCCAGGAAGTCCTCAACTCTCAGCTGAAAAAGAAACTAGCTCTTTGGCGGCCTTGACCCTAAACTGCCTAGCCAATTTTTAGCTCCTACTTTTATCACATTACCCTCTGAGGTGGTTATACCAATTGCCAAGAGGGAATCCAGGTGCTGACCACTCTGACTTTGTCCCATGCTGAAAAGGGGCAACGGGTATGGCAACTGGGGTTACCCCTGCTCAGTGGATCTATATAAAAGACCCGCAAAAGTATAGTTACAGAGAGAACAAAATCCTTACACAGTGCCTGTGAAGGCAAGAGTAGCTAGGTGCATTTTGTAGGCAGGGAACCAGGAGAGGAACAGGGTGAATTAAATTTCCAACTTAAAAGTCTATTAGGGGGGCTGGAGAGATGGCCTAGTGGTTAAGAGCACCGACTGCTCTTGCAGAGGACCCGGGTTCGATCCCCAGCACCCACATGGCGGCCAAGAACTGTCTGAAACTCCAATTCCAGGAGAACTCCAGTTCCAGGGGAATCCGAGACCCTCTTCTGACCTCCGCGGCATTGCACGACACGGGTGCACAGACTTGCATGCAGACAGTACATTCATACACATACAGAAAAAAAAAGTCTATTAGAATTTCTCAATGAGAGGGGTTCCAAAGCATCCATTATTGGGCGTCACCTTTTGTTCATTTGGCCATGGTGTCTGGACTCAGGATCTGCTTTCCAGGAAATTTCAATAGTCCCGGTGTTACTTTTCCCTTAGGTAGTTGCTTAAATAGAAAGAGGAAATTTTATTATTGGGTAACAACAGATCTCATGACTTTAAACGACTTAAAATATACTGTTTGGAGGCACAATCTCTCAGACTTTAAAGTAAATATAATGATTACTTATCTTTTGGTTATACTTTCTTTTTGGGTGTTTAAGTCTAAACAGTTAGCCCAAATTAAACAAGTTTTGTTTTCTCAAGGTCAGTTGAGGATCTGTTCCTCAGGGGCAACTTGGATTTTTAGGGGAGAGGCCTCTGCCTCCTCTCAGGTTTTACCAGTTCCATCCACTGGAGGATAAAGCCAGGTCATGCAGGACCAGGCTTCCCTTTTGAAGCATGAAGGGACTTTCCTCTTTATAGACTGGACATTGGCTGACGTCCCATTAGTGGATCTCCAAGACCTCCCTGCCCAGGAGGATTGGTGACTCACAATTGCAGAACATTTCAGGAGATGCCCCCAGACATATTCCCCTGGGACTTAGTTGATCTCAGAGGGCAAGAAACAAAGTTGTTCCTTAAGTCCCTTGGCTTAATTGGTATGTGTCGACATCTAGTGTGTCGGGGGTCCCTGGGTAATGGTCGTGAAATAACCAGGACACAGGGGATGCAGAGCAGAATAGGTGAGAGTCTGTGCAACTGCATGCTGTGCTTTACTAATAACTTGCTTTTATAGACAACTAGGACAAAGATTACAGTCTCTAAGGAATCAAGCAATACACAAAGTCATGAGATACAGTTTCTAAGGAACTTTTTTTTTCACATAAATTTATTTATTTATTTTTAACAAATCTAGACCCATGTTCCTGCACATTCCCCCACCCCGCCAGAGCTCATGCATGATGCCAAACATGCTTTCCATCTCTCAGTCTTTCTCAGTATTTTCCATGGGGAAGTTGACTGTTTTGAGCAGAAGTTCACCGTCTCAGTCAGTTCTTTGATGCAGTCTTTTCTGTTGTTGTTGTTGTTGTTGTTGTTGTTGTTTCCAAAATGTATTATACCCAACTGCTTTGTACAAAAGCTCAGGGGGCCCTACACAAGAAATACTTACAACTGGGTAGTTGGCACTAGCATCCACAGATGAGGGATACCATTC
>VZQC01006199.1:886555-1030594 GCA_009823505.1 Rhizomys pruinosus | reverse complement strand
GAGATCTCAAATCTCAAGAGTCACACAAGCGTGCCTTTAATACCGGCTGGGAGGATAACTCCGCCCCCACAGCCACTAGATCTAATCAAGCCAAAGACCACACCTTTAATCCCAGCTGGGGGGATAACTCCAACCTCACAGCCACAAAGGCCAATCAAACCAAAGACAGCAGGACCAAACGATCAGCAATCAGCTCGCCAAGGCACCCAGTCTAGATCTGTCTCCCCCTCTTCCTGCTGCTGGGCTCAGGAGATCTCAAATCTCAAGAGTCACACAAGCGTGCCTTTAATACCGGCTGGGAGGATAACTCCGCCCCCACAGCCACTAGATCTGTCTCCCCCTCTTCTTGCCGCTGGGCTCAGGAGATCTCAAATCTCTCTAAGGAACTTTTTTAAACAATGTCTGTCACTAATCACCTCTTCTTGGGAATAGAACATGTCTAAGGGCCACTTCCTTATCTCAGAGAATATATTGCAGGTAAATATTTTGAGAACAGTGCAGGAGGTATGCCTCCTGCTATGCTTGGCTTGCCAAGTATTCTGCTTCTCATTTATTCACCTGAAGTGACCTCGGATAGAGCCTGCACCTTAAGCCAAGTCTGTGGCTCCACAAGTTCCCCCCTTTTTGGTTTTTAATGTAAGAAGCTTCATCCAGACTAAATTCATATTTTCTTGATTTGGCTTAAAACAACAAAGATATAGCGATCTAAATAGAATAATTACAATGGCTAAAACTCCAAACATGCCTCCAGCAGTATGAGTTATACTTTGTAACCTTCCTTGAAGATCCAGTCCTGTAAGTTTATCAGCAAATATTTGTGCAACAGTAGCAGCGTCCTCATTAAACATACTTTTAGCAAAAGTATCCTCAATCTCTCCTCTAAGTTGCATAATTTTGGCCCTCATAGATGTATTACCATGTAAATAAGCTTGAAACTCCTTTCATTTTATAACAGTTTCATTGTATTATAATTCAGGAATACAGAAAGTAGTTGAGTTTCAATCACATGTATTACCATGTAAATAAGCTTGAAACTCTTTTCATTTTATAACAGTTTCATTATATTGTAATTCAGGAATAGAATACAGAAAGTAGTTGAGTTTCAATCACATCTAAGATGCAATTGTTCCTGCAACGACAACATCTTCTTTCCCAACCAGCCTACCATTTGTTTTAATACATATATTTCAGTTTGTAAGTGTACATCAATTTCAACTTGATGGGACCACATAGTATAAGAATCTGATGTCATTGTTCTATAAAATGTTTAGTTTGAATAGCAGTATGTAAAGTAATACCAGATACAGCAGCAGTTGTAGTAACTGCGATAAGGCTCAAAATTACAGCAACAACAATTCCTATCATGCGCTTGATATGCTTCAAAATATTTTGTAAAAATTCTAAAATTACAGGATCTAAAGGATCATGAGCCCAAGGCCTACCAAGAGTTATAGGCATCCAAATGTGAGTTTTTTGTTGCAAAATCATTAAAGATTCATTACCATTTAGACTAACAGAGGTATTAATACAGAAAAATAGTCTACATTTAATATAGGAAATATTAGATGAAAAACCGAAAGTTCCTATAAGAATTACATAAGGTAAAAGTACACAAGCAGTAATATTAGTACTACTAAAAATAGTAAAATTATAGGTGGCAGCTGACTGAGCAGCCCCAGAAAAACTTCCATTAAACATTTGTATTGGTTTGATTGCTACAGCCAATTTCCACAGATGAGTCTGCACCGCAGTAGGAGATGTCAAAATGGCCAATCGATTGTCTGCAATACCTCCATCACCCCAAGCCATCAATCAATTAGCAGAGATGGTGTCATTTTGTTTCAGGTCCTCGGTCATTCTGACGGTATCAAGCAAATTACAAGTAGTAGTATTCCATTCTGAACAAGTTTTAATAAAGAGCCCATATGGTCCCCAAATGACCCATCGGTTTTTAATAATTTTTCCAAATTTACCTAAACATTCAGACCATTTAAGTGGCTTATATTTTAATCCAATATAAGTAAAATCAGGGCAATTAGGCAAGGACAATTCCATTTCTTTGATAACATTAATCCATGTCTGATTTACAGACCATGCAGAAAGTCGTTGCAAACGTGTCTGGCTTTTGGTTATATTTACTCCTGGCAATAACCAATGTTGGTATGCCAAGGACAAGCAAATTTCACCAAAGTAAACAAATAGGAATCTTTTCCATAGTATGAGTAAAATTATATTTAGTGCCATCATCAATGTTAAAAGAAGTAAGATTATTCCATGGTCGAGAATCTTTGGAGTAGTATAAACTAGCAAATCCATATCCCCCAATACATAGGTTCTAACATTGGAGGATTAGGAATATAAGCCCAATCACTTACATTTACTGCTTGGCCAGAAGAAGTAGCAGTAAGTAAAGCACACATGGCCCAAAACAAATTCTCAGCAGTAAAGGGTTTCCCTGTTTCTTGTACAAGAATTTGTCCCTGCACTGCAAGGGATTTCACCTGACCCCATGTGGGCAGCAGAGCAGTACGATGTCAATGAGGTCTTTTTCATAACGACAAATGAGCCATGGCAGTGATAGGGATTTCTTCTTCTAGGAAAGGACCATCATATCACCGTTGAACTGCCATCTTTACTTTTCCTTTTAATCCATCTTCCTGGGAGCCAAAATTGTTGCCCATCCTGTAATGACACAAATCCATACCCTCTTCCTTCTACTAACAATGTCCCTGATTCCCGTTTTGAATGTTTTGCAATTTTACACCATACAGGAATATTAAGAGGTGTTAATTCCTGAATAGTCTGAAAATGCTTTTCAGCTCTTGATAAAATATCCCCTTGAGGTAAATTCATATGATTCATGATAAATAAAGCTTGATGTAACACAGCTCGCACATTTCTTTGCAAAGACCATAATGGAGCCATACCAAAATCTTCTAATTTCCTCCTTTTTAATTTTTTTATTTGTTGTTTTAAGGTATAGTGAGCTCTTTCTACTATAGCTTGTCCTTGTGGATTATATTCTATTCCAGTAATATGTAAAATACTGTAAGTTTCACAAAATTCTTTAAATCTTTTAGAGGTATAGGCTGGTCCATTTTCTGTTTTTATTTGAGTTGGATGTCCCATAATAGCAAAGGCTTCTAGCAAATGTTGTATAACATGATTACTGGTTTCCCCTGACAAAGCAGATGCCCATAAAAAAGAAGAACATGTATCAATAGTAACATGTACATAGGCCAAACGACCAAAATCTGAGATATGAGTAACATCCATTTGCCAAATTTCATTAATTTTTTTCCCCTTGGATTAACTCCACTTGGGTGTATTCTTAAATGTAGTGGTCGACAAATGGGACAATGTAAAATAATTTGTTTAGCTCGTCTAAAAGGTATTTTATACTGTATATGTAAATGATTAGCATTAGTATGTAAATGCACATGTTCTTCCTCTGCTGTATTAAACATAACTAGTCTATCTACCTGCTCATTCCACAGCTAAGAAATCCAGGTAATTTTGTATGAGATCTAATGTGTATAATAAATATGCTACCTTGTCTATTTGTAATAAAGCAAATAAGGTTTGTAATTCAGGCTTAACTGTTTTAATTATTGCAGTAGGAATATTTTTAACAACACCTACAGTATATGTAGAATCAGCCACAATTCTCTTTATTTTTTTCATTTTTTTAACAATAAGTAATAATTTATGAGTACAAGCATCCTTCATGTAAAACCAATTTGCAAGCAGTTGTGCCCAAACCCACACAGCCCATGGGTCCCATCATCCAGTTGGGGGGGGCTTGTATGTTCAATCAAGTTGATCAGATGAGTGTCCAGACTGTATTGCTGTAGTTTCACCATTCACCCCAATCACAGCCCTTATATTCTACCTTGCCCCCTCTTCCACAGATTATTCCCTAGGCTTAGAAAAGGGGCACAGGTGGATGAGAAGCAAAACAGTCTACTTTCTCTGGAGCTGTTGTCTTGAACTCTGGTCAATTCTGGCTGTTTCCTTTCATGGTCTGACAGTTTGTCCATGAATAA
This sequence comes from Rhizomys pruinosus, assembly GCA_009823505.1. Classification (NCBI taxonomy): domain Eukaryota; kingdom Metazoa; phylum Chordata; class Mammalia; order Rodentia; family Spalacidae; genus Rhizomys; species Rhizomys pruinosus. The sequence continues at coordinate 1,026,548 of VZQC01006199.1, read as the reverse complement.
CCTTTCAATCCTACTAATGAAGCACAAGTAATTAGATACATAGGTATTTAAACAGCACTAATTGTTATGGTATGTTACTTTGGTATAGACACAGATGTTTGGATGGTATGTTAATCCATGAATTATGTTTTTTCTGTAAAATATGACAGGGTCTTATTGTGGCTTATAACATCTCCTAACCACTAGAGGATGCAAGCTTGTGGCATCAGCCAGGGGTTATTCCTCCAAGGAGAGAGCCAGTAGCCAATTAGATTTGGGATATACAGGCATGTGGCTGCCACTGCTGCACAGTATTTCCAGGCAGGTGAGGTGTAGCTGGTGCTGACAGAGGAGTCTTGTTTGACTCAGGGAGACCTGTATTTGCTTTATTGGTTTAGTGGCCTTTGGAGACTCTCTGGTATTCCAGAGATCAACTGTACACTTGCAAGTGCAGTCTCAATGCATCTTTCCCATGCTTACATCAGGTCTTCGACAGCAGGGCCTTATTGCTTCTCTTCTTGCAGGTATCCCAGTTTACAGGCAAGAAGACTTTACCTTTTGGGTGGGGGGCTTGGATCCCCTGGCCAACATCTCCTTGGTAGAATAATCCATTGCTGATATCAGAGCTCTCCTGTATTAATATATTTTGCTTAAGTGCATAGCTTAAGGAGACTTTAGTATTATATTTGGATCTGAATAGAAAATAATCCTTTTCACAGTTCCTATGTCTATTAGTCAATTAAAGAAGGCAGTTTTACCAGTTTTATAAGAGATTATCTCTATAAAAGTTGGCTCCAATTTACAGTTAGAGAACGACCTCATAAACATCATATTTCTCCTTGTTCTATTGGGGGAGGTAAGAAAGTCTCTTGTATTAAAACCTTGTGGCACCTAGAAGGTAAGTTTCATTATGACTCATTATAAATAGTTGTTACAAGTAGAATCCACAGAGGGGTTTGATGTCTGTAACAATCTGAGGCTTTTCTTCCTTTCAATGTTCAGATAGGCCGACCTTTCTGCTGGCACTTCCTGGTACATCCTACACAATGCAAAGCTGTATCTTTTCTTTTTCAGCTGTTAAGTTGGTGACATTTTGACCTATTGGACCATGCAAATCTTTTCCCATAGTTAATTTTAAGATTTGAATTGCAAGGTTTTTGACAAAAGGTTTCATATCTATCTGTATCTCCCTTTTTTATTTTATGTCTTTTTTTTGACCCATGAGTCTCCAAAGGGCAGTTGTATTACACATACCTATAGGCTGGAATCAAGGTGAATATTTCATCAAATTCACCCATGCTGTTTAGGTTGGCAGTATGTGGTTAACTTGGGAAGCAAACTAAATTTTTTAAGTTAGATCATCTTACAGGTAAAAGAGAATGCTACAAGGTGATACTATACAACAGAAAAATTATAGAGAACATTTGTATGTGCCAATCCCAAAGTTATTGCTGTACAGATTTTAAATAAAACCAATGTGGACAACAATTTATATTTCCAATTAACTCAGGTGCATTACCATTTTTATCAGAACCTTTAAACCAATGTTGTTTAATATACACATATTTACTTTTGTTAAGTCCTAAAACACCATGTAACCTTCTAGACAGAGTCTGGGGAAAACTGGATTCTTGTTGAACTCACGTTAATTAAATATGTATTAATCGAATATACACCCGTGTCCCTCTCCCGCCCCTCCCACACTTCCCAATTCACCATTTCAGTCAGTTTTCTGATCCAGTCTTTCTGTTGTTCTTTTAATATGCATCCCTCTCCACAAGAAATATTGATAACTGGGTTATTGGCACTAGCATGCACAGATGAGGGATACCATTCGTCGTTTGTTTTTCTGGGACTGTGTTACTTCACTTAATATAATGTCTTCTAGCTCCATCAATTTACCTGCAAAGTTCATGATGTCATCTTTCTTTACCACTGCATAGAACTCCATTCTGTACATGTACCACATTTTCTCTATCCACTCATCAGTTGAGGGGTATTTGGGTTGGTTCCAGCGTTTTGCTATTGTGAACAGAGCTGCAATAAATATAGCTGTGCATGTATTTCTGCAGTAAGATGACTCTTGTGGGTATATGCCCAGGAGTGGTATGGCTGGGTCAAATGGCAAGCTCATTTTGAGTCTTCTAGGGGTTCTCCACACTGCTTTCCATAGTGGCTGTACAAGTTTACATTCCCACCAGCAATGGATGAGTGTTCCCCTTTCCCCACAACCTCTCCAGCACTTGATATCATTTGTTTTCTTGATCCGGGCCAGTCTTATTGGAGGGAGATGATATCTTAAAGTGGTCTTAATTTGCATTTCCCTAATTATTAGTGATGTTGAACAGTTTTTAAGATGTTTCTCAGCCATCTCTAATTCCTCCTCTGTGAAGTCTCTATTCAGTTCTTTGCTCCATCTTTTGAGTGATTCATTTGTTTTCTTTCTTCTTTGTTTTTTGAGTAGCTTGTATACTCTGGAAATTAATGCTTTGTCAGATGTATCTGCAGTGAAGGTTTACTCATTCTGTGGGTTTTCTATTCACTTCATTTATTGTTTCTTTTGATGTACAGAACCTTTTGAGTTTAATGAGGTCCCATTTGTCAATTGTTGATCTTATATTTTCTGCAGCTGCTGTCTGATTTAGGAAGTCTTTTCCTACACCTATGTCTTGTAGTCTGCTGCCAAGTTTCTCTTCTATCACCTCCAGAGTTTGGGGTTTCACGTTGAGGTCTTTGATCCATCTGGAATTGACTTTTGTACACAGCGAGAGGTAGGGGTTTAATTTCATTCTTCTACAAGTGGTGATCCAGTTTTGCCAGCACCACTTACTGAAGATGCTGTCTTTCCTCCATTGTGTCTTCTTGGCCCCCTTGTCAAATATGAGGTGGCTGAAATTGTATGTGCTCAGGTTTGGATCTTCAGTTTTATTCCATTGGTCAAATGGTCTGTTTTTGTGTCAATACCAGGCTGTATTTATGACTATATCCCTGTAGTATAGTTTGATGTCTGGTAGAGCGATCCCCTCTGTATTGCTCTTTTTGCTCAGGGTTGCTTTGGCTATTCAGGATCTGTTCTTTTTCCAAATGAAATTGAAGACTTTTTTTTCCAAGCCTGTGAAGAAACTCGGGGGTTTTTGCCACACCAACTCCAGCACCATCTGTGTGAGCAATGACGAAAGTCATAATAACGGACGAGATGATACGTGCCTCACAAGGCTAAGCTCCCTGGTGGTCCCTGGCAGAGTATTCGGCCTCAGCTTCCAAGATCACGACGCACTACAAAGATGTTATGCTTCATGTGTGCTGGACTTTGTACACTGTCTTTTGACTCTTCTGCTGAGCTCAGCACAACCTCAGTCCCAGACAAGAAACAGTTAAATGTGTCTGGAAATAAATCAGGCAAAAGAACCCTCATGAACCTAAGTAAAATCATACAGAGATACAGCATTTAAAGGCTCCTTTGTCCTAGAAGTCCCCACAAAGATATTATAAACATCAAACTGAGTGAGATCATAGGTTAGTTACAAATAATAAAAGTGTTCTTCCAGATTTAATAAATAAAGACTCGGTCCTTTAAGCAGAAAGCTACATCTAATAGAATTAGTAAGATAAAGTTTAGTTACAGTTATGCATATTAAAGTGTAACACTTAGTTAAGAGGCACATGGCGGGCTTTTCTCCTTTAAGAAAAACAGAGCTAATTAAGAGGACTTTTCAGGCTTGTGGCTTGAATCACAACCTGGAGATAACTAGCGGCCTTGGAAAAATTCTAGCCCCAGGAAGGATGAGAAACATCAAATTGGAACTTCAAAAGAAACAAAAACTGTTTATGGCTTGTGATTTTAAGACTACTGTTTTATTGCTTATCTCCCCTGCCAAGACAGTGTGAGCAGTATACTGCGTGTAAACTTCCATTGCTGTGTAAACTTTATCTGACTTGCTGTCCTTGTAAACCCAGGTGCGAATTCCTCTGGCAATAATCCTTTTGTTCTCGGGGAGGTGCAGATCCTCTGCCTGCTTCCTCAGCCTTCCCCCCTCAGCCTGCTCTCTCAGCCCGCTTTTTCTGTTTGTGATATAAAAACTTGACTTGATCTCAGTAAAGACGCACTAGATTCAAGACCACTCTGGTGTCATGTCCATTTTATTATATTTCACCTAACCTGTGCCCTCCTGTACAACAAGGCCCTGATTTCCCGCAGGTGGAGAGAAGCCCCCGGCTGGCTTGGTCTGCGGCAGATTTTGATTGGGATTACATTAAATCTGTACACTACGTTGGGTAGGATAGACATTTTTACTATATTTATTTTCCCAATCCATGAGTGTCGGAGGTTTGTCCATCTTCTGATGTCTTCCTCAATTTCCTTTTTCAAGGGTTTAAAATTTTTGTTGTAGAGATCCTTGGAGTCTTTGGTTAGGTTCGTTCCTAGGTATTTTATTGTTTTTGAGGCTATTGGGAGTGGGAAGGTCTCCTTGTAGTCCTTCTTGAGTTGCTTGTTGTTGGTGTAAAGAAAGGCTACTGGTTTTTCCAGATTTATTTTGTATCCTGCCACTTTCCGAAGCTCTTAATCGTTTCTAGGAGTTTTCTTGTGGAGTTCTTAGCATCCCTTAGGTAGACAATCATATCATCAGCAAAAAGTGATAGTTTGACTTCCTCTTTTCCAAATAGAACTCCTTTAATTTCCTTTCTTGCCTTATTGCCCTAGCAAGTGTTTCCTGCACTATATTGAAAAGGAGTGGTGACAGGGGACAGCCTTGCCGAGTTCCTACCTTCAAGGGGAATGCTTCTGTCATTTCCCCATTTAGGATGATATTGGCTGTGGGTTTCCTGTATGTGGCTTTGATTACATTAAGGAATGATCACTCCAATCCAATTCCCCCTAGGACTTTAAACATGAAGGGATGCTGGATTTTGTCAAAGGCTTTCTTCACATCAACTGAGATGATGGTGTGGTTTTTGTCCTTCAGTCTATTTATATGTTTGATGATATTTATTGATTTTCATATGTTGAACCATCCCTGCATCTCTGGTATGAATCCAACTTGGTCATGATGGATGATCTTCTTGATGTGGGTCTGTATGCGATTTGCCAGTATCCTGTTTAGAATTTTGGCATCTGTGTTCATTAGGGAGATGGGTCTATAGTTCTCCTTTTTGGTTGTATCTTTCCCTGGTTTTGGTAATAGCGTAATGCTGGCTTCATAGAAGGAATCTGGGAGAACTCCCTCCATTTGTATCCTTCTAAACAACTTGAGTAGTAATGGTTGTAAGTCTTTTTGAAATATTTTATAGAATTCTGCCGTGAAACCATCTGGGCCTGGGCATTTTTTGGTTGGGAGGCTACTTATTACATCTTCAATTTCTTCCTGTATTATTGGTCTATTTAGGCTGTTGATCTCTTCTTGGTTGAGCTTTGGTGATTCCCAGGATTTCAGATATTCATCCATTTCTTCTAGGTTTTCAAACTTAGTAGAATATAGGTTTTTGAAGTATTCCCATATGATTGTCTGGATCTTTTCATTGTCTGTTGTGATATTTCCCCTTTCATCACAGATTCTATTGATTTGGAGTTGTTCCCTCTTTCTTTTGGTTAACTGGGCTAGAGGTCTGTCTATCTTGTTTATTCTCTCAAAGAACCAACTTTTGGATTCATTGATTTTTTGTATGGTTTTCTTTGTTTCTATTTCATTGATCTCTGCTCTGATTTTTGTTATTTCTTCTTGTCTGCTCCGTTTAGGGTTCATTTGTTGTTGTCTCTCAAGTATTTTTAGCTGCAGTGTTAGATCGTTCACTTGTGCTCTTTCTGTTTTTTTAATGTGGGCACTTAGAGCTATAAACTTCCCTCTTAGGATTGCTTTAAGAGTGTCCCATAGATTTTGCTGTGTTGTTTTATCATTGTCATTCAGTTCCAGGAATGTTTTTATTTCTTTTTTTATTTCTTCCTTGACCCACTCATTATTCAGGAGAGTGTTGTTTAGTCTCCATGTGTTCCTGTAGGTTGTAGGGTTTATTCTGGTGTTGATATTGAGTTTTATTGCACTGTGGTCTGATAGAATGCATGAGATTATTTCAACCTTTTTATATTTGTTGAGTTTTTCCCTGTGTCCCAGTATATGGTCTATTTTGGAGAATGTTCCATGAGGTGCTGAGTAGAAAGTGTATTCTCTGGTGTTTGGGTGAAATATTCGGTAGATGTCTGTGAGGTCCATTTGGTGTATTGTGTCATTTAGTTCAGATGTCTCTCTGTTTATCCTTTGTCCTGTTGATCTGTCTAGAGGACTTAATGGGGTATTGAAGTCCCCTAGTATTAGTGTGCTGGGGTTAATCTGTGCCTTGAGATCCTGAAGAATTGTCTTTATAAAGTTTGGTGCACTGATGTTTGGTGCATATATATTTATGATTGTGAAATCTTCATCGTCAATTGTTCCTTTAATAAGGATGTAATGGCCCTCTTTGTCTCTTTTGATTTCTTTTGCTTTGAAGTCTATTTTGTCTGATATTAGAATAGCCACACCCGCTTTCTTTTTGGTACCATTTGCTTGGAATACTTTCTTCCAACCCTTCACCTTAAGTTGGTGCCTATCCTTGAAATTGAGATGGGTTTCTTGTAGACAGCATATAGATGGGTTTTGTTTCCTAATCCATTCTCCCAGTCTATGCCTTTTGATTGGGGAGTTTAGCCCATTAATATTTAAGGTTACAATTGAAAGATGGATGTTGCTTCCTTTCACTTTATTATCCATTTGGACTTCTAGCCTTTGATTTTGCTCCTATGGTTATGTTTTTGTTAGTTTCTTTTCCTAGGTGTTTGAGGATTGTTGCTCCTCTCTTCTGCCCTTTGAATTGCTTCAAGTATTTTATGAAGAGTTGGTTTTCCAGACATGTATTCCATCATCTTGTTTATGTCATGGAAGATTTTTCTCTCTCCTTCAAGTATAGTCGACATTTTTGCTGGGTAAAGTATTCTGGGTTGGCATCCATAGTCCCTTAACACAGGGAATGCTTTGCTCCATGTTCTTCTTGCTTTCATGGTTTGAGGCGAGAAGTCAGTTGTAATTCTGATGGGTTTCCCTTTGTATGTGACTTGTTTTTCTTTTGTGGCCCTCAGAATTTTGTCTTTGTTTTGGGCATCTAGCATTTTAACTATGATATGGCGTGGGGTGTTTCTTTTCTGATCTTGTCTATTTGGGGTCCTATGTGCTTCTTGTATTTGTATGGGCTTGTCTATTTTTAGTTTGGGGAAATTTTCATCTATTATTCTGTTGAAGATCTGATCAATACTATTCTCTTGAGATTCTTCTCCTTCCTCTATTCCTATGATGCGGAGGTTTGGTCTTTTCATAGTGTCCCATATTTCCTGGTTGTTCCACTTTTGTGTATTTTTAAATTTTTCATAATCTTTATTTGAGCTTTTTACTCACTCTGTGTTATCTTCCAGATCTGATATTCTTTGTTCTGCTTCCTCTATTATAATTCTGAGGCTTTTTCCTTTCCTTTCTTCTTGATTGGATGAGCGTTCTAATTCCTTTTTCGTTTCATCCTGTGTTTTCTTTAGTATTTCCATTTCCTTTTTGAACTTCTCAATCTCTTCTTGGTGCTCCTTATTTCATTGGTTGGCTTCCTTTTTCAGTGTTTCTACTTCCTTTCAGAGTTTGTTTTTTTCTCCCTCTAGTTCTTTCAGGAGTTTGTCAATCTGTTCCTTTAGTTCTTTCTGACGTTTGTCATTGTATCCCTCTAGGTCCTTTTTGAGTTTTTCATTCTCTCTCTTTGGTTCTCTGAATTCTTCTTTATTTTCTTTAATTTCTCTGCATAGGTCTGCAATTATTCCTCTAAGCTCTGTTCCTTGGGACTCCTCCAAGGGGATCCCATTGTAGCTATCTCCTCCAGGTTTGGTAGAGCCTGGTGTGGGATTATCCTGTGCCTTTCCGATGTTGTCCCTTTGTTGTGTCCCTGGCATGTGGGTTTCCCTTTTGTGGTTCAAACCACAAATGTCTTTTCACTATGCTAGCAGATGTTTTGCTTTCCTCCTTCTGATGCTTTTTTTTTTCTTTCCTCCTCCTTGTTTATGGAGTATTGACTTGTCTAGGTTTCAGGCTTTCAATTTTGTTTATATATTGGATATTGGAAGCCTAAATCACTCTTCTCTTCCTGTTCTGAAGGTTCTCCAAAAGAAAGTCCACTTGGATTCTCACCAAATCCCATTGGTGGGGGGGGGCGGGGTATGCCTGACTTAGCCCGTGCCCCGATACCTGCCTGAGTGACTTACAGCCTCCTGCCTGAACCTCAGGAGCCATCCCGCACAAAGCCACAGAGGGACCAGACCAAACCCACACCCGACCCTCTGGTCACGCTGCAAATGCAAAGCATGGTCCTACCCAGACGGGAACCCCCTGCAACAGGGCTCAGAGTCAAGACCCTCTTCCAGCTGCTCCTGAGACAGTCCACCCCAAAATTTACCTGCCTGATTGACTTACGGCCTCCTGCCTATGCCTCAGGAGCGGGCCTGCACAAAGCCACAGAGGGTCCAGACCAAACCCAAACCCGACCCTCTGGTCATGCTGCAAAGGCAAAGTGTGGTCCCGCCCAGATGGGAACTCCCCGCAAGAGGGCTCAGAGTCAAGATCCTCTTCCAGCCACCCCTGAGACAGTCCACCCCAAAATGTACTTGCCTGAGTGACTTATGGCCTCCTGACTGTGCCTCAGGAGCCAGCCCACACAAAGCCGCAGAGGGACCAGACCAAACCCCAATATTAATATTTTCTTTAAAATCCTGTAACACTTTTATTGCCACATATAACTCATTTTGTTGAACTGAGTTAAAATTAGTTATTTCTACTCAGTATCTTTCTTGATTCCAATAAGCACTCTTTTTTTCGGGATTCATCAGTGAATATAGTGGGAGCTTTATTAAGTGATTGCTCTGCTATTATATCATTAATTACAAATTCTTGATGTCTAAAATAATCCCATAATTTACTCTTTGGAAAATGATATATAAATTGTCCTGTAAAATTTATTAAAGCTATTTGAAAAGTTTTAGACATTTGTATTAAATATTCAATTTTATCTTTTGCTAAAGGTAATATATTTTCACAATCTTTTCCCATAAGAACCATACATCTTTGTGTACCATTTTGTATTATAATGGCAATCATTTCCTCATATGTTGTCAAAGATTTAGAAAAGGTGTGTCTAGTATATATCCATTCTAAAGGAATTTCTTGTTGGGCCAAAGTACCTGTAGGATATTGAAAAGTATTAACAATGTGTAAACTTATTTATACATTGTTCCTCAGGTTCCTCAGGTTATATTCGTCCTAAAAAGGCATCTTTTATACATTGTTCCACAAATTCTAATTCTTGTAATGCCAACAGTGTTAAACTTCTGGGGCTATTCAAATCTGAATTTCCTTGTAATGTTTGAAACAAATTATGTAATTGATAAGTGGGGATTCCCAATGATGGTCTTATCCAATTTATATCTCCTAATAATTTTTGGAAATCATTTACAGTATTTAATTTATCTTTTCTTATGGACATTTTTGCAGTTTGATTTGCGTTCTTTTAACTATGTAACCTAAATAATTGACAATTTCATCCATTTGAATTTTTCTTTAGCAATAATTAATCCAAATGGGGTAAAATATTTTGGTAATGATAATAAATGTTTTTCTAAATCTACTTTATTAGGGCTAGCAAATAAAATATCATCCATATAATGAGATATATAAACATGAGGCCATCCTTTTCTTAAAGGGGCTAAAGCTTTGTTTATATAAATTTGACATATGGTAGGAGAATTCATCATTCCTTGAGGTAACACCTTCGATTGATAACATTCATGAGGTCCTTGATTATTAATCTGTGGGAGACTAAAGGCAAAGCTCCTTCTATCCTCAGGATGAATGGGAATAGTAAAAAAAAATCTTGTAAATGATAAATATGACAGGCCAATTTTTTGGTAACATAGCAGGAAAAGGGATTCCAGGCTGTAATGTCCCCATGGGATACATGGAGGCATTTACTCCTCTAAGATCAGTTAACAGTCTCCTTTTCCCAGATTTCTTTTTTATTACAAATATAGGAGAATTCCAAGGAGATGTAGAGAACTCTATATGTCCCTTTTGTAGTTCCTTAATCACTGTTCTAGTTTGTCTTCCATTGCTGTGACAAAACACTCTGACTCAGTTAATAGTCTCCTCTTCCCAGATTTCTTTTTTATTACAAATATAGGAGAATTCCAAGGAGATGTAGAGAACTCTATATGTCCCTTTTGTAGTTGTTCCTTAATCACTGTTCTAGTTTGTCTTCCATTGCTGTGACAAAAACACTCTGACCGACACCAACTTGGGTAGGAAAGGGTTTATTCAGCTTATATCTCCTGGGTCACAGTTCATCACTTAGGGAGCCCAAGGCAGGAACTCAGGGCAGGAACCTGGAGGCAGGAGCTGATGCACAGGCCATGGAGGAACGCTGTTCACTGGCTTGCTCCCCTGGCTCATGCCCAGCCCACCTTCTTATACAGTACACAACAACCTGCCCAGGGTGGCACCACTTATTGTGGGCTGGGCCCTAACACATTGCCTGACAATCAAGACAGTACTCCACAGATGTGGCCACAGGCCAATCCAATAGAGCCAATTCCCCAATTGAGGCTCCCTCAACCCAGGTGTGTCAAGTTGACACTAAAGCTATCCAGCAAAATTGACCCTTTGTCAACTTGACCCATAAAACACATCACTATTAAACCACCACCTTTCCAGTTCTTATCCCCAAAGTATGATGTTAACATTAATCACAACCTAAGACAGTACAACCTTAAAAGCCCCACAGTCCTTAAAATGTCCAAATGCTTAAAAGTTCAGGCTATTAAAAGTCTCAACTGTGGGCTGCTGTAAAATCCAAAACAAATACTGCCTTATTTCAAAGGGAAGAATCAGGCACACTAAAAAAAAAAAACCTAAGTCCAGCAAAGAAGCTCAATGCTGGACACCTGGGATTCACTCACAATCTTCTGGGCTCCAAATGGTCTCGGCAGCTCCCCCTCTCCAACTCTGCCATCTGTGGCACACACAGCTCATCATGAAGGGCCGGCAGACTCCATTTCACACCTGCTGCTGCTCTTGGTGGTCGTCCCACGGTCCTAGCATCTCCAAAAAGCTGGGGTCGCCACTGAAACTGAGGCAGCACCTTCACCAATGGTCTCTTCTAGCCTCTCCTGGTGCAAAGCCTCAGCTTCTCTCCATGACCCCTACAATCCTGGGGTCTCCACTGCAACTGAGGTGCACTTCCACCAATGGTCTTTCCTGATTTCTCACAGAAGAGAATGAAAAGTAGTTGCCATAGTTTCAGCAAACATTTCCATCTTGTGACTTTCCGATGTAATATCTTTACAGACTCTCATGTATTTATTGACATCACTATTTTCTTTAATAGGTAAAATAGCTCTTTTACAGTCTTCATTAGTGTTTTCAAAGGCAAGCATTTTTAATAATTGATCTCTAGCTTCACTTCCAATCACTGTTCTTTCTATGGTCTGTTTTAATCTATCTATGAATACCACATATGGCTCATTGGGCTTCTGTATTATTTTGGTCTATGACCCGTAATGATCTCCCATAGGTCTCATCCTTTCCTAAGCTTCCATGCCTATTTCTCTGAGCTGTTCGTGAATCTCCTCAGGAGCATTAGCTTGCTGCTGAGGATCATCATAAGCCCCAGTTCCAGTAAGCATGGGATAAGTAATGGCTCTTAAGGCCGGATTGTTACTATTGGCATTGTTTCGAGCTTTATCAGCACTGAGCTCATGGAACCACATTTGCATTGCAAATATTCTGGCTCTTTTAATAATGAATGGCAAACTAACTTCCAGTCTTCCGGAGCCCAGTTATTGTAATGCCGAACCATTCCATTAAGCATTTCTTTAACATAATGTGATTGAGGTCCATATAAAGACACTGCTTTCCTTAATCTAGTAATATAATCTATATTAATACCCTGATAAACAGCAGGTTGAGCAATTCTGTTTTCTGGCAGTGGCCGAATTATGGGGTAAGAAAAAATTGGCATATCATAATCATCAGATTCAGATTGTTCAGACTGATCCGATGAAGAAGATAAATTTTCTTTTTTTTCACATAAATTTATTTTTATTTTTTTAACAAATCTAGACCCGTGTTCCCACACATTCCCCCACCCTGCCAGAGCTCATGCATTCTGCCAAACATGCCTTTCTTCTCTTAGTCTTTCTCAATATTCTCCATGAGGAAGTTGACTGTTTTGAGCAGAAGTTCACTGTTTCAGTCAGTATAAATTTTCATAATTATATTTTTTACGCTTTTTTTGAGAAAACAACATAAGCAGTGGTGTGCTTGGTTTTACTTTCATTTTCACCAAATGTGATGCAGTTGTTCTTAACTTCTTAATTTCATCTTCTAATTTCTCTATTTTCTTTTCTAGATCATTTCCTACCTTAGTAACTAAATCTTCTTGATCCGCTATTATTCTTTTTTTTTTCTTTTTTTTTTTTTTTTCATCCCCAACCCCATATTTTTTTTTTTGTTATGATTATAATCCCTGGGTTTTGTATGCAAGTGTGAGTCTATTGGAAGTAGCTCCTATCAATATTTGCTTCAAAGACAGAGTGGGTTTTTACTGACTCATTCCTGTGAGCTAGTGCATTTTGAACTATTTTCCAGAAGTGATAGGAGATTTACAGGTCCTTTCATCTTAGAAAGCAAAGTTTCTCTGCAGACTACTACAACAGGTATGTGGAGATATTGATTGGTTCAGTCACCGGCATATTGGGTCATGCAGATATTGATTGGTTCAGTCACTGGCATATTGGGTCGTGCTTGGGGGAATGGCCTGGAAACTTTGGCTATCACTTCAAATAGGAGCACAGGGAATGGAAGAAACACTGTTTTCAGTGAGTTAAGATTTCAGAGGTTAGGAGGCTCTTTGGAGCATAGAATCCCATAACTTCATTTCACCTCTTTTCTTTGTTGTTGTGTAGCTAAACACAATATGTGTCTCCTGGGTACGTTCCCACATGAAGTAAGACCATAACTGTGTGTGCTGAGGATCATGTGAAACATGTGGTACATGTATAGTGGAGCCTCTTGATAAACGTTGAGGTTCAGGGGTCCTGCTGTTCCATCTATCAAATGAGCATCGTTTTCTCAATAGAACGCCACATGAGTCGAATTTTGAGTCAAGTCTCCAAAAGGACTTGCACTGAGAGATTCCTTGTTTCTCAACCTGGAGCTCTGGAATTCTACAGGCAAACCCAGCAGTTTATGTGGGTTCTCTGCGCGAAAGTGGAAAAGCACACTTTGTACTAAGCTATCTCTTTAGCCTTCATTTTCCCTTATAAAGAACTGGGCTCCAATTCAAGTAAGAAAACATACTAGAAAGCCAATCTAATATATGTAATTTTTCCCTAACATCCCTTTCTACTGGTAATTATGTCTTCAGGGTTTTCATGTTTCCAACTGAAATTTGTTTTATCGTTGTCTTTTCCTTAAGCATATTAAATCAATATTTTCTAATTAAAAACTTCCATATCACTGTTAAGAATTTAAAAATCCTCTTAAATATTATTTGCAGCAAAGCTCAAGGCCATTAAAACAAAAAGTAGTTATTTTATTTTCAAAGCCTGTACCTGTCTTCTCAATGTTTATATATCCTCTGGGGTTACATCCTTTAAAAAATCACTAACAAATGCTTTCATTCTGAAATATTCATAAGCCACACATGACATTATTATTTTTCCTCAAAGAGCAATAAGTTCTAGGATCATCACTTCTGTTTCTTATTTCTTATCTGATGGTCTATTTTTTTTTACTGTCATGCTCGTCATGCCACAACAACAGAATGTGCCATTAATACACTTAAAGAGGTCTTTCATCTTATGTGTTTTCCTGAGACATAAAGCAGGCAAGCCAGGCCCTCAAGGTCACATAGAGAGTTACTGTGAACTCACGGTCATATCTCTATTGTTTTCAGTGTCATGGACAGGCATTCACATTTGCATATAATTTTGCTGAAAAGCATTTGACCCATGGACTCAATGACAATGCCTTATAGAGTTCAGACAAAGGGTGCTCAGTTTACTTGGGCTTTAACAATAAGGAAAAAAAGCTAAAACTTCTTGATTCCTTCAGGGAAAAAAATGCAGTTTAATGGAACAAAGGCTATGACGGTACTATATAAAATTGTTTGTGAATGCTTGTTGGGTAGTTGAGTGGCTTTTAGAAACAATGCTTTATATGTATTCTAGTTTCCTTTCAAATTGCTGTGACAAAACACGCTACCACTTACAATCAATACAGAACTAATACTCAACAGATTTGGCCACAGGCTAGTCCAATAGAGACAATACTACCCTGTGAGAAGACTCCCATCAAACAACAGGTAGATGATCTAGTATATATGATAAACATAATAACAGAACAAAATAATGGTGCAAAATAAATAGAAAATTGTGAATATTTTTGTGAATTTATGAAAAATGATGAGTATATAATAATTACCTTAATAAACCCTATTTTCTTTTGAGAGTGTTTGGAATTCCTTTAAAAAAAAAGAAGCTACTACTCTGGGTCCCAGGCAAGCCTACCTTCTCATTCTTCCTGCCTGGGACTTTGTGCTCGTGAAGAGTCTTGAACACCTCCCTTCACTCTCCTTGAGAGCATGAGGGATTACCTGCTACTGTTTAGAATCAAGATCAGTTCTCCAACTTAGTTTGTTAGATCCTTCACAGGCTGTCTCCACCCCTACCTTGCCTGCCTACCACTCTGACATATGTCCCATACACCACTCATCGAGGAAGATTCTTTTTGCAAAAGATGGAGATGAACTAATAGGATAGTTGCCACAACTGGTCACACACAGAGTGAACGTATATATCTGAGGGATGCGCAACCTTAAGTGACACATCTGCTAGATGACATTTTACACAGGCCATGAATATAGTAGAAATGGGGTGAGAGAAAATACGAGATCCTATAGATCTCAACTCTCATTGTGCAAACACTTCCTCTCATATAGAGATGTGGCTGATGAGCACAGAATAAGGTGACACTCAAGGCTAAATGTTAGAGAATGAAAGGTGAACATACATGAGTGCTTGTCTTTGAGACTAGAAGTAGTCTTCCTATATAAATAACCTCACGCAAACCCACAAGTTTCAGGAAACCAGTTGCAGAAGAGGGGGCAGAAAGTCGGTAAGAGCTAGGGTTAGTTCATGAACATAAGGAAAAGAGAGGCTATCCAAGACCATGCGTGGGAACTTGCTCATGTGAGGTTGCAAGAATGGTGACACCATGCACAAGACCTACACCGTCTCAATCAGACAAGAGGGAACCAAGCAGATAGGCAGCAGGCCCCAGCCCTAGCCAGGGAACTACTGACAACTCATTACTGCTGGGCGGAGGAGATCGATGCTTCTTTAAGGGAGTGACTCTAGATAGGCTGAGTAGACTCCAGACGGGTGAACTTGCACTGAGGAGTGTCTGGGGATACTAATTTGTCATTTAATGAAAATGACAGAATGCATGAAATCTGGTGGAGGGTTATGTGGGGCGAAGATGGGGGAGGTGGTCTAAATGTTGATTAGTCTATTCTTGAAAGCAAAAAACTCAAATAAAGAATACTTTTAGAAAAGCTCAATGAGGGCTGGAGAGATAGCCTAGCTGTTGAGAGCACCAACTGCTCGTGCAGAGGACCCGAGGTCCGATCCAGCACCCAAATGGCGGATAAGAACCGTCTGTAACTCAATTCCAGGAGAATGTTACAGTTCCAGGGGAATCCGAAGACCCTCTTCTGACTCTCTTCTGACCTCCACAAAATTGCATGACACGGGTGCACAAACTTACATGAGACAGTACATTCATACACTACAAAAATAAATAAAAATTTTTAACAGTTTAAAAAAAGCTCAAATCACTGATTTAAAGTAGAAGAGGAAACTGTAAGAAATGACATTAGATGAACCAAAATTTAGAATTTTATTTATCTCACATGTCGTATTCTGGCAAGCAATTTCAATTGGAAAATGAATACTGCATTTAAATATTAATGCCTGAGGAAATAAGAGTCAAATGAGACTCTAATTTTTGTGAAATGCTCAGTTGCACATTTGGTTGCTTACGCATATAGATTTTCAATACAATATAGGGATGATGTGCATCCTCACTATATCCTTGGCAAGTTATTCAGTGTGCCTTGTGTCTGTTCCACACATAAAAAGCACAAACTCTCACCAAAAATGGGGAGAAGAATAGTTTATGTTCGTGAGTCAAGATAAGAGGAAATTGCCAGCAAATCACACAGATTCAGGTTACCCAAATTCCATGTTCCATGGTATGAAAGTCAGTTTCATGAAAGAGTTTTTATAGTGTGGAGAATAATAGAACATTTGTAATCTCAAGAACCCTCAAAGGCATTATGTAGGTGGAAATCTTAAGTAGAGGTGGATTATGACAAAAATATAAATCATCATGTTATTAGCGCTCAGAATGCTAATTGAATGAACAATTTCTGTTTCTGGTTGGTGAAACAGCTGCAGTGAGCGCCTGCTAAGATTACAAAACACTATTCCAAAGGTATTCCTATCTCTGGTTAAGTGCCATTAGGATGTTAAGTCAGAAATAAAGGTGGGCAACGAATGGTTAGTTAGGACCTAAAGATTGCCCAACATAAATGGTAAATAGGACAGGAACCTACAACATTCAAAACTCTCCAGACTCATTGAAGCTCTAATCAATTTGATCAACCTTTGCAGAAGGTTCTGATTTAAGATGCAGTTCTTGTGGGAACTTTCATTTCATGGATAGTTTTTCCAAAAAATTTTATTTACAGATTAACTATTGAAGCCATGAAGAATAGTCATTTAAATTCTAGATTGTATCTTGTTTGTCTAGGAAAGTCTTTTTAGGGTTTGTGTTCTAGAAACATATAGTGTACCCTTGAGCACTAATCTCTTTCTATGGGTTTTACTCTTTTCTCTGTCTTTCTACTTATGCACTTTCACTTTTTCAAGCACTTGGATATCTTCAATAAACCACACTTCCTCTGACTTCTGACTGGGTTCTATAGCCCCCTGTGGCATTGTTCATCCATCCTCCACTGAATCCAGACAGTACTGGTTCTGGTTCTTAAGCTCACTATAGATTAGTAACACTATACTTTAAGTTCTCTGAGGTCTATGCTAAATTGGGAATATAATTTGTCCCATTCTTAATCTGCCTGGCTCACATTCCCTCCTTCTCTTCCTACCTTCCTTCCTCTTTCTTGTTGGGGAGATAAGTAAATACTTAATTCAAAATGCCTTTTTTCACAAAATAAAAATAATGCTTTGATGGTTTTTGTTGTTTTTTAAACGTTTCCCTGTAGCACCAGCTAGCCTAGAAGTCACGGTGTAGCGCAGGCTGGCTTCCAAGTCACAGAGATAGCTGCTTCTGCTCCCAAGTGCTTATGATTAAAGTGTGTGCCTCCAGGCCCAGTGACTTTGATGTCTTATGTAACTGGGCATGAAAGCTTTGATTCACAACACGGTAAACACTATGCTCAGAGCACTCTTTTCTGCTCTGAATCCTCTTGATGGCCTTCATTTTCCAACTCTGACAGCTAGCATGGTGGACCTGCTATGTTAACACCCAATCCAATGCTAGAATGGTAGAGATACTTCCAAAGTGAAGAGTACCTGATGAGCAGGGAAAAAGAATTGAGCCACTATCCAGAGCAATCTGCTTTATAGGGCTGATGTTCAACTCTGACATCATCGCTGTAATGGTGCCATTGAATGGGCTGCTAAGTCTGCAGTGGGCTTTGCTCCTGGATCCCAGTGGGAAAGTTAAATAACTGAAAATGTGACCAGGATGGTCATTCAAGGGAGCCAAAGACATCATCAATGTAACTGCATTCTTCTGCTTCTTCTTTCTTTTTTTTTTTTTTTTTTTTGTTCTTTTTGAGACAGGGTCGCCTTGTAGCCCCAGCTGTCCTGGAACTCATCTCTGTAGACCAGGCTGCCTTGACTCACAAAGATCCGCCTGCCTCTTGCCTCCCAAGTGCTAGGATTAAAGCTGCGTGGCACCACACCGAGGCTGCTTTCTCTTTATAGGATCCAGCTCCCTCTTCATGCGTGCACAAATCTACACATATGTAAAACTGAGCTGAGTACTGTGCAATATATATATATTTTTTTCAATCTCCTTTGAGACAAAAGTCTCCTCTTATGTCTATCCAGGTGGGTCCTTGCGATATCTCACTCTGTAGATTTTGCGAGAGTGCGTGGACCTTTGAAACACTCGATAATCAAGAGCCAATTCACCTTCCTCCTACCTCCACAAAAGTGCTGGGAAATTAATAAGGGGTAGACCACCTAGTGTCCAGACTCCATATGAAATTTTTTAACTTCATCCAATCTAGTCTCATGACAGTGTGGGACTTTCTCCTCCTATGGTCCTTCCTTGAGTGTCACCAGAGATAGAGTGATCACTGCCCTTGTCTTTGCACATCATAGAATCAGGCTTTTGTTCTTTTAGCTTAATATGGAATGAAAAAGTAGTTGCAAATTGTCTTAGAATAGCACTAACTTATTTATTTAGTCTTCCAATGAAGTAACTTAACAAGTTAAATGGAAGCTATAGCTGGATGAGCTCTCAAGATTTTGAGTTACTCTGGTTATTTATCAGAAATTGCAAGCCTAAATACAATTCATTTAGTTTTGTGTGTATATTTGACTCTGTATCTTGAAGGGATGAATAGTGGTTCACAGAAAGTTATTTACTATGGGAGATTCAGAATGGTAATCTATGCATAGATACTTTATAGAATCTTGCACTCTGGTGTATGCGCGAGAGCTATTATGAATATTACATTACATAATGTTAATTCCTACGCACTTAAATAGCTGTGCTTAGGGAAGCTTGTTAAAATATGAGTAGAACTAGGACGATATAATTATGATTTTCTACTTTTTATCTTGCTCAAATTTTCTCATAGCTGACTTTTATGTGTAGGCTTTTGTATCTGATAATGTTGGAGTGAATCTAACATTGGAGATAAATACAAAGGATCTATTTCCTTAAACAACATTCACTACTCACTTTCAACAGTGGACTGGTACTCGGGTCAGGTAGATAAAAAATCCCATGAGCTCTTTGATCACAGTTTTACGTACAGGCCCCAGAATCGCCCGCTTCTCAAAGAACTTGATAAACGAAAGAAAGACCCCAGCACACTAACATGATAGCCCCAAGCTTACATCTAACTATGCATAAAGATAGATAGCTTTCTGTGCTGATAGCGTTAATTGCTCGCCTTGACATATCTAGAAGGACGGGTGAGTCCAATGGGGAATTTTCCTCTGATTGAACTGGATGCTGTAACATGTGTCTGTGAAGGCGCATATCTTTTGTTGCTGCGTTGTGAGAGATGTATTGTTGAGCACCCATGCCCAACTGTGGAGGGTGGTTATGGCAGAGAAATTTTCCTCCCAGGGTAGGGGCACCCACAGCAGGGCACCACACAATCAGTGCCCACTCCACCGGGCTCTGCCATTTCCTGGTCTCTCCCTGGTGAATAAGAAAAGCAAGGAAACACAGCAGTCTCCAGTCCTTAGAGAGAATTTATGGGTTGGGGCTTGCCTATACAAGAAGTGGTGTGGTGGAGAAAGGCACTCGCACTCACTCACTCGCCAGCCGCAACACGCAGGCCAGGTCAGCCGGTCTCAACACAAAGTGGCACCTGTCGAGTTCTCTGAAATTAACCTCATCCGGCCCTCCGCCAGCTGGTAAAATGGGTGAACTCAGTCTCACACCTGGTAGACTTTTAATATGCCATCTAGTGGCATCCCAGAGTTCCAGAGTCCCGTGTACCTTCCCACAGCATTGCGGGAACTTGCCGGGCTCAGCTTTATCCATATTATAGCCAATCTTTATAAAGGGCACAGTTTTGTCCAGTGTTAAGCCTCCATTTTCGAGAAGAGAAGACATATACATATTATGTCCACAACGATGGTGTCACGCAATTTCATACTCAGCAGGTGAATTTTACCATGGGTGGTTAAGGAAGAGGGAGACCTTGGGACTTCGACCAACGAAGGAGGAATGCTACTAAAGTCGGAGTTGCCCCAATTGGATCTTTTGCTTTCAGCTCCTGCCATATCACAATTTCTGTGGCCTCTGACTTTCCCTTGCGTGTATGATTTAAATGGCCTGGGAATCTGGGTAAGACTAGAAATTAAACTCTTGTTCCTCCCGCGTGCTTTGCTTTTGTTTCATGGTGTATATCAAAATAAAAGAGACGTAGCGAAGCAAAAACTGAGAACAGCTTCGACTTTTCTGGCCTTAAATCCTTGGAACGATAACTAAGTTGGATGCTTTGGGTGCAGGAGCTAGATTGGGGCTCTCAATACATGGTAAATCTAAACACTGGATGTCATCGGACACCCAGGAAATCGACCTGGTTGCCACAGTGCCTCCTTGGCACAGAACGCTGAAAAACTGGGTTAAATAGTACTAATTTTCAATGGAACAAAGAGAGGAGATGATTTCCCTAGAGCATTAATGAGCTGAAGGCTAAGGGCTCATTCACAGGAGGCAGTTTTTATTTATATTTATTGTTAATTGTTATTTATTTGTCTATTTAATTTATTATTTACTTATTTGGTCTTTTAGAGACAAGCGGTCTACCGTTATTAGTTCCAATGATATTGGACTTAGCTAAGTCTCTTCGTGTTGTGATGATCATTGCGCTCGCTCTTGAAAGCTTACACTAGAGTATCTCTATCCTGCTTCTCCTCCCAAGTGCTGGGATTGGGCATGTGCCACCATGCTGTCGGAGGCGTTTTAAATTAGCTTTCATACTGCAGGAAATTTATATAGGCCTGAGTTAGATCTGCTTGTCTATAATGCAGCCTTATGAAGAGCAGTTCAGAAGTTAAGAGAGGAGGAAACTTTAAGAGAATACATATACCTTCTTTTCTTATGATGGGCTGCCAAGGATGCTGGGGAATATTTATTTGTAGTATGTTATCAGTTTTACTTTACTTTTCTGAAAGGGAACTAATTTGGCCAAATAAAGTACTATAGATTACCAATATGTTGGTCTTCGTGTGTATGTTGTGTTGTGTGTGAGTTGGTGTAATCCTTGTTTACCAACAGGAGTCAGCTCTCTTTATAAAGATACTAACTTTAAAGACCTGTCTAAGTGTTTCATCATTAAAGCTTATATTTGGAAATCTGTTGAAGAAAATATGAGATTAGATATTCTCAATAAATCAACGAAAATTCGGGGATACATTTCTTGTAAAGAAAAAATATTATTAATAGAATACTATACGATTTTTGGTATCTCCATTTTGAAGGTTTTCGTATTGATATATACTCTAAATCCTTAGTAATCTAAGTTTTTAAAAACTTTCAAGTAAAGAAAATTCAAGCCGTAGGTTATAGTGGATATTTGTGAGTAAAAGAATACATCTTTTGATTTAGCCTGAGTGCCTTCATGATGGGCTAAACAGATGTAGTCACGCATGAAGACTAACTACCAGAAAGAATTAGTGGCTTGTAAGCAAGTACTTTCATATTCACCCCATGTGCTTGTTATACAAGGTTTTAGAATTCTTCTTGTATCTTCGGCAACAGGGATAATAATTTGATATGTTTTTTCTCCACCTAGTATCACTTTGGAAATACAAATAATTATTCTCTTTCTGAACCTGTGCAACACTATGTTACAGATAGAAATGCTGAATCAAATAATATGGACTACATTACGAAGAGTTGTTATTTGAGTTCTCGTTCTTCAATTATGGTTACAAACTTGTGGGGCGGGCATCTGTAAGGATAAAGGTATCATTGGGAATTCTGTTAATAGGAACTAGGAGATTGTACAAAGATAAGGAGGATGTATTTATTTATGCCGGTAGAGCACATCGTAGAGGGCTTTTCTTCCTTTATAATGTGTTATGATGGGCTCAACATTTTCTTATGATCTTGGTTAATATTCTCTTATGGTAATCCTGCCCACAATGCAAGTTGCTGTATCTAGTGTTTTTCTTTTCCTCCAAGGCATCAAGTTGGTGATGTTTTGATCTGTGGGAACATGCAAATCTTTTCGCATAGTTAAGTTTTATGATTTAAATTGAAAAAATTTGACAAAGGTTTAATATATAACTTGTACAACCACTCTCAGATTTTTATATTTTATGTTTATTTAAAAAAAAGTTTAATTGTTTTCCACATATTTTTTGTACAGAGAAATTCAATGTATTAACAAATAATCGGATAACTCTAGATGTGTCCTAGCCCCACGCCCCACCACCTACCCAAGAAAAACCTTTTCAGTTCAGTTCTTTGAGTGTGTCATGTCTGTTTCTCAGTTGTTGGTGATTCTGTCTTGTTCTTTCTTTCCATTATGCATCCTCCCAACAAGAGAATGCTTCTTATAACTTAGTGTTTAATTGGTGCTGAGAATATCCAACCTCAGATATAAAGAATACGCATTATCGTCATTGTTTTACTGGCACTTGCGTGGTTACGTCAGCTTAAGACAGATCATCTTCCCGTATCTATCCATTGTAATGGAAGTTCGTGAACATTGTGATTTGTCGGCTTTGTAATTTTTAATTAAAAAATTAAAAAATTTTAATTTTTATTTTTGTCATTTGTTATGATGTTAGCTTGATCTCCATCATTAAGGCCTATGCTTGCTCCGAGTCTACCATGTTTATTGAGTGAGTTCCAGTAGAAGTTCAACATCGCCTAGGTTAATCCTGGAGCTGAGTTCTCTCTAGATAATTGGTTTCTGGATGCCTTTCTCGATTCGGGTTGGTCGGAGGAGGAAGATGGACCCACGGGCTTCACTGTGAGAGGGCAGGAAAATCAAAAGGGAGAAACGGAAAAGACACGTTCAAAATGTACAACTATGCTATAAGTCAAGGTTTGTTTAAGTAGTGTTCAGTTCTCAATTTCGCCTTCTCCAGCCGTCTTAATTTGCTTTATATTTGTCTATATACAACCTTGGGTGGCCCTAATTGTTATTAGCTTCCGCTATATAAGGTGATATAAATGAATTATCACATATTTTCTTCCCTGATATTATAACTTATGCTTTCCGTGATATATTTGTTCTTATATACAAAAAGCCCTTTCAATGGAGTTTCATAGGAGAGTCGCTATTATCTTTGTCCTTGGAATCATACAGACCTGTTTATGGATTTATCAGGATTGTACCAAGCTTTATGATATATAAGGACAGTTCATTTGTTGTATCTAATCCTAGTCTCTGTATTGTTGCCGCAGTTTAGTCCTGTACTCACATTCATACTCTCACACGGTTTCTGGTTCCGTTTAGTGGCCTTGTCAGCTGGCACCTTCTCCTGGAACCTTGTTACATTTTTGTGGTTTTTGGATTAGAAATTTGGAAGTAGCGACTATGACATATTTCTTCTTCTACAAGTGTATCAGTCTTTGCACACACTTAAGACTGGGTATGGCGGCTGTCTTTATTCCTCCCTAATGGTGGTCTTACTTTGCTACCCCTCTTATTTGGACTTGAAATAGTTACTTTTTTGCTTTAATTTGTTTATCTCCAGTTTCTTGTTCTTCTTCAGAAGTATTTCAGTTTTCGTTGTGCCATACCTATGCCTGTGTATTTATTTGGCACTTTTACCTTTTGTCTCGTTTAGCTTGGTATACGCGCTCTACCACCCACATGTTAAGTGTTCTTTTTCCGCTTCGGTTGTTCAGTATAAAGTGCTAAGGCTTATCTATACTTCGGCTGAACCACGCTGCAGGTGAGGGGCGCAGTAGAAGTACCAGTTTTTTTGGTATGGGTTTTTTTGGTAAATCGTCATTATTATTCTCACTTAATTGATATAAAGCAATTATTTCTCTGAATTGCTTTGTTACATTTAATTGTCGATTTGATTGGGTGACACATTTATCTCTTCATCTCTCCATGTACTGTGATAAACTGACATTATAATCGTAGATAGGTTGGGTTTCTGTTTCTAAAAAAGCACCAGACAGATTGCAACCTGTATGTCGCTCAGTAATTTTTAGCCTGAAACAGTGTTACATTGTAAAATGTAAAGCCTGTGAATAATTCTTGGTCCTTGTGGCTTATTTCTAGTCCCTTTCTGTATATACATCTTGTTGATGTATTTAAGTATTTTTTATGTTTCTTGCCTTCTACTGTCGTACGTTGCAAGTCAGTAATTTATATCCAACGCGATCTGTTGAATATTTTATTTTCGTTCCAAAGCCTTACCTCTTCTAAAATATTATTCTATTTGTTTCAGTGTTAATATTATAGAAAGTAAATAGGTAGACCTCTATAGCTTTGGTGTTTAATTCTATAGTCTCTTATTTTATATTCTGCTACTTTAGTATCTTGACCTGTGTAATAATCGACTTCAATCATTTTAGGTTTTCTTCAGACTTAATTGCCATTTTTATCTCTCTTACTCAATTCCTCCTAGTAGAGGACAACAGAAGGAGCTGGACTTTTATTAAGGCTTTGCAGGTCTGCTAATGTACTTCGAGGTTTTCACTCTCAGAAAGTGAGAACCCGCTTTTTGTACATACTCATTATAGGCAAAAGTCTTTTTAAATGTCTACCTTATTGCTTCTATGTTCCGAAGCATACTACTCCTGCATTTACTTGTTTCTCCGTTTACACTTTTTGATACATATTGCCGCACCATTTCATTCTCTATATCTAGTATTAATTCTTTCATACACCTTTAACATTTATTAGAGATGTTTCTCTGAAAGTTATACCGTTCTACGTTGGTTATATTGTGGGCCCACTCTTAAGACACGTTTCTGTTACCTAAGTTAAGTTACTTTGCATGTTGTAGATCTTTTTTAAATTTACGTAGAGCTCTTGTGTTTATCAAATAAGAAAATTCCTCCTTTAAGACATCCAGTGTATTACCTCAATTTGTCCGTTCTGTGCTTATTGCTTGATTCTTCCTTTGTCAGTAACTGTAGTCTTTGTCCTAGTTGTCTATAAAAGCAAGTTTATATATTAGTAAAGCCAAACATCATCAGGGCAGGATATTGCGCAGGAGCTTACCTTTTGCCTAGGATATCTTGCTCTGTTCTGTTCAGTTTACTCTTCTTGCATGTGTTCCTTTGGATTTGGTTTTCACTTTTATTTTCTGTGACACAGTTGACCGTGATTTTGTTTGTACTCTTCTCAGGGATTATCATGTTTTACTTGGATATGGTTGATGCCTGACACACTAGACACTAGACAATTGGTGCCTGAACGGGACCCTGAAAAGTGTTGTCAGGACTGTCAGTTTCAGGTTAAGAAACTTTTATTACAGGGATAATGGGACAAAGGTAAGTTCAGTTCTCCTTATCTTTCTATGGCTTATTTTAGCATATATACTAAAAACCCATGGTATTCCAGTTTCTTTTACAGATTTAGAATTTATTGTGTCTTCATTGATTACTTACTTGAATATAATACATGGCTTTCCTGAGGAAGGGACTTTGGATGTTTAGAATAAGTTGGAGGTAAATGATTTAGACACAAAATGTAGAAAAGGCACTTTGTAAATGGTGAAAAATCCCAGATCAGATTTTGGTACAGTCTTGTCCCTTGATACACATGTTGTTATCACTAAGCAGATGACGATGGAAAGAGTCATTACTAATGTTCCTAAAGAAGCGACTCCATCTGTAAAAGATCTCAATCTGGACGAGAATATTAAAGATAGAATAATAGCCGGATTTCGGTGGCTGGGTAGAGAAGCCTAGCGGTTTAAGGAGCTGCACCGACACTCATTGCAGAGCGACCCGGGTTCGATCCCATCAGCACTCCACATGGCTTCGGCTAAGAACCGTCTGTAACTCCATTCCAGGAGAACTCCAGTCTCAAGGGGAATCTGAGACCACTTTCTGACCTCCGCAGGACTTGCCATCGACATGGGGCCAGACCTGCATGCAAACAACTACAATTCCATACACATACNTGCATGCAGGTCTGTGCACCCGTGTCGTGCAATGCCGCGGAGGTCAGAAGAGGGTCTCAGATTCCCCTGGAACTGGAGTTCTCCTGGAATTGGAGTTACAGACGGTTCTTAGCCGCCATGTGGGTGCTGGGGATCGAACCCGGGTCCTCTGCAAGAGTGTCGGTGCTCTTAACCGCTAGGCTATCTCTCCAGCCCCGATCCGCTATTATTCTATCTTTAATATTCTCGTCCAGATTGAGATCTTTTACAGATGGAGTCGCTTCTTTAGGAACATTAGTAATGACTCGTTCCTCGGTCATTGCTATGAGAACAACATGGATCAAGGACAAGACTGACCAAAATCTGACTGGGATTTTTTCACCTTTACAAAGTGCCTTTTCTACATTTTGTCTAAATCTTTTCCAATTATCTACATCCAAAGTCCCTTCCTCAGGAAACCATGGATTATATTCAGTAATAACATGAAGACACATATCTAAATCTGTAAAAGAAACTGGAATACCATGGGTTTTTAGTAAATGCTTAAGCATAGAAAGATAAGGAGATGACTTACCTTGTCCCATTACCCTGTAATAAAAGTTTCTTACCTGAACTGACCGTCCTGACAACACTCTTTCAGGGTCCCTGTTCAGGCACCAATTGTCAATGTCTAGTGTGTCGGGGTCCCTGGGTAACGGTCGTGAAATAACCAGGACACAGGGGATGCAGAGCAGAATAGGCAAGAGTCTGTGCAACTGCATGATGTGCTTTACTAATAACTTGCTTTTATAGACAACTAGGACAAAGACTACAGTCTCTAAGGAATCAAGCAATACACAAAGTCATGAGATACAGTGTCTAAGGAAATTTTTTAAACAATGTCTGTCATTAATCACCTCTTCTTAGGAACAGAAAGTGTCTAAGGGCCACTTCCTTATCTCAGAGAACATCTTATTTTGAGTAAATATTTTGAGAACAGTGCAGGAGGTATGCTTCCTGCTATGCTTGGCTTGCCAAGTATTCTGCTTCTCATTTCTGAAGTGACCTCGGATAGAGCCTGCACCTTAAGCCACTTCTGTGTCTCTACAGGTATGGGCATTAAGTGTGGTCGTTATCCATCAAGAAAGGCTAAGTTACACAAGCTTTTAATTACTTTTAATTACTGTGTAATATTTTAGGTAAGGCTTGGACAATAATTCAAGCAGCCTTGTATAATACTGACTGGAGAAAGGACTTAACACCACAGGTTAAGAAGGCATAGCCCACAAGACAATTTCAGGCTTAACTTAAATGTAAACTGTTCACTAAAATTACTACAAACAGGTGCAATCTCTTGCTTTTTTACAGACCCCCTATCACGATTTATAGTTTTCCCAGAATGAGAGGAGTTGTACCATATACCAGACATCAGGAAATAAGCTGATAATGATTACCAAGCCCATCCAAAACTGTCTTCTACTGGACTTCATGCAGCTGGTTCAGGAAGTTAGAACCTAGCTTTTTGAGCCAAACTATCTGGTTAGGTCAAAGGAAATATCAAAAGAAACTCTTGCAAGAAACATAAAGTACATTTTCAGTAGCCATTGGTAACCCACTATTTGTCTGTGTCCATTTAATCCAAACCTGTAACAGGGAGTCCAGCGCAAGCCAGGAGTGGACTGAAAATTAACAACTCTGTATATTTACAATCCTATTCAGGGCATTAGTAACCTAGATTGAGTGTTTATATCAATTTAATTTAATACAGGTATTTTATTATTTTGCAATGCCATGTGATATGCATATAAAGCTTGGGCAAAAACTGAACACTCTTAAACAAACCTTGACTAGATATACATTTTGATTCTTTTTTTTTTTTTTTTTGTCTTTTCGAGACAGGGTCTCCTGATAATCCTAGCTGTCCTCAACTCACTCTTTAGACCAGGCTGGCCTTAAAGTCACAAAGATCCACTTGCCTCTGCCTCCTGAGTGCTAGGATTAAAGGCGTGCAACACCATGTCTGGTACATTTTGATTCTTAAACTAGTTGACTGAACCTTAGAAAATTAAGCTTATTCATATAATCTCACCTTTTACCTGCCATAACAGACATCCTCAGACTTTTATCACTTGCATAGACTTTCTCATCATCTTCATATAAATCCTTACTAAAAATATCTCCATCTCTTTATCTCTCTAACATTTTTTCACCTTCTCATTTCCTTTCTTAATACTATGAGACATAACAACTTTCATAAACAGATTTACCCTTAGTTGTGAAGAAATACTAAGAGGCACTCCCATAAAATAAATACTGTGGTTAGACACAATGTCATGACAAGCTAGTTTTAAAACCAACACTTTAGAGCATTTTAGGTTCCAACCTTAACCTAAATCTTGGCTGTGCTGGGTTTGAAGACATGCTAGGATTAAAGGCCTGGCCCACCACACCTGGCTGGGGAACTCCCAGGAGTGGCCAGGCCAGCAGGACAGAAGTTCAAGCACAGGGAGGTATGTAAATCACTGCAGGAACACAATAAAGTCCACTAGCTATCCCAGGCTGCCCTCTCCCACCCTCAAGGCAAGAAATAGGGCTGGCCCAGGTCATTATGGTATCAGTTTTCCACCCAAACAAGACCAAGATATACATATGCCTCTGGCTCCTGAGTGCTGGCAGAGAGTTTGGACACCAAAGGAAATATCAGGACTTCAGATTAAAAATAAGAAAAGCTTAAAAACAGTTAGCCAAACACATATAATTTTTCATTAAAATAGACCAGTCATGTGATGGTTTTTAGAGTCTATTCCTAGGACTTTAGTTGATCATGCATGCATATACAAGTAGTACTTTTATGGAGTAATAGATATTTAAAGATATTTTAGGGTACCCAGGTTATAATATTAAAATATTTATATATCTGATCAGGCATGCCAGAAAAAGATCTCACTAAGTATGAGGGCTTAAGGCACTTACATACTGCAAATAGGTTCCTACACATAAGCTGAATTGAGGTTCCATAGTTGTTGTTTTTTTTTTAATTTTATTTATTTTTGTATGTGTATGAATGTACTGTCTGCATGTAGGTCTGTGCACCCATGTCGTGCAATGCCTCAGAGGTCAGAAGAGGGTGTCGGATTTCCCTAGGACTGGAGTTCTCCTGGAATTGGAGTTACAGATGGTTCTTAGCCGCCATGTGGGTGCTGGGGATCGAACCTGGGTCGTCTGCAAGAGCAGTCAGTGCTCATAACCACTAGGCTATCTCTCCAGCCCGGTTCCATAGTTTTTTAAAAAGACTCAAGTACACATGCAAAAAACATGTGGAGCCTGGGGCGAGAGGGCTGCTCTAGCATCTTAAAGTGATCAAAATAATTTTATATAATGCCTTCATCCAAATGGAGACTAAAAGCATGGAGTGAAGTACAGTTTCCGTGAGATCTAGTCACCCAGATTACTGAGACCAACTCTTCCACAAACGCAAACATACAACATGCAGGAGGGACTGCCTGCCAGATCAGCAAGGAGGGGACAGACCCAGGGAAGTCCCTTTGCCTCCCAGACACAGGCCATCCTGGAAATCAGCTCCTGTAACACACCCCCAGGAGCCATGGAGCACCTTGACTGATCCAGGTTCCAGACCCAAAATGGGTCGCTAGGACAGACCACACGGTTGACAGGTGGGCACTCTAAGGAGCTTAGGAATTCCCCAAGCTCCAAATACCTCCACCCATGCCAGACCAAGGTTCCTGACTAACTGCTGATGTAAATTTTACTAGCTAGCAAGAGGAAGTTTATCTCTGATCCGTTGAGATAGCTCCTTGTAGCAGCTGGGTGGAAACTCACCAAAGCAGACCAAGGGGCTGACCTTGAGCTCACAAAAAACTGCCTGTCTCTGCCTCCCTAGGACTGGGATTAAAGGCTTGTGCCACCACACCCAGCCCAAGAGGCAGCAAAACTGCCCCACCCACAACAAAAGCCAGTTCAAGAATTCATTCCTAGTCCTGAAGGCAAGTACGTATGTTAAATCAGGGCAACATCCAGCCAGAGAATCTGGCCCACAGAGGTAAAAAAAAAAAAAAAATAGACTGAACATCTTGAAAGCAAACACAAACCAAAAAGTCATCTAGAAAATAGGAACCTGGGGCTGGAGAGATGGCATAGTGGTTAAGGGCACGGACCACTCTTGCAGAGGACCAGGGTTCGATCCCCAGCACCCACATGGTGGCTGAAAACCGTCTTTAACTCCAGTTCCAGGTGAATCTGTCACCCTCTTTGACACGGGTGCGCAAACCTACAGGCAGACAGTACATTCATATACATACAAAAATAAATAAAATAAAAAAAGAAGTATTAAAGAAAATAGGATCTTTAAACAGTCAACTCAGATACAAGCAGAGGGAAATCTCCCAAATTCCTTCTATGAAGCCAAAAACAGGCAAAGATACAACCAAAAAGGAGAACTATAGAGAACTATAGACCCATCTCATTAATGGACACAGATGGAAAAATTCTAAACAAAATACTTGCAAATCGCATACAGACTCACATCAAAAAGATCATCCATCATGACCAAATTGGATTCATACCAGAGATGCCGGGAAGGTTCAACATACAAAAATCAATAAATATCATAAAACACATAAATGTACTGAAAGACAAAAACCACACCATCATCTCAGTTGACACTGAAAAAGCCTTTGACAAAATCCAGCATCATTTCATGCTGAAAGTCCTAGAGAGAATTGGATTGGAGGGATCATTCTTCAATGTAATCAAAGCCATATACAGGAAACTCACATCCAACATCATCCTAAATGGAGAAAAGACAGAAGCATTCCCCTTAAAGGTAGGAACTTGGCAAGGCTGCCCCTTGTCACCACTCCTCTTCAAAATAGTGATTGAAACAGTTGCTAGGTGTATTAGTCAGTTTTCTGTTGCTGTGATAAAACACCAGACCAAGGAACTTATAAAAGGAAGAGTTTATTTGAGCTTACGATTGGCGGTTCCGGGGAATTAGTCCATTGTGGCGGGAGGCATGGTGGCTGGATCTGGAGCAGCAAACCGAGGGTCACATCTCGCAAAGAGCACAGGAAGCAAAGAGGAGCAACTGTAGAGCACGAGGCTTGTTAAGCTCACTAAGTCCGCCCCCAGTGACACACTTCCCCCAGCATGGCCACACCTTCTAAGACCTCCAGAAACAGCACCACCAACTGGAGACAAATGTCTGAATACCTAGAGCCTATGGGGGACACTCATTCAAACCACCACACTAGGGTAATAAGGCAAGAAAAGGAAATTAAAAGAGTACTAATTGGAAAAGAGGAAGTCCTCATGGAGAATATTGAGAAAGACCGAGAAAGAGATGAAAAGCATGTTTGGCAGAATGCATGAGCTCTGGCGGGGTGGGGAAATGGGTGGCCAGTCCCCCACTTCACTTTCTGAGAGGGCAGGCCTCCCACCATCTTGCCCCTGAACTGCCCTTTCTTTTATGAAGTGAAGGATAGACACTTTTAAAAAAGACATTCTTTATTAAAGGAACAATTGACGATGAAGATTTCACAATCATAAATATATATGCACCAAACACCAGTGCACCAAACTTTATAAAGACAATTCATAGAAGGATTCTGGGAGAATTCCCTCCGTTTGTATCCTTCTAAACAATTTGAGTAGCAATGGTTGTAAGTCTTTTTGAAATATTTTATAGAATTCTGCTGTGAAACCATCTGGGCCTGGGCATTTTTTGGTTGGGAGGCTGCTTAATTGAGATGATGGTGTGGTTTTTGTCCTTCCGTCCATTTATATGTTTGATGATGTTTATTGATTTTCGTATGTTGAACCATCCCTGCATCTCTGGTATGAATCCGACTTGGTCATGGTGGATGATTTTCTTGATGTGGGTCTGTGTGCGATTTGCCAGAATCCTGTTTAGAATCTTGGCATCTGTGTTCATTAGGGAGATGGGTCTATAGTTCTCCTTTTTGGTTGTATCCTTGCCTGGTTTTGGTAGTAGCGTGATGCTTATTACATCTTCGATTTCTTCCTGTACTATTGGTCTATTTAGGCTGTCGACCTCTTCTTGGTTGAGCTTTTGTGAGTCCCAGGATTTCAGATATTCATCCATTTCTTCTAGGTTTTCAAACTTAGTAGAATATAAGTTTTTGAAGTATTCCCATATGATTGTCTGGATCTTTTCACTGTCTGTTATGATATTTCCCCTTTCATCACAGATTCTATTGATTTGGAGTTGTTCCCTCTTTCTTTTGGTTAACTGGGCAAGAGGTCTTAGAAAAATGAAATGTTGGCAACCCTCAAATTTTACCAGGCCAAGAAAACATGGAGTTTGGGACTCTGGTTCCCAAAACAGCAGCTTGCCTAGCACTCAGCCATCC
The DNA here is from genome assembly GCA_009823505.1 of Rhizomys pruinosus. Lineage (NCBI taxonomy): Eukaryota > Metazoa > Chordata > Mammalia > Rodentia > Spalacidae > Rhizomys > Rhizomys pruinosus. Next base: position 994,226 of record VZQC01006199.1, on the reverse strand, counting down.
TGGGCAACCCAAGAGTGAAGGGATTGGCAAAGGACAGGGTGCAGCCTGGGGAGCTACTGTCTGGGCCCTCAAATCTAAGGCTACATGCCCCAGCCCAGAGGGAACTTCAACTTTACAACTGGATTTGCCACCCAACTCACATGAGTCCTCTGGCCTAGAAAGGCTTCTTCCCATGCAGCTTGGAGTTCAGCATCACCACTGCCTGCTACTGCATGTTGCCACCAGCCACACAGGCCCTGAAGAGCCCAGAGGTGCTGTCCACGCAGCCTTCAGTGGAGCACACAGCATGTTGACCTCAGAGGCAGCTCATCTATCTCTGCTCACTCCCATCCCGTGTCCCTGTGTCCTGTTACACACCCTTTCACACCCTTTGCACCCTCTGCACCCATTTATCAGGCCAGCACCACTAGGTAGCACATAGCATGCTAATAGAAAATAGAAAAGATCTTTTCCCATTCTCATAGCTGATGGGGGACGCAGACAGACAAGACCACTCAGTGCTATCACAGAGATGCTTAGGACTGCTCCCAGGATCTGGGGGGGGTGCAGGGCACTAGGAGGAAGAGAGGTCTTACAAATTTAACTGAAGCTGACTTTCAGAGGAAAGGTTCTCAGTAAGGGGGCCAAGTAAAGAAGTGTTCCAAAGACATGTGCCAGGCTAAAGGATGGGCAGAGGCACATGGATGAAGGGACTGAGCCAGGTTGGGAGGGCCACTGTTTGCCCTACTGAAGAACCATTAATATTTAAGGTTATAATTGAAAGACGGATGTTGCTTCCTTTCACTTTATTATCCATTTGGACTTCTAACCTCTGATTTTGCTTCTATGGTTTTGTTTTTCTTAGTTTCTTTTCCTAGGTGTTTGAGGATTGTTGTTCCTCTCTTCTGCCCTTTGAATTGCTTCAAGTATTTTATGAAGAGTTGGTTTTCCAGACATGTATTCCATCATTATGTGGAGATCCCTTAGAAGACTCAAAATGAGCCTGCCATTTGACCCAGTCATACCACTCCTGGGTATATACCCAAAAGACACATCTTACTGCAAACATACATGCACAGCCATGTTTATTGCAGCTCTGTTCACAATAGCAAAAAGCTGGAACCACCCCAGGTGCCCCTCAACTGACAAGTGCATAGAGAAAATGTGGTACATGTATACAATGGAGTTCTATGCAGTGATAAAGAGGGACAACATCATGAACTTTGCAGGTAAATGGATGGAGCTAGAAGACATTATGTTAAGTGAAGTAACATGGTCCCAGAAAAACAAACAACAAATGGTGTCCCTCATATGTGGATGCTAGTACCAATAACCCAGATATAAATATTTCTTGTGGAGAGGGATGCATAGTAAAAGAACAACAACAGAAAGACTGCATCAGAAAACGGACTGAAATGGTGAATTGGGAAGGGGGAGGGGCGGGAGAGGGACACGGGTGTATATTCAATTAATGCATAATTAATTGACATGAGTTCAACAAGTATCCAGTTTTGCCCAGACACTGTCTACAGGATACATGGAGTTTTAGGACTTAGTAAAAGTAAATATGTGTACATTAAACAACACTGGTTTATAGGCTCTGATAAAAACGGTAATGCATCTGAGTTAAATGGAGATATAAATCGCTGTTGTCCACATTTGTTTTACATAAAATCTGTAGAACAATAACTTTGGGATTGGCACATACAAATGTTCTCTGTAATGTCTCTGTTGTACAGTATCACCTTGTAGCATTCTCTTTCACCTATAAGATGATTTAACATAAAAATTAAGTTTGCTTCCCAAGTTAACCATATATAGTCACCCAAAACAGCATGGGTGAATTTGATGAAATCTGTGCCTTGATTCCACCCTATAAGTATGTATAATACAACTGTCTTCTGGAGACTCATGGGTTACAAAAAAAAGGGGAAGGATACAGATAGGTATGAAACCTTTTCGTCAAAAACCTTGCAATTCAAATCTTAAAACTAACTACGGGAAAAGATTTGTATGTTCCAACAGGTCAAAATGTCACCAACAATGGCTGAGAAAGAAAAGATACAGCTTTGCATTGAGTAGGATGTACCAGAAAGTGCCAACTGAAAGGTTGACCCGTCTGAACACTGAAAGGAAGAAAAGCCTCAGATTCCTACAAACATCGAACCCCTCTGTGGATCCTCCCTGTAACAACTATTTATAATGAGTCCTAATGAAACTTACCTTCTAGGTGCCACAAAGGTTTAATACGAGAGACTTTTCTTGCCTCCCCACCATAGAACAAGGAGAAATATGATGATGAGAGGTGTTGTCCAACTGTAAATTTGGAGACAACTATTGTAGAGGTAATCTCTTATAAAACTGGTAAAACTGCCTTCTTTAATTGACTAATAGACATAGGAACTGTGAAAAGGATATATTCTCTATTCAGAACCAAATATAATACTAAAGTCTTAAGCTATGGACTTAAGCAAAATATATCAATACAGGAGCTCTGACATCAGCAATGGATTATTCTACCAAGGAGATGTTGGCCAGGGGATCCAAGCCCCACAAAGGTAAAAGGCTCCTTGCCTATAAACTGGGATACCTGCAAGAACAGGTGATAAGGCCTATGCTGCCAAAGACCTGACATTAACATGGGAAAGATGTATTGAGACCATACATGCAAGTGTATGGATGGCCTCTGGAATACCAGAGAGTGTTACCAGAGGCCACTAAACCAAATAAAGCAAATATGGGTTCCCTTGAGTCAAGCAAGACTCCACCGTCAGCACCAGCTACACCCTACCTGCCTGGAAATACTGTGCAGCAGAGGCAGCCCATATGCCTGTATATCCCAAATCTAATTGGCTATTGGCTCTCTCCTTGGAGGAATAACCCACGGCTGATGCCACAAAGCTTACATCCCCTATAGGTTAGGAGATGTTATAAACCACAGTAAGGCCCTGTCATATTTAACAGGAAAAAAATGTAATTCATCGGATTAACATACCATCCAAACATATGTGTCTATACCAAAGTAACCTACTCAACTATTAGTGCTGCGTAAATAAATAATATTAATTTTGTGTGCTTTCATTAGTAGGATCAAAAGGTTATTCCTGGACAAAACTGTCAGCCATGAAAGGAAACAGCCAAAAATTGACAGAGACCAAGACAACAGCTCCCAGAGAAAGTGGACTGTGTTTTGCTTCTCATCCACCTGTGCCCCTTTTCTAAGCCTAGGAACAATCTGTGGAAGAGGGGACATGTTAGAATGTAAGGGCTGCGATTGGGCTGAATAGTGAAACTACAGCAATTACATATAGTCTGGACACTCATTTGATCAACTTATAAAGCCCCCCCTGCTGGATGGTGGGGCTGTGGGGGTGTGGGCACAACAGCCTGCAAATTGGTTTTACATGAGGGATGCTTGTACACATAATTATCACTTATTGCTAAAAATGAAAAAAAAAAACAGAGAAAGATGCAGGACAGTTATGGCAAATGCCATGATCTGGATGGGGTGGGTGGGATGGGGGAAAGGTATAACTAATAAAAGGGAAATATGTCTGAACTGAATTGGAAAATGATGTATGAAATACACAAAGCATCAATAAAAAATAAATAAATAAAAATAAATTTATGTGAGAATAAATAAATAAAAATAAGTAAAGAAAAAAGGAAAAGAGGAAATCAAGCTATACCTTTTTACTGATGATATGATTGTTTACCTAAGGGATGCTAAAAACTCCACCAGAAAAGTCCTAGAAATGATTAAGACTTTTAGTAACAAGGCAGGATACAAAATTAACTTAGAAAAATCAGTAGCCTTCCTTTACACCAACAACAAGCAACTGAAGAAGGAATACAAGGAGACATTCCCACTCACAATAGCCTTAAAAACAGTAAAATACCCAACCAAAGATACCAAAATCTCTACAAAAAATTTTAAACCCAGCAAGGCATGGTGGTGCACGCCTTTAATCTTAGCACTTGGGAGGAAGAGGCAGGTGGATCTTTGTGAGTTCAAGGCCAGCCTGGTCTACAGAGTGAGTTCCAGGACAGCTGGGGCTACAGGGAGACCCTGTCTCGAAATGACCCCTGCAAAAATTTGTAAACCCCTGAAGGATATTGAAGAAGATTCTGATCTCTTGATCAGAAGATGGAAAGACCTTCCATGCTCATGGATTGGAAAAATTAATATAGTAAAAATGTCCATTCTAACCAAACTTTTGTACAGATTTAATGCAATCCCAATTGAAATCCACAAGAGTTTCTTCACAGGCTTGGAAAATAAAAGTCCTTAATTTCATATGGAAAAACAAAAGACCCTGAATAGCCAAAGCAACCCTCAGCAAAAAGAACAATACAGGGAGGATCTCTACACTAGACTTCAAAATATACTACAGGGCTATAGTCATAAAACCAGCTTGGTACTGGCACAAAAACAGACCTGTTGACCAATGGAACAAAACTGAAGATCCAAATCTGAGCACATACAATTTCGGCCACCTACAGTTTGACAAAGGGGCCAAGAAGACACAATGGAGGAAAGACAACATCTTCGGCAAGTGGTGTTGGCAAAACTGGATCACCACTTGTAGAAGAATAAAGTTAAACCCCTACCTCTCGCCCTGTACAAAAGTCAACTCCAGATGGATCAAAGACCTCAAAACTCTGAAGGTGCTAGAAGAAAAAATTGACAGCAGCCTACAAGACTTGGGCATAGGAAAAGATTTTGTAAATCAGACAGCAGCTGTGCAAGAAATAATATCGATAATTAACAAATGGGTCCTCATTAAACTCAATAGCTTCTGTACATCAAAAGAAACTATCAAAGAAGTGAAAAGAAAACCCACAGAGTGGGAGGAAACCTTCACCTCAGATACATCTGACAAAGCAATGATTTCCAGAATATATAAAGTACTCAAAAAACAAAGGTGAAAGAAAACAAATGATTCACCCAAAAGATGGAGCAAACAGAGACTTCACACGTGAGGGACTAGAGATGGCTTCGAAACATCTTAAAAAGTGGTCAACATCCCTAATAATTAAGGAAATGCAAATTAAAACAACTTTAAGATATCATCTCACTCCAACAAGACTGGTTAAGATCAAGAAAATAAATGATACCAAGTGCTGGAGAGGTTGTGGTTAAAGGGGAACACTCATCCACTGCTGGTGGGAATGTAAACTCATACAGTCACTATGGAAAGCACTGGGGAAAACCCTTGGAAGACTCAAAATGAGCTTTCCACCTGACCCAGTCATACCACTCCTGGGTATGTAACCACAAGACTCATCTTATCGCAGGGATACATGCACAGCCATGTTTATTGCAGCTGTCTCACAATAGCAAAGAGCTGGAACCAACCCAAGTGCCCCTCAACTAACGAGTGGATAGAGAAAATGTGATACATCTATGCAATGGAGTTCTATGCAGTGGTAAAAAAGGATGACATCATGAACTTTGCAGGTAAATGGATGGAAGTAGAAGATATTATGTTAAGTGAAGTAACACAGTCCCAAAAAATCAAACAACGAATGGTATCCCTCATCTGTGGATGCTAGTGCCAATTACCTAGTTGGTGAGGCAAACTCAGCAATGTTAATGTGATCTGAAAACATCTGTGCTCTTATATTGTGAAGCCCTTAACAGGTTCTAGAACTAAGCTACCATTTATTTTCAGAATTAGGAAGTTTTGGCATATGGATGAAGGATGTGTATGTATATTTTAGAGTAATATAAGATGAAAGGAATGCAGAAAAAACTAGTTTGTCATGATATTATGTCTAACCACAGTATTTATTTTATGGGAGTTCTTCTTAATATTTCTTTATTGATGCTTTGTGTATTTCATACATCATTTTCCAATTCAGTTCAGGCATATTTCCCCTTCCCTTCCCCCCACCCCACCCCACCCCATCCCAGATCATGCATTCTGCCATAACTGTCATGCATCTTTCTCTCAGTTTTTTTTTTCATTTTTTAGCAATGAGTGATCATTTATGAGTACAAGCATCCTTCATGTGGTTCACGGTCTAGATTGGAGTTGTTTTAATTTTTAAAAATTTTTTATTATTATTTTTGTAATGTGTTGAATGTATGTGTGCATGTAGGTTTGTGCACCTGTGTCATGCAATGCTGGGAGGTCCGAAGAGGGGTGCGGATTCCCTGGACTGAATTTCTGGAACTGGAGTTAAAGATGGTTCTCAGCCCCCATTGTGGGTGCTGGGGATTGAACCCCGGGTCCTCTGCAAGAGAGGTCAGTGCTCTTAACAGCTAGGCCATCACTCCCGTCCTCGATTTGCTTTGTTCATGTAACGTTTTCTATGGAAATACACCAGAGCTTCAATTTTCACACATGGTTCAAAAAAAAGTCCAACTTCAGAGGGCTAACGCCTATAAAACAACTTACCATCTGTTGTGAAGTCATTTGATAGAACGTAGAAAAGATTGTCTAGTAATCCAAATTTAGGTCTTTCTTCTTTAAAGCCATTTCAAATAGCCTATTTTAAAGTTTTGCTGTGCATATCTAATTGGCATGCCAAAAAAAAAAAATCCCAATGATTCTGTGCACATAAAGGATGGAAAATTGAAGTGGCACTTTGTTTGACAGAACCAAATGAGATCATTACAATGACTGAATTACAAACACACGTGAAAACTTAGATGCATGATGAGCAGGACTACATGAATCCTAGACACACAGAAGAACAGTAACCATAAACATAAGACATAAAGTAACCGCCTTTAAACATCTGGAGGAAAAAGTTGGATCCCTTTCTTTTCCTGTAGCCTGCAGTAGGAGATCAGAGGCTCACAGGGCTTTGGGTAGGGCAGGGCCACAGGGGAGTTTCTAAATTTTCCATCAGAGCAGGGAATCAGATCTCAGTGGCAGCTGAGGGGACCCGAGCCAAAGTGAGGTTGGCCATTCCAATGCACCTAAGGTCAGGAGTCTCCCAGGGGAGACTAGGCCAGACCATCTTGTAACCTTCCTGAAATCTTTAAAGTGATCAAGGACCAGGGACAAGGGGTGGGAGTAGATTTAGAATTTCCATTTTGCGCTCTAGAGAATGAAAAAGAAAGCCACAGAAACAGAAACAAAGAAAACAACACCAAGATACGTGGACATGAAGATAAGAAATGCTGCGCCGACCCCCTGCAGGTCCCGGAATCAAAAATCCAGACCCCCTGCCAGGATTCTAAATCACTGAGGTGAACCCCTGTTGGCACTCTACCAGTGGAGAGTTAGGGCACCCACCACACACACACTCAAGGAAGTGATACTGTGTCCAGTTTCTCCTAACCAAGTGCCCCAGGCCAGAAACACTATTTTAACCAGAACCAAAGTGCAAATAAAAAGACTTGAGACTCTATTTCAAAAGAAATGATTTGGTGGAATGAAATGTCGCTGTCCCTCTGCTGGTCTTTGGCGGGAATCCCCAAGTTGAGCCCCAAGGATGTTAGGGTCTGGGGATTCCTCCTCAAATTGTTGTAAATTTGCAGTGGAGAGACCACTCACTTAACCTTGTTCAGTTTTTAATGGAGGGTTTAATTAAATTATGACATGGGGCCAACACTCAACTCCTGGAGGAGTGTGGCCACAAGGTGCGGATTACAGGGTAATTTATCAGTACAACAGCCAATCAGAGTTTCGCATCGCAGTTAACGTTACCAATCAAGGGGAAACAAGCAAACCAATCATTCCCAGAATGAGTAAGGAAAAATGGCTCAATGGCATCTGAGAAAACACTGTCCCGAGTTTTATAATCTCCCTGTCAATAATCCTATTTCCAAAGTTACATAAAAGGTGAGGTTTCATCTACAGAAAGGAAGAGTTAACAGAAGAATTCCCTTGGGGAGAAACAGTTATGAAAGCAGCTACATGTATCATACTCTATAGGCAGAGTATTTAAGTTATAGACACCTCAGTATCAACAGACCCAGCATCCCAAGCCCACCCCCCCCCCCTTCCCCCCCCCCCTGCGTGAAGGAGAGTGTTTCTTCATCCTGGCAGGCTGATATGGGGATCACTCCCCAATGGCAGCCCTCAGCTCAAGTTTTTAGGGAAATTTATAATCAACTCATATTTGATGCAAGCAGAACCAATAGGCAATTATTTAACGCAAGTGGTTATGCCTAAACACATGTTGCAAAGGTTACAAGGAATGCCAGCAAGCCAGCAGTTTTGGCAACAAAGACTTCATATATAGGTAGACTGGGTAATAACCACATAGGGTGGGGGGAAGCTTCCTTTTACATTTATCATTGTTATTTCTTATCATCTTGGGGCCTTTCGTGGTCCACTTGTGTGTGTTGTGTGTGTATTCTCCATCCGAAGTTCTGAGCACACCATCCTATGTGTTTCATTACCATCACATTGCTAAAACTTTTATGTTTTATTTTGTTGTTTGTTATTTTACTGCCACACATTCTCCTCTTCTCCGTTATTCTAGAGGAAACTCTTGATAGTCCTGTCACAAAAACCTGAGAGGTCTGGATGGCCTCTCTCCATATTTCTGATCAAACCAGGTAAGCAAATTACTTATCCAGTTCCTTTAAGGGCGAAGAGAACTATAGAACCTGATGATCGGGTCCTATTAGTGGGGCGCCAGCTAGGTGGCCCCCAAGATACCAGTACTTTTCAGTAAGTTTTTTTTTTTTTTTTTTTTTTTTTGCCTATGTTGGATCCTTTGCAATGGTGGTGGTGCATTTTCTTTTAACTATGCCGGATCGATGTGCCCAAAACTGCATTCCTCGCCCAGACAAGCATAGATACCATCCCTTTCTGCTGTCATTAGATCTAAACTTTTGGGGTTTTGTAGCACTACTGCTGCCAGGGAGTCTATTTGATTTTTTAAGATAACAATACTTTGTTGGTCTAGATTTAGATCCTCCCTTATTAGGTTGGACAACTGTCTGTGCTGGACCTGTTGGAGTCCAACTACTAAGGCTGCTGTGCTGCCAAGACTGCCCCCAAGAGAACAAGAAGTATGGCTGAAGTATCATGGGGCCCAAGACAATTTACTGTTCACTCAAAAGCCACCATCTCAGGGAAAAAGGAACTGCCACATACCACAAGGTTAAAAATAAACTGCAGGTGGCCTGTGCAAGGGTCAGAAGAACATGTTTTTGAAACAACACAGTGTGCTCATAAATTCCAGGAAGCTGCACCCTGAACCTTACCCTCCCCTTCCCCCAGCCTTTGGTATTTTTACAAGCCCACAGCCTATGCCTGCACGACTGACCATTTGCTGAGTTGTATAAACCCACCAATCATGCAATGCCAAGGCATGGATACCCCCTGCTTGCAGTTTCTACCATTTATTTTTTTTTTCACATTTTTTTTTTTTTTTTTTTTTTTTTTTTTTTTTTTTCCTGGTTGTTCCACTTTTTTGTATTTTTAAATTTTTCATAATCTTTATTTGAGCTTTTTAATTGCTGTGTTATCTTCCAGATCTGATATTCTTTGTTCTGCTTCCTCCATCCTACTTCTGAGGCTTTTTCCTTTCCTTTCTTCTTGATTGGATGAGTGTTTTAATTCCTTTTTCATTTCATCCTGTGTTTTCTTTAGTACTTCCATTTCCTTTTTGAGCTTCTCAGTCTCTTCTTGGTGCTTCTCAATCTCTTCTTGGTGCTCCTTGCTTCATTGGTTGGCTTTCTTTTTCAGTGTTTCTACTTCCTTTAGGAGTTTGTTTTTTTCTCCCTCTAGTTCTTTCTGGAGTTGGTCATTCTGTTCCTTTAGTTCTTTCCGAAGTTTTTCATTGTATCCCTCTAGGTCCTTTTTGAGTTTTTCATTCTCTCTCTTTAGTTCTCTGAATTCTTCTTTATTTTCTTTAATTTCTCTGCATAGGTCTGCAATTATTCCTCTAAGCTCTGTTCCTTGGGTCTCCTACAAGGGGATCCCATTGTAGCTATCTTCCCCAGGTTTGGTAGAGCTTGGTGCGGGATTATCCTGTGTCTTTTCCATGTTGTCCCTTCATCATGTCCCTGACATGTGGGTTTCCCTTTTGTGGTTCAAATCACAAATGACTTTTCACTATGTTAGCGGATGGTTTTGCTTGCCTCCTTCTGATGCTTTTTCCCCCCTTTTCCTTCTCCTTGTTTATGGAGTATTGATTAGTCTAGGTTTCATGCTTTCAATTTTGTTTACATATTGGATATTGGAAGCCTAAGTCTGTCTTCTCTTCCTGTTCTGAAGGTTCTCCAAAAGGGACTCCACTTGGATTCTCACCAATTCCCATTGGTGGGGGGGGTGCGCACCTGACCTAGCCCGTGCCCCTTTACCTGCCTGAGTGAGTTATGGCATTCTGCCTGTGCCTCAGGAGCCTGCCCACACAAAGCCATGGGACCAGAGCAGACCTAAACCCGACCCTCTGTTCACTCTGCAAAGGCAAAGCGTGGTCCTTGACCCCCGAAAGTGGGCTCAGAGTTGAGACCCTCTTACAGCCACCCCTAAGACAGTCCACTCCCAGCATTACCTGCCTGAGTGAGTTATGGCATCCTGCCTGCGCCTCAGGAGCTGGCCCATACTGCTTCTTAGTATTTATTATTCAAGGCTGCTTAATCTTTTGTCCAGGCCTTTTCTAAAATATTATAAAGTTGTTAAAAGTATCAGGGTGGTGTAACTTAGCCTTTCTGGATGCTTAACAACTATACTTAATACCTATACCAATTTGGCTGAGGGTGTTAAGGGATAACTTTGTTCCTTGCCCACAGAGGTCAACTAAGTCCCAGGGGACTATGCATGGGGATATCTTTTGAAATGTCCTGCAAATGTGAGTCACTAGTCTTCCTCTGCAGGGAGGTCTTGGAGATCCACTAATGGGACTTCAGCCAGTGTCCAGTCTATGCAGAGGAAAGCCTGCTCATGCTTCCAAAAGGGAAGCCTAGTCTAGCAAGACCTAACTTTGTCCTCGAGTGGATGGAACTCGTGATTGAAAAGAGGAGCCAGGGGCTCCCTTCCCCCCTCCAAAAAAAAAAAAAACCTGAGTGACGCTTGAGGACCAGATCCTCAGATTTTAGCCTGAGGTTCCCTTGTCCCAGTTACCTGCCCCAGCCCCCAATTGTGTGTATGTGTCCTGTCCCATGTCTGGTTTAGTATATAAGCCTTGAGTTCCAACATTATAGTGAGTCAATTCCCTCAGGCCTTTTCTGAGTCTGTGTATGTATGTCTGCCTATATGTCTGTCTTTATCTTTCTATTTCCTCAGGTAAAATCCCTGGCGGGACCTCCCCTCTCCTTGCCAGAGCTAAGCCAAGGAGAGAAGAACAATAAACAGTATGTGGATGTTGGCCATGTGTGTATAAAGGACTACTCAGATGACGATAAACTCCAACAACATCCAACTTGTAGACTGAGCTATTACTGGGGTTTCCACTTCTTCAGAATATAGACTGCCATTCTTGGACTACCTAAGTTGTATCATGGAGACCAGTACAGGAAGATCAAGACAGGACACGGTGCTTACTGGATCTCATTTGGTGACCATGGGAAGGGAAAACCCCAGTGTGGAACACAAGGGCAGAACTGATGGTGGTTTGGGCTTGCCAAGGAGGAGTCTTCAAACATGACATCTTTCAGCCTAATAAAAAAAGTCATTAGCTGAAGATGCTAAAACCTATGATATATGTGACATGCATATGTGCATATTTTGAAGTGATGCATATTGGAAGGGATAACAACAACAACAACAACAACAACAGAAAAGACTGCATCAAAGAACTGAATGAAATAGTGAACTTCTGCTCAAAACAGTAAACTTCTGCCCAAAACTGTAAACTTCTGCATTGGGAATTTTGAGAGAGACTGAGAAAAAGATAAAAAACATTTTTGGCAGAATGCATGCGCTCTGGTGGGGTGGGGAGGCAGGGAGGGGTTCACGAGTCTAGATTTGATTTGTTTTAATTTTTAAAATTTTTTTATTTATTTATTTTTTTAATGTGTGTGAATGTATTGTCTGCATGTAGGTTTGTGCACCTGTGTCATGCAATGCTGTGGAGGTCAGAAGAGGGTGCCGGATTCCCCTCGAACTGGAGTTAAAGATGGTTCTCAGCCACCATGTGGGTGCTGGGGATCAAACCCGGGTCCTCTGCAAGAGTGGTCAGTGCTCTTAACAGCTAGGCCATCACTCCAGTCCCTAGATTTGATTTGTAATGTAATTTTCTATGAAATACACAGAGCTTCAATAAAACATTGGCAAAAAAAAGTCAACTCAGAGGCTAACTCCTATAAACAATTACCATCTGTTGTGAAGCATTTGATAGAAAGATGTCTATGGTATCCAAATTTTAGGTCTTTAAATGCATTTTCAAATAGCCATATTTTAAAGTTTGCATGTGCATATCTAATCTGGCATGCCAAAAAAAAATCCCGAATGATTCTGTGCACATAAAGGATGGAAACTTGAAGTGGCCACTTTGTTTGACAGAACCAAATGAGATCATTACAATGACTGAATTACAAACACACGTGAAAACTTAGATGCATGATGAGCAGGACTACATGAATCCTAGACACACAGAAGAACAGTTACCATAAACATGAGACATAGTTACCGCCTTTAAATCTGGAAAAAGTTGGATCCCTTTCTTTTCCTGTAGCCTGCAGTAGGAGATACAGAGGCTCACATGGCTTTGGGTGGGCAGGGCCCCAGGGGACTCTCTAAAATTTCTAGCAGAGCAGGGATCAGATTCAGTGGCAGCTGAGGACCCCTGAGCCAAAGGGGAGGTTGGCCATTCCAATGCACCTAAGGTCAGGAGTCTCCCAGGGGAGACTAGGCCAGACCATCTTGTAACCTTCCTGAAATCTTTAAAGTGATCAAGGACCAGGGACAAGGGGTGGGAGTAGATTTTGAATTTCCCATTTTGAGATCTCAGAGAATGAAAAAGAAAGCAACAGACAACAGAACAAAGAAAACAACACCAAAGACTACGTGGACATGAAGATAAGAAATGCTGCGCCGACCCCCTGCAGGTCCCGGAATCAAAAATCCAGACCTCTTGCCTGGATTCTTAATCACTGAGGTGAACCCCCTGTTCTCACTCTACCAGTGGAGAGTTAGGGCACCCACACACACACACTCAAGGAGTGATACTGTGTCCAGTTTCTCCTAACCAAGTGCCCCAGGCCAGAAACTGGTGTTTAACCAGAACCAAAGTGAAAATAAAAAAGAATTGAGCACTCTCTTTTCCAAAAGACAATGCTGGTGGAATGAAATGTCTCTAGTCCCTCTGCTGGTCTTTGGGGGAATCCCAGGTGAGCCCCCAAGATGTTAGGGTCTGGGGATCCTCCTCAAATTGTTGTAAATTTGCAGTGGAGAGACCCTTCACTTAACCATGTGGAGTTTTAATGGAGGGTTTAATTTAATTACAACACCGGGCCAACACTCGACTCAGGAGGAGTGTGGCCCCTAGGTGCGGATTACAGGGTAATTTATAAGTACAACAGCCAATCAGAGTTTAGCATCGCAGTTAAAGTTACCAATCAAGGGGAAACTCTGGAAGCAAGCAAACCAATCATTCCTAGAATGAGTAAGGAAAAATGGCTCAATGGCATCTGAGAACACTGTCCCTGAGTTTTTATAATCCTCCATGTCAATAATCCTCTATTTCAAAGCTTAAATAAAAGGTGAAGGTTTATTACAGAAAGGAAGTACAGAAGAATTCCCTGGGGAGAACAGTTATGAAAGCAGTACAGGTATCTACCTCTATAGGCAGAGTACTTAAGTTATAGACACCCTCAAGTATCAACAGACCAGCATCCAAGCCAGGTGAAGGAGAGTGTTTCTTCATCCTGGCAGGCTGATATGGGGATCACTCCCCAATGGCAGCCCTCAGCTCAAGTTTTTAGGGACAATTATAGTCAATTCATATTCATGAATGCAAGCAGAAAGCAATAGGAAATTATTAAGCAAGTGGTTACGCATAAACACATGGTTGCAAAGGTTACAAGAATGCAGCAGTTTGGCAAACAAAGACTTCATATCTAGGTAGACTGGTAATAACCACAGAGGGTGGGGGGAAGCTTCCTATTTACATTTATCATTGTTATTTCTTATCATCTTGGGGCCTTTCGTGGTCCAACTTTCTTAGCAACCATCCGAAGTTCTGAGCAACCATCCTATGTGTTTCATTACCATCACATTGCTAAAACTTTTATGTTTTATTTTGTGTTATTTTACTGCCACCACATCTCTCCTCTTCATCCGTTATTCTAGAGGAACTCTTTGATAGTCCTGTCAAATAACCTGGAGTCTGATGGCCTCTCTCCAATTTCTGATAAACCAGGTAAGCAAATTAATTATACAGTTCCGTAACGGGAGAACTAATAGAACTATGATGATGGGTCCTATTAGTGGGGCCAGCTAGGGGCCCCAAGCCTATACAAGGTACCCTTTACCAGTTACCAAGCTTTTTTTTTTTCTTTTTTTTTTTTTTTTGCCTTGTTTGACTCTCTGCAATGTCGGGTGAATTTCTTTTAACTATGCCGGATCGATGTGCCCAAAACTGCATTCCTCGCCCAGACAAGCATAGATACCATCCCTTTCTGCTGTCATTAGATCTAAACTTTTGGGTTTTGTAGCACTACTGCTGCCAGGGAGCTCTATTGATTTTTCTAAAGTAACAAAATTTGTTGGTCTAGATTAGAATCCTCCCTTATAGGTTGGACAACTGTCTTGTCGGATGTTGGAGTCCAACTACTAAGGCGCTGTGTGCACAAGACCTGCCCCAATGAGAACAAGAAGTTATGGCTGAAGTATCATGGGGGCCCAAGACAATTACTGTTCACTCAAAAGCCACCATCATCAGGGAAAAGGACCAATGCCACATAACCACAAGGTTTAAAAATCAAACTGCAGTGGCCTGTGCAAAGCGGTCAGAAGAACCACGTTTTTGAAACAAACACCAGTGCCTGCTCATAAATTCCAGGAAGCTGCACCCTGAATCCTTACCTCCCCTTCCCCCAGCCTTTGATGTTTTTACAATAGCCTGCCAAACCCACAGCCAATCCCCTTTTACGTGACATTTGCTGAGTCGTATAAACCACACCAATCATGCAATGCTTCCAAGGCTCATGGATACCCCTGCCTTGCAGTTTCTCCCTTATTTTTTTTAACATTTTTTTGAATGCTTTGTGATTTCATACATCGTTTTCAATTCAGTTCAGGCATATTTCCCTTTCCTTCCCCCACCCCCCACCCCCCCACCAAGTATCATGCATTCTGCCAAACTGTCCTGCTCTTCTCTCACGTTTTTTTTTTTTTATTTTTAGCTATCAAGGTAATTCCATGAGTACAAGCATCCTTCTGTAAAAATAATTTGCCAGCGCTGTTGTGCCCAACACCCCCACAGCCCCATTTTCCAGCGGGGGGTGCGGATTGTATGTTCCTCAGGTTGATCAGTTTTCCCTTTATTATTTTTTTTTTATTTATTTCCATATGTGTTTGAATGTCACTGTCTGCATGCAAGTTTGTGCACCCGTGGTGAAAGCCGCGGAGGCGGAAGCAAGAGGGTTTCAGATTCACTGGAACTGGAGTTCTCCTGGAATTGGAGTTTCAGACGGTTCTCAGCCGCCATGTGGGTGCTGGGGATCGAACCCGGGTCCTCTGTAAGAGCGGTCGGCGCTCTTAACCGCTAGGCCATCTCTCCAGCCCCCAAGTTTCTCCCTTTAAAAGAGTGCTCCTGCCAAGCGTGGTGGCACACACCTTTAATCCTAGCACTTGGGAGGCAGAGGCAGGTGGATCTTTGTGAGTTCAAGGCCAGCCTGGGGCTACAGAGTGAGTTCCGGGACAGCTGGGGCTACAGGGAGACCCTGTCTCAAAAAGACCAAAAAAAAAAAAAGTGCTCCTAGGGAGTCCCAGGGCTCTTCCCAGTCCTGTTGTAGTAGGTGTGGGGATGGCCCAAGCTCAAGCTTGCTGAATAAAAGAGTCTCTGCTTTTGCATCAGTGTCATGTCTTCTGGTGGTCTGTGAGGGTCTTGGATTCTGGGCATTACATGGTGAAGTCCCTTTTTTGTCTATGATGATAGGCATGCACTTCCTCATTCAGGAGAATACCTAAGTCAGGGAGGAGTAAATCCAGAAGGCAGACCTCTCCGGAGTAGTAAGTTTGGGTGTTGCTTGGCCAGGTGAAATAAGTTCCTTCTAGGGCTGGAGACTTGGGAGAGAAATAGGTACAATTTTCTTGTTTTTCAATACATAAGGCTTTCCCTAGGGATGACCTGGTGCTCAACATGGCAGGAACCTGTTGTTATTCCATTGACTATAGTTAAGTATGTGACTCCTAACCCAGTGTAGGTCATTTGGTTCATTCTTAAGTGTAGTATTCAAGCTCCCATTCAAGATAAATGTAACTCCACCCTGCTAAGAAAAATTGGGGGATGGGGGATCAGCCACCCTCAGCTACCTGCTAACATTTCAGGCTGGTAGTTGATTACCTTTCTCTAGCCCACCACCTGTTAGCACCCAACACCGTCACCAGTCAGACAACTGTTAATTCCACTGTTGGACCTCGCAGTCTGATGCTTGATTAGCTTTCCTCAGTCATTCTCACCAGTACACCACACTCACCAGTCATGGAGCTGCTGACTTTGATGCTGAACTTTACAGGCTGGCACTGGTTAGGTTCTCCTCAGCCACTGCTAGCACTCAAGACTCAAAACTCAAGCCAGATGGGCTTTCACTTACACGTGTGTGGAGTTACAGACCTGGAGACCTTGTCAGGTGGTAATGAAGATTCATTTATTGTACTTAGTGCATCACTTTTATAGCCAAACTGATGTCATCCCTCACAGCCAATCCCAGAGCCCTGCAACACACCCCTTGTGTACATCACTCATGGTGTACATCACCCTGTATCAGATGCTTGGGTCATAAGTCGGGTCACAAGTCAAGTCATGAATTGCTGTTTTCCTTTCTGTATCACATGCTGCTCTTACCTGCAGGGAGGGTCAGAGAGGTCTTATGACCCACATCTGTGTCCCTGGGAGTTGCTGGCTGAAAGCTAGCCCTTTCATACCTAACTCAAACTGGAATACAGCTCCAAAAGGCTTTGGAGGCTATTAACTGGCTGTGCTCATGGCTTCATATCTTCTTGAAGGAGCTTCGTTCATTGTATGATTGTCTGAGGGGCCCTACAGAGCTTCCCTCACTCCACAGTATAATGCAAGAAGAACATATTGTTCTCCAAAAATCAACACTGCTTTGCCTGGAGGCTTCACTGTTAGATTTGACTTCTCTCTCCCCTTAATGGGGATAATTCTTGCTCCAGGAGACCATCCAGTGGGGTTGATATGGCTGTCTCATGGGCCTCAGGAATGGGTGCACCCTGCATATCAGAGTCCAAAAGATAACCACTGCCTGGAAGCAATTGCTATCATGATTTGAATGCTTCAGCAGAGAACTCTCCACCTTTTTGGCATGGAACCTGAATGCCTGATTCTCCCTTTTAATAAGGGCCTCTTGGATTGGACCATGTAGCATAAATGACTCCTTCCCTATCTTCTTTGAGGGTTTTCCTGGCACTATTGATAATCATTTGCCACCCCATCAGCTCTTATCCAGCTTCCAGGAGTTGCTGCTACTGGCCCCTCCATCCCAGTATCCCAGGCCATACCTGTGGCCTGCCTCATATTCACTGATGCCTCCAACAAGGCTGCCTGTTTAGCCGGGGGAACACCAGTCCTGTGGCTGTGTGTTTGGCTGCTGTGACGCCAGCCCCGCACATGTGCCCTCTTCAGCCTGTTCAGCAGAGGGGTCAGCACTCCCACAGATGTATGCACAGAGGATGGGATGATAGATGTGGAGGCCTATACTGGTCTTTCCTACAACACTGCTCATGCATGGTCTTTACCACA
The DNA here is from genome assembly GCA_009823505.1 of Rhizomys pruinosus. Classification (NCBI taxonomy): domain Eukaryota; kingdom Metazoa; phylum Chordata; class Mammalia; order Rodentia; family Spalacidae; genus Rhizomys; species Rhizomys pruinosus. The sequence continues at coordinate 976,403 of VZQC01006199.1, read as the reverse complement.
GAGGGAGCTTGGCAGGGAGCTGTCTCCAGGTCTGTACTGCACAGGAGCACACCAAGTTGAACATCTGGGGAAGCCATGGGCTTATTCTATCAGATCACTCCAAATCCAACCTTCTCCCTGGAGTTCCTGCTTAGAAGTTTGTACTCAAGTAGAGCTATTATGCTCTGCCTACTATTTACATTGATCATAAAAAGTAAGGCTTTCCATTTTAAGAAATCACAGGGTGCTAAGATAGCCCTGGTCATGTGTTTCCAGCCATGAGAGGTGTTGATGACACCCAAGGAAAAGGTATCTGAAAGGCTCTATACTTATGGAGAGTGTGGACCATCTCTAGAAATGGCTTTGCGGTAGTCATTGATGGTGTTAGAGTCATAAGGATACCAAAGGAGTGGGTGTTGAGGCACAATTACAGGAAAGACCTCCTGGGGGTGTAAAAGGCTGAGAGGCCATCCCGATGCATGATCCCACTGAGCACCAAGAGTTGCAAAAGGCTGAGGAGCTGGCAGATGACCCAGGTTTGAGGAAGCCAAAGGGGCAGCCATGGGTTCATTAGAGGTATAGTGAGAAGAGAGTGGAGGTTCCTAGGAAGGAGCAGGGTCTCGAGAGTCCTCCAGATCTATCAGAGGGATGGATTCTGGCTCTAGGGCCTCATGAGCACTTCTTGGGGTGAGTCAGTGCAGGGAGGAGTACTGTAACAATCATTTTTTATTTGAGCTTGCAATATCTCAGAGATATTTGTCTGTTTCTGGCCTAAACACTGGAGGAGAATAGTTACAATGGGGGAGAAGAGCCAGGGGGCACATTGGAGGGCAATGTCTCAAAGTTTCTCAGCCTGAAGGAGAGGCTCCCTAGAAGGTAGATTTCCCATTTTTCCCAGGGTTTGCATGCCTTACACTACGTGGATTGCTTCAGGCCCCTGTTTGAAGGCACCAGTTGTGGGGCTGGTGACCCCATTGTTGAACAGGCTGAGGAGGGCACACTTGTGCAACTAGTGGTACAGCAGCCAAACACTCAGTTGCAGAGCTGCTTGATCCCATGACCAAACAAGCTGAAGAGGCAGCTGTGGGAATGATGGCCCCAATATCAAACTAGCTAAAAAGAGCACTTGTGCAGTAACAGCTCAGGGATCAGGTCAGATGGTGCAAATCTGTAAAAATCTGTTTATTTCCACACAGCCAATAACTTAAATAGGTCTGGGATGGGCAGCCTCTACATCATGTGACAGCACCTCTTAGTTGTTGGCTTCCTCCATGTCCTGAGGTTCCTGCCTCCCTGGTTACCAGCCTCATGGCCCTAGGTATGGAAGTCATGCCCAGCAGTGGCTCAACTGCCAGGGGCCATAAGGAGGTAAGCAGGAGGGAGCAGAGGATGGTCCTCAGAACAGTGAGTGAATCTGAATGTATCTGAAGACCTGGGAGTTGTGTCAGTGAGCAAACTCATTTATTTGCGGGGATTTTAAGCACTTACATAGAGTTTTGGTGGGTGCTTTGACCAAAAGGTGGGCAGGACAGAGGGGGAGCCTATGTTCATTCTGCAATGGCTATGTTTTATGGCAGGAATACCATAGCCCCCACCATGATAAGCTTCTGGTTTGTACCATTAGCCTCCTGAGGACAGGGCAGACATGGCTCAGGAGGGATAAGCTTAGGGATGCTACACTTCAAGCTACACTTCAAGCTACACTCCCCTGGGGGGGTGGGCTGCAGGTGCCTGATGTCCAATATGATGAGTGGGAGTGACTCTCATCTCCTGCTGGCCTTTAGGTTATCGGGGTAGAAGCCAGCTCTCTTATACTCAGCCATAATGGATTTATTTGGCCTCACAGATCCCCTTTTGTTTTTTGTAATGGGGAAGTGTCATCAGTGTTCAAGGAGGGGCCTGGTATTGCACCAGGACAGTCTTGGCTGCTGCCTCAGTGAGGTTGTTAATTCAGCCTTTAATGAACTGGATAACACAGGGGTCAGTTACTAAGAGCAACCCTAAGGTGACAAATGGTTCTATGAAAGGGAACATCCAGGTGGTTAAGGGGTTGGAGAACCAGGAGACAGATAATTGGGAAGAATATTGTAGCATTATGAATATTCCTGCTGGATGAATCCCAATGGCTTGGAGGAAGCCTGGAGAGTTTGGTAGAGACCCTGCCCTTGAATATTTGTGCATGGAATGTAAACACAGGAATTGTTAGTCATATTATTGTTGGCACCCCATATCACTATGTTTCCTGTTTACTTTTATGGCTAGGCCTGCTGAACCTTGGATTCTATCTATCTCCTGAAGCTTTCCTAACATCTAGCATGAATACATGGTGCTGTCGTAATTTCTTGTTACATAGAAAATTGTCCTGGGGTAACCTCTGCAAGCTGTGTGAGATATAAAAGTTTAAGACTCAGAAATAAAACTTTGTCAGCCTTCCTTCAAGTTGGTTGTCCATGTCCTTTATCAGACTGGTGGTACAGGTCCCAGAACCTATATTTCCTCACAAATATCAGACCCAAAGTTCTGTTTGGAGGTCCTTAAGGGCCTTTACATATTGTTCCACTATCCCAGACACACTGACATAAAAGCAACACTCTTCCCCCCAAAACATGCAAGTTCCTCTGTGTTCTGCAGTTAAGAGGTCCAGAGCATGCCAATTCTGTAACACTACCCCACCCAGTGAAGTTATCTGTCTTTGGAGTGACTCAAGGCAGAAGCCATGGCCTGATCAAGCCTATCTGAAAGTCAGCTTCCATATGGTAGACTGCCACAAGGGAACCTCCTGCTGTCCCTGCTGCCATGGTGGAGAGTGCTCATAAAGAGGGGAGTGAAGATCTCCTTCCTTTGGTGGTCTGGGTGCAGAATCCAGGCAGCTTCTTCCTTTTCATAAAGATAAAGCTGGAGACTTGAGTGCACAGAACTTAGATCAGGGACTTCCCAGGATCACCTGAAGCACAGGTAGGAGTCCGATGCTTCAGCCAGGTGGTCTGTTGGATAATTCTATCCCTGGGATGTTGGATAATTGTTTCATTGGTTTGTTGGATAATTAAATTATTGTCTTAAAGCCAGGCGTGGTGGCGCACACCTTTAATCCTAGCACTTGGGAGGCAGAGGCAGGTGGATCTTTGTGAGTTCAAGGCCAGCCTGGCCTACAGAGTGAGTTCCAGGCCAGCTGGGGCTACAGGGAGACCCTGTCTCAAAAAAAATTATTGTCTTGTGTGGCTGTCAGTGTGGAGTCACCCTGCTAGCTGGTATTAAAGGTGGGCCTGTTAAATCATTGTCTGATGTAGCTGTCAGGGCTGAGTCACCCTGCTAGCTGGTATTAAAGGTGAGCCTGTTGCCACTGTGAGACTTGAGTGCACAGAATCCCAAGAGGATGGTATTGATCAGATCTTAAACAGAATAATAGATGAAAATTTTCCGAAACTAAAAAAAAGACAAACCCATACAAATACAAGAAGCACATAGAACTCTAAGCAGACAAGATCAGAAAAGAAACTCCCCATGCCATATCATAGTTAAAACACTAGACACCCCCAAAAAGACAAAATTCTGAAAGCCACAAGAGAAAAACAACAAGTTACATATAAGGGAAAACCCATCAGAATTACAACTGACTTCTCAGTGCAAACTATGAAAGCAAGAAGAACGTGGAGCAAAGCATTCCCAGTGTTAGAGGACTATAGAGGCCAACCCAAGTTACTACACCCAGCAAAAATATCGATTATAGCTGAAAGAGAGAGAAAAATCTTCCATGACATAAACAAGATGATAGAATACATGTCTAGAAAACAAACCCTTCAGGAGATCAGAGATCTCCCAAGACCACCTGAAGCACAGGAAAGAGCTGGGTACTTCAGCCAGGTGGATTGTTTGATTGGATTTCATTGTCTTTGTTGATCATTGGCCTGATTGGCAGGTGTGGCTGTGGGGGTGGAGTTATCCTCCCAGCTGATATGAAAGGTGGGTTTGTGTGAGTCTTGAGATTGAGCTTGAGGATCTCCCAAGACCACCTGAAGCAATCTAAAGACCACCCCACCCCCACCAACTGGGAATACTGAAGGAAGGAGTGTCCAAGTGGATGCTTTGGAGAACCTTCCGAACAGAAAGGGAAGAGTGAGTTGGACTTCCAATAGAAAGCCTAAAGTTTACAGAAGTCAGCACTCCATAAGCAAGGAGTAAAGGAGAAAAACAAATCAATCAAACAAACAAGGAAGGCATCTCTTCTAGTTTGTCTTCATTGCTGTGACAAAACACTCTGACCGACACCAACTTGGAGAGGAAAGGGTTTATTCAGCTTACAACTCCCAGGTCACAGTTTATCACTTAGGGAGCCCAAGGCAGGAACTCAGGGCAGGAACCTGGAAGACAGGAGCTGAAGCAAAGGCCATGGAGGAATGCTGTTCATTGGCTTGCTCCTCTGACCCATGCCCAGCCTTACCTCTTATACAGTACACAACCACCTGTCCAGGGTGGCACCACTCTTTGTGGGCTGGGCCTTCCCACACTGCTCGACCATCAAGACAATACTCCACAGATGTGGCCACAGGCCAATCCAATGGAGCAAATTCCCCAAGTGAGGCTCCCTCAACCCAGGTGTGTAAAGTTGACACTAAAGCTATCCAGCACAGCATCTGAAGGAGGCAAGCAAAGCAAGCCTTCAACACAATGAAGAAGCATTTGGGATTCACATTGAAATACAGGCAAGGAGAAGCATATATGCCAGGAACACAAAGAAGAGACAGCATGGGAAAGGTGCAGGATAATCCCACACCAAGTTCTAATAACCCTGTGGAAGATTCTGACAGTGGGATCCCCCAGGGGATGGCCCAGGAAACAGATATTAGAAGTACAATTGTGAACATACATAAAGAAGTACAAGATTATAAACAGCAAATCAAAGAATTAAGAAAAGAGAATGAAGAACTCAAGAAGGACCTAGAGAGAGAGAATGACAAACTCCAGAAGGGAGTGGAAACACTGAAAAGATCCCATGTTGAAAAAGATAAGGAAACCAACCAGCGAAGCAAAGAGCTACAGGAAGAGATTGAGAAGCTCCAAAAGGAAGTGGAAATACTAAAGAAATCACAGGCGGAAATGAAAAAGGAAATAGAACACTAATCCAATCGAGAGGAAAGAAGGAAAAAAGTCTCAGAAAGCATAGGGAGGAAGCAGAAACAAAGACTATCAGACCTGAAGATACACAGACAACTAAAACTCAAGTAAAGAGTATAAAATTTAAAATACACGAAATGGAACAACCAGGAACTGTAGGAACTATGAAAAAGATCAGAACCTCACATCATAGTAATGAAGAGGAGAAGAAGAAACCCAAGGAACTGTATTGATCAGATCCCAACAGGATAACAGATAAATTATCCCCACTAAAAAAAGAAACCAAAAATACAAGAAGCAGCATAGAACTCCAAACAGACAGAATCAGAAAAGAAATTTCTAGCATGCCACATCATAGTTAAAATGCTAGACACCCAAAAAAAAGACAAAATCCTTACAGCCGACAAGATGAAAAACAAGTTACCTTAAGGGAAACCTATCAGAATTACAACTGACTTCTCAGTGCAAATATGTAAAGCAGAAGAGGGTGAGCAACAGCATTCCAAGTGTTAAACGGACCATGAGTCCAACCCAGTTATTTAACCCGGCAAAAAGAGTCAATTATAGTGGAAGAAAGAAAAAATCTTCCATGACATAAAAATTGAAAGAAGACATGATCCAGAAACTCCAACCCTTCAGAGAATACGTTGAAGCCATCAAAGACAGAAGAAAGGACAAACTATCCCAAGCACCTAAAAGAAGAATAATAAACATAACTGCAAGAAGTAGAAACCTAAACCAAAACAGCAAATGATAATAAGCAAAGAGAAAACACAACATATCAGTCATAACCTTAATATTAATGGACTAAATTCCCCAATCAAAGACATAGACTGGGAGATTGGATAGGAAACAGAAACCCACCTATAATATGCTGTCTACAAGAAACACATCTTACACTTCAAGGACAGGCACCGACTTAAATTGAAAGGATGGAAAAATATTCCAAAAAATGGTACCTAAAAAGAAAGCATATGTTTGCTTTTTAATATTAGACAAAATACACTTCAAAGAAAAGAATCAGAAGACACGAAGAAGAGCAATACATTTTTATCGATAAGGAACAATTCACCAAGAAGATTTCACAATTAATGAATATATAGCCAAACTCTTGGCACCAAACTTATAAAGACAATTCTCCTGAACCAAAGTCATAACAACTCCAGTAGCACTCATAGTAGGGACTTCAATACCCACACTGACCCTTTGACAGGTCAACATGACAAAAATAAACAAAGACATCTGAACTGAAATAAAGATGCAGCCAATGGACCTCACAGAATTTACCAAATATTCCACTCAATATTAGAAAAACTTTCTACTCAAGACCCCACGGAACATGCTCCAAATTAGGCCCTGGTGCTACATTAGAAAAAACAGAAAGAAAAATATCAACACTAAGTATGATAACTTTTACTTGAAAGTCACAGTGAGAGGCAAGAAAGAGAACTTTAAAGGTTGCAAACAGACAGGAAAAATACACAAAATCATAGCAGAAATCAAGAAATAGAAACAAAGAAATGATACAAAAAATCAAATGAATCCGAAATTTGTTCTTTGAAAGATAAACAAGATAAGACAACCTCTACCAGTTTAACCAAAGAAAGAAGGAACACTCCAAATCAAGTACATCCAGTTGATGAAAATGGGAATATCACAACAGACAAGAAAGATCCAGAAATCTTATGGGAATACTTCAAAAACCTATACTTCTTACTCAAGTTTGAAACCTGAGAAAGGATGAATATCGAAATCCTGGGAATCACCAATGACTCAAATATAAGAGATTGACAGTTTAAACAGACCCATAATAACAATGAAGAAATTGAAGATGTAAAAGGAAACTCCCAAACTAAAAAAGCCAAGGCCAAGAAGTTTCAAGGCAATCTATAAATATATTCAAAAAAGACTACAACCATTACTACTCAGTTGTGTTGAAGGATACAAACGAAGGGATTTCTCCAAATCCTTCTATGAAGCCACATCAACGCTATAAAAACCAGGCAAAGATACAACAAAAGGGAGAACTAGAACCCATCTCCCTATAACACAGATGCCAAATTTCTAAAACAGGTATACTGGCATATCGCATACAGACCTCACATAAAAAGATCATCCATCAATGACCAAAGTTGATTCATACCAGAGATGAGGGATGGTGCAACATATGAAAATCAATGAGTATCATACAAGCAATATAAATGGACTGAAAGACAGAACCAACACATCATCTCAATGATGCAGAAAAACCTTTGACAAAATCCAGCATCCCTTCAGTGTTTAAAGCAATACAGCAAATAATGATTTGTTAATAAAAAAAAAGCCATTACAGGAATACATCAGGCCAACATCACAGGAAACCAACATATCTAAATGAGAAGAGAACAAGAAGCAATTCCCTTAAAGTTATGAAACATTTTTGTGGCAAAGGATGCCCCCGTCACCACTCCTCTTCAAATAGTGCTTGAACTGTGCTAGGGAATAATTGCAAGTTAAAGGAAATTAACAGAATACTAATTGGAAAGAGAGGCTCAAAGCTATCCCTATTTGGTCGCGTGATATTATGTTTTCCTAAACTTCAGGTCTCTAAGGTGAAAGAAGAGACAATCCTCCCACAGAGGGAGAAACCTGTCACTGCTGATACATCTAAACATTAACTTCCAGAATATATAAAACTCTAAAAACAAAAAGAAAACACAATGAGTCACTCAAAAGATGAACTAAAGAGGTGAATAAGAGACTTACCAATGGAGGAAATAAGATGCTAAGAAACATCTAAAAAGTTAACATTGGTAAAATTAAGGAATGCAAATTTAAAGCCATTAACTACATGCATAGGCATAAGAAAAAACTTCCCTTAATCAGAAGCAGCTGTTGCATGGATTCAAGGTCAACTGTTGGCAGCCTACCACATAAATAATGTGTGCTGTACCACGCCATAAGGTGGCGCTGACTTTCTGAGTTGCTAGAACAACTACAAGCCGGTTCCCGCCGTTGCCTTTGCATTGGGCAAACTGCGCTCCCGGGCCCGAGTTCTCTGGGCCCTCGCCTTGGGCATGCTAATGAAGCATCAGGGCACTGCACCAATCCAAAGCATACACGAACCCTCTGGACTTCTATATAAGCGGTGCTTCTGCCCATTTCGGGGTCCTTCTCACAAAAGAGCTGTGCACATAAATATTACCACAGAAGAAGCCTGTTGTCCGCGTGAAGTTCTTGCCATCGGGACTACACAGCGCGCGGGACAAGTTGGTGCCGAAGACCCGGGAGCCTGACATTGTTTTTGCTGGCGCTGAGAGGACCCTTCACTTTGTTAAAGAGGGTTCAGAACTGTGGCCAAGTAAGTTTTTCTTTAAGTTAAATTCTGAGAGATATGCTTTTCTGACGATCTAGGAGGGAAGTTCGATCGGAAGCTTGGCCTTAATTAGTTTATTTGGCTGGTGATATCTGATCAAAAGTCTGTAATATCAAACAAATAGAAATTAAGGATAGGCAACAAGCCCCTTTGAGGAACTTCAGGAAAGCATGTCAGAAACAGAACGGAGTGAAAGGTTAGATGCGCATTCAAAGAAAAAAGAAGATGCTAGCGAGATTATTAATAAAGGTACCTTATACACATTTAGAGACCTACAAGCCCTGACATTAAATGATTCAGATTCTAAGGAAAAATTACCGGCTATCTGAGGAGGAGGAATTAGAGGAGGAAGCAGCCGGTACAAAAATGAACACTTTCGCTCCGCCCGGCGAAAGAAAAGGGTAAAACTGAAAGTAAACGGGCCTCATAACTCTCCCGCTTCCCTGCCTTCCGCCCCGCCGCCGGATGTGCCGAAAAAATGTTCTACTTCCTTCTGTTCACCAGAGGTGCGACATGCCATAAGGCAAATGTTCCCAGTCATAGAGGACGCTGATGGTGAGCGCGGTTATCAGCCCGTAGAACATAAGCAAGTTAAAGAATTAGCAGAGTCAGTCCGCGCCTATGGAGTTAATGCTAATTTCACTGTGTCTCAAGTAGAGCGATTAGCCAGCACTGCCATGACACCCACAGACTGGCAAGATGTTGCTAAGGCTTCCCTCCTCACTATGGGGCAATATCTAGAATGGAATGCGCTTTGGCATGATGCCTGTCAGGTGCAAGCCCACTCTAACGCTACAACTGGAGGCGAGGCAGCCCGATAGACATTCGACATGTTTACTGGTCAGGGAGAACATGCTGCTTATCAGACCGGTTTCCCGCTTGTAGTCTATGGTCAAATATCAACTGCAGCCCTTAGAGCGTGGAAGGCGTTAACAAATAAAGGGGAAGTTTCGGGCAATTTAACAAAGATAGTACAGGGCCCGAGTGAGCCCTTCTCTGATTTTGTTGCTAGGCTCCTAGAAGCTGCAGGGAAATTTTTTGGGGACCAGGAACAGACATTTAGTGAATCAATCCAACATTTGGTGACTCTGAGTACAAAGTGGTTAATGGAGTTTACTAAAAAATGTCATATGTCTATGCTAGCTGTCTGTGTGTTAACTGTTCGCTCATGTGTCTGATTTTTGTCATATGTGTTCCTTTGTGTTGATTTCTGATAAAAGTGGCCACTTCAAAGCTTTTTCATTCTATATTGTACACATAAATTAAACTTACTTTCGACATGCCTCTTAAACTTTTTAAAAGGCCTAATTTGAACCCGGGTTACTAAGTTCCTACAAACACTCTAACTGGTTTTCTAAAGGGTTATGTGTTATCTTTAATGGACTAATAGCTGGGCGTGGTGGGGCACCCTTTAATCTAGCCCTTGGGAGGCAGAAGGCAGGCTGATCTTGAGTAAAAGTCAAACTGGTACTACGAGCGAGCTCAGGACAGGAGGGGAAATGAGAGCTGGGGAACCACGTAGAAGGGCCCACGAGCAAATGTGTTTTTAAAGTGCAGCTTTGATTCCAATCCGCCGGAGACAGACTGTGGACCTCCACCCTAAGGTGGTTAAATTTAAATAAGAAATTCTTTAAAATAAAACTGTTTTATGTTACTTTAAGCCCAGTCTTCAAGCTGTGTGTATTTGTGAGTGAATGGGAGTTCCCTGCTTTCAATTCATTATAGTCCTACAGTTTTAAATCTATTTAGCTAACTATTAAAAATAGATTCGATTCATAGAAAATATTTGCTTTATACCCTTAGTGTTACAATTTGTAATTGGGTTTATACTTGCAGACTATTCAGTTTAATGAAGATATTGTTAGTATTAAACAGCCAAAACATGGTTTGATTTCAACAAAGGTTATGGGTGATTTATCAAAAAATTTAAAATAATCTACACTGGTTACACACTTTCAACATCTAAAACAAGATGCAATCTAAATTGTTTTTTCGGAGTTTCTCACAACATGTGGTAATTGTTTATAGGAATCATCTTTAGAGTTGACTGTTTAAAGATGCCATTTGGTTTGTGTTTGCTTTCACAAAAGTAAATTGCTTGCTTTGAAATTTAGCTAGCTTTTTTTTGGGTGGGGCAGTTTTGTTGACCCTTGGGGACCAGGTGTGGCGCACACACCTTTAATCCAGTACGGGGAGGCAGAGGCAGGCAATCCTTGTGGCTCCAGGCCAACTGAGAATTCAGCATATTGGAACGCAGAAAAAAAAAAAAGTGGGCAAGAGGAATGTGTGTCTGAGAGGCTGGGGGATAGTGCAGCTGTTAAAGACTGAGGCTAGAACCGCAAAAAAAAAAAAAAAAAAAAAAAGTTCATCCCCAACACCCACAAGGACAAGTCATCGTTAAACGCACACATCACACCCTTAAAGCCCACATTACTAAACAAAAAGGGGGATGTGGAAATGTACGCCCTTTGCACCAAAAACAATTAGCTCAGTAACCCTATTTACTCCAAATTTTTTAAATTTGGATGACCAAGGCCACTCCACAGCTGAGCGTCACAATTCCTGGCCAACAACACAAAAGGAATTAGTAAAGTGGAAAGATGTAATATCTAAAAAATGGAAAGGCCCGGATCCAATATTAATATAAGAGCCAGGGAGCTAGTTTGTGGTTTTTCCACAGGAAGAAGAGAATCCAATTTGGGTACCTGAACGGCTGACACAAAAAGTGTTGGAGGAAAAGGATAGAGGTGCCCCTGCTACTGTCACTCGTGATCCTGATGGAGATGATGGGGGCAAAAGGGGAAACGCGCTGGGGAATTTTATCAGCATTCCCGAGACCGATGCCAGTTTCATAATAGTAAAGTATTCCCCCACCGCTTCACTACTAATTCCTCCCTAGAGTTACCTTATCTGCCAATGGATAAAGAGATTGCTAGTATTACTGAGAATAGAAGCCTTCTGCTCATTGGCAGTCTATGTTTTTTCATTTCAGCATTCCTTAATCTCTCAAAATATAACATTAGTCAATCAGAGTGTATTATCCTAGGCAAACAGACTGCAGTCTGGACAATTACACCAGACCTATCTGATAATCCCTCTTCCTATTTTGTTGGTATGTCCATGATTAATGGGTAGTGGCCATTCAAACATATTGACAACAGACCACCTACCCAACCAAGGTATTCTCCACATTGCATGGGCGCCAGGCCGAAAGGCCTGTGGCCGTGGACAGGATGCCAGTCACAAACTAGCACATGGGAAAATAAGAACTTATCCTTTGCCTTTTCCCCTGGAATCTCCCAGTAACTTGGAGATGATAATGCCTCCATTCTCTCCCTGAACTCGAACTCCTCCAAAATGTACAAACAGCCCAATCACTCAACCATTTATCCTCCTCTGTAGCACAAGCCCTGGATTTACAAACCCAGGCTAATGCCCAGCTATAGGGCGGACTTATGGTAGTAAACAAAAGGATAAACCTAGTCCAAAAACAAATAGATGTATTGTGACAGCTGGCCCAGCTTGGCTGCGAGTGGAAATACACTGGTCTGTGTGTAACCAGCATCTAATATTATAATTTCACAAAAGCAGCAAAATTGTCTAAACAATTGTCCAGTTATCTTTTAGGAAATTGCACTGGAGAATTTGACAGCTTGAATCAACTCCGCATGGCGATTTCACGTGAACTCGACTTAGAGTGGATGCCTCCCTTGCGGAAGGACTGGCCTCCTGGATAACTGCTGCCGTCTCACACTCGGAAGAAGACTGGAAAAGTGAAGAAAAAAAAGAAAAAAAAACAAAAAAAACAATGGCAGGGGGGCCAGGGTTTGCCTATTTTTCTAGGTGGAGGGATTAGAATTATGCTCTGGATTATTTGTAGGCTCCGTGCCCAACACCAGCGCGATAAAGTTGTCATTGCACAGGCCCTTGCGGCTTTGAAAGCAGGCTCCTCCCCAAACATTGGCTTAGTATGCTGGAGAAGTAGTAAATGACGGGTAAGACCTGCTGCAAGTATACCACCTAAGACGGGAAAGACCAAAAGGTGTCTGTCCACCCCATGACGGGTAAGGAAAACCTCTGCAGAGGCAACCTAAGACAGGCATTCTCCCAGCAAATTTTAATAGAGTCTCTGACAGGTCATGTCGCTCCTGAACAGTCAGCTGCGGCCCAGAGACCTTGCTCTATTAAAACAGAAAAGGGGAACTGTTGGCAGCCTACCACAAAATGTGTGCTGTACCACGCCCTAAGGTGGTGCTGACTTTCTGAGTTGCTAGAGCAACTACAAGCCGTTTCCCGCCGTTGCATTTGCATTGGGCAAACTGCGCTCCCGGGCCCGCGTTCTCTGGGCCCGCGCCCTGGGCATGCTAATGAGACATCGGACGGTGCACCAATCCAAAGCATACCCGAACCCTCTGGACCGCTATATAAATGGGTGCTTCTGCCCCATTTCTGGGTCCTTCTCCTAAAAGAGCTGTGCAAAATAAATATTACAGCACAAGGATAGGTCTTAGTCGTGAAAAGAGTTCTATGCGGGACACAGCTGTGCAAACTATGTCAACCGATTTACAAATGGGACCTCATAACTCAAAGCGTCTGTACATCAAAAGAAACATCAAGGAAGTTGAAGAGAAACCCACAGAGAGGAGGAAACCATTCACTCAACACATCGATCCTACAAAGCACTGATTTCCAAGAATTATAAACTACTCAAAAACAAAGAGAAAGATAATGGAATCACTCAAAGATGAGCAAGAGCTGAACATGAGACTTCACAGGTGAGGAATTACAATGGGCTGAGAATCATCTTTAAAAGTGTTCATCACTACTAGAAATGCAATTTAAACGACATTTAAGAATATCCCCACTCAATAGAGACTGGCTAGATCAAGACAAAGAAATGATACCAGTGCTAGAGAGAGTGTGGTTAAAGGGGAACTTAATCCACTGTCGTGGGAATGTAAACTTGTACAGCAATAAGGAAGCAGTGTGGTGAAACCCTTGCGAAGCTCAAAATGATCTGTACCACTGGACCCCATATAATATCCTCTGGGTATATGCCCACAAGACTCATTTATCACAGGAACATCACAGACGCGTGTTTTTGCAGCTCTTTTCAAATAGCAAAAAGCTGGACCAATCCAAGTGTCCCTGGAACTGACCATGGATAGAGAAAATGTGGTAACTCTGACACAATGGGTTCTTTTCTTTTTTCTCTTTTTTTTTTTTTTTTGACCAGTCTCTTTTAGTCCCAAGCTGGCCCAGGCTGGCCTTGAACTCACAGAGATCTTGCCCCTCCTCTGCTCCAAGTGTTGGGATTAAAGGATGTGCCACACATGCCTGGCACTATAAGAGGTTTTAGCCTCATCATGGGTGCTGAGTAATTGACACCAGTGTCCTCTGCAAGAGGAGTTTAAGTTATTGTATCTGCTGAGCCATCCTCTCCAGCCACAATGGGTTCTATGCAGTAGTAAGAAAGATGACATATGAACTTTTCAGGTAATTGGATAGACTATAAGATATGATGTTTAATAGTAACACAGTCACCAGAAAAACAAACGATGATTGGTATCCCTCATATGTGATGCTAGTGTCATTTACCTAGTAGGAAGTATTTCTCATGCAAGTGCTCCTTGAGCTTTTGTCGAAGTATTGGAGAGTGAGGCATATTGGGAAAGACAGGCAACAAAACAACACAGAAAGACTTCTGCTCGACACAGTCAACTTCTGCATGGATAATTTTGAGAAATACTTGGAAAAAAAATGAAAAGCATGTTTTCCAGAATGCATGAGCTCTGGTGCGAGTAGGGTGGTAGGGAGGGGGACACGGGTCTATATTTGATTTGTAACATAATCTTGTACAAAAACAATGTATAAAAATTAATAAAAAAGATAAAGCTGGGGGTTATAATGGGCATGCAGAAACCAGAGATAGTAATGTTTGCACAGAGGGCAGTGGTGCCATTGCACCAAAGAAACAAAAGGGATTTGACACACGTGATCCTGGTGATGGAAACATTGTGAAGGCATTTGTGGTCAGAGATTGTGGAAGGTCTTACTAAACAGAGAAGGTGTTGAGTTAGAAATGCCAATCTACCAAAGAATCTCTCGAGAGGCCAAAAACTATGGAGGAAAAGCTTTAATAAAAGCTTTAATAAAAGAACATTACATCAAGGAAAAAGTACAGAACACAACACAGAGACAGTGACAGAGACAGATCGACGGGTCAGGCCGAGCACACTCCCATGGGACTGCAGGGCAGTGGCCCCGAGTTCCAAACCTCTCCCACTTTTATTCCCAGTTAGGGGATTTCCACTGCAGTTATGGTGACCCTTTCTCTGATTGGTGGGGTCTTGGTGGTTGCAGACCAGGCAGTCTTTCATTGGATCAGTCCACCTGTTCTGTACTTCTTTGTTTGAAATAATGGTTGTGTTTAGCAGTGCGTGAAGTCCCTTGGAGAGTAATGGGCTCCTTAGTGGGTGAGAAGCACTCCTACAGGGCTGGGAAAGTTCATCCTGACCTCAGGTAGCTCTGGGACCTAATAACTCAAGGTGGGAGGGAGTAACTATGGGAACCAGACCTACTTCAACTAGAGAGTTGCTCCTGCATGGTTAACCCTATCCTTTTGATTAACTTCTTTCTGAACTGGTCCTAACAAAGGAAGGTAGTGAGCTGGTTAAAAAGGGGGACACTGTGGAGCACCGGCCCAGCCCACATTGGTGTGTGTTACTGTAGGGAGGTTGTATTAATCACTTTTCTGTTGCTGTGATAAAACCACCATGAGCAAGGGAACTTATAAAAGGAAGAGTTTATTTGAGCTTACGATTGATGGTTCCAGGGGATCAGAGTCCATTGTGGTGGGAAGCATGGTGGCCGGGGCTGGAGCAGCAAGCCAAGGGTCACATCTTGCAATGAGCACAGGAAGCAGAGAGAGAGAGCAACTGTAGACCATGAGGCTTATTAAACTCACTAAGCCTGCCCCCAATAATGTACTTCCTCCAGCACAGCCACACCTTCTAAGACCTCCAAGAACAGTGCCACCAACTGGAGACAAAATGTCTGAATACTTAAAGCCTATGGGGGACACTCATTCAAACCACCACATTCCACTCCCTGGCCCCCATAGGCTCCTGACCATATAAAATGCAAAATGCATTTAGTCCAACCTCAAAAGTCCCCAAAGTCTTTACCAGTCTCAATTTTATTCAAAAGTCTATCATTCAAAATCTCTTCTGAGACACAGGCCAATCTCTTAACTGTAAGCTCCTGTAAAATCAAAAGACAAATTACATACTCCCAACATACAGTGGAATGGAATACACATTCCCATTCCATAAGGGAGGAATAGAGGCATAGTGAGGAAATACTGGACCAAAGCAAGATCGAAAACCAGCTGGGCAAACACCAGGTCCAGTAACTCCATGTGCAAGTTCTGGGACTTGACTTCCAAAGGGCTTAGATGGCTCAGCTCTTCCAGCTTTGCTTGCAGCATACATCTCTTTCTTAGGCTGGTACCACTCCCTGTATGCAGCTCTCCTTGGCAAA
Organism: Rhizomys pruinosus; assembly: GCA_009823505.1. Taxonomy (NCBI): domain Eukaryota; kingdom Metazoa; phylum Chordata; class Mammalia; order Rodentia; family Spalacidae; genus Rhizomys; species Rhizomys pruinosus. Next base: position 960,415 of record VZQC01006199.1, on the reverse strand, counting down.
TATCTCACAGGTCTGGCATCTCGAATGTCTTCTTGGGGTCTCTGCTGCCAAGCAGACTTCTCATTCACAACTTCACTCAATGACCTTTCGGGGCCTTCTTTATTCAAGGACGCCCCTGCTGCACTCTGCCTGGCCTCGTCTGCTCTCTGAAACCGTGGAGGAAGAACTGATGACCCCTTCACTCTTACAAACTTCATGCCTCTAAAGCCAGCACCACGTGAATGAAATTGTTGAGTCTGGCCTCAAGTTTGGGATGGACTCTCTCCTACTTTAACCACATTTACAAATTTTCTCTGCCCTGGAATTGTTGGAGTAGAAAACGCTTTCAGTATTTTCCTTTCAAAAGTTGGAGGATTAGCTGGGCATGGTCTTGCCCTGAAGGAACAGTTTCTGTTTACTTGAGGCCCCTCCTTAATCACTTTAATCTCACCTTTCCCATTGTTTACTTGTAAATAGCTAGGCCTCTCCTTAATCACTTTAATCTCCTTATCAAAAGGAAACTCTCCTTCATATGCCTTGGCCCCACCTTTAATCTTCCTAGTGCAGTTTTCAGATCCAAACTGTACATTCTGCATTTCTTTCTGCCCTATCTGCTCTTCTTCACTGTAGATCTGTATAATATTCACCATTAACAGCCATGCCACCATTTCTACATTAGGCTGTCTTGAAATATCCTCTGCCAAAGACATTAGTCCATTGCTTTTCAACTTAGCATCAGGCAAGCATTTGGGCTGTGGGCAAACTGCTGCCAGACTCTTTATCAAAATATCCCAGTTGATGCCTAAGTCTTTATTTTCTTCTGGAACTACACTTTTTGCAGCAATGCTTTCTTCCAGGCTTCTACTAGAATGGCCCATTAAGCTCTGCTTACAATAGTCAACAGTTTCCTAGCCCAAAGTTCCAAAGTCTTCCACATTTCTCCAAACATCCACTTGGTCAGGTTCTTCACAGCCAACAGCCCACTCTCTGGTACCAAATAACTGTATCAGTCTCTTTTCTGTTGCTGTGATAAAACCACCATGAGCAAGGGAACTTATAAAAGGAAGAGTTTATTTGAGCTTACAATTGATGGTTCCAGGGAATCAGAGTCCATTGTGGTGGGAAGCATGGTGGCCGGTGGCCAGGGCTGGAGCAGCAAGCTGAGGGTCACATATCACAATGAGCACAGGAAGCAGAGAGAGGGAGAGGCTGGAGACCACAAGGCTTGTTAAACTCACTAAGCTTTCCCCCAATAATGCACTTTCTCCAGCACAGCCACACCTTCTAAGACCTCCAAGAACAGTGCCACCACCTGGAGACAAAATGTCTGAATACTTACAGCCTATGGGGGACACTCATTCAAACCACCACAGAGGTGTTAGAGGAAACAGTGGTAAGCAATGGGCAGGTGAGAAATATGAAGAAAAAGCATTGTGAGGTATTGGGTTGGACAGCATAATTGAGGAGGTCTGCAGCGTACAGGACATACTGTGGCCAGGGCAATGTGGCATGTACTTCTCTCTCCATTTGGTATTCCTGTGATAGAATGTGGGATTGAGTGAGAACTGGCAGAGGGGTGAGCACAAGCTGATGGTGGATGTCAGCAGTGGGATATCTGGTATAGCCATGGGGGTAGAGTTTCCCCTGCACTCCTGCCCACCAACAATCATCCCAATAGTCCTCTATATTAAACTCTAACAGGTTACCTCAGATCTGGAACATGTTCCCTGGACTGTGTGTATCCTCTATCCTGCAAGTCCAATACCTGCAACCCCCATAGGTGTTAGTATCCTGAAAACATTACCCCTTGTTACGATATGGGAAGCAAGTGAATGAAGCTGGGATAGTAGAGGTGGAATTGGTGAAGACAGGAACAACGATGGTCTTCTGACAGCCTTGTAGGGGGCAATCACTAGTCCCTGTCACCTGATTTCTTCCTCCCCAGATTTCCCTGATGTAAAAACACCAGAGGTGAGTCCATGTTGGAGTTTTATCCACTGGTTGGGCTGAAACAGAATTAGTTTGCATTCTCATTAGAGTAGCTACTAGAATGGCAGAAAGCTGAGCTGAAGAAGAGCACATAGTTTTACAGAAGCAAAGAGGTGGTCAAGGTCTCTCCACGTTATGTTGTTCAGTCTTTGGGGGCGATGCCACCTCCTTCTCCACCTCCTTCAATCCCCCAGTGACAGGCATTCCATCTTTTTGGTCGGTGGGGATGAATCTGACTTTGAGGGCTGGGACCCAGATGGGCCATGGGCAGTAATAGGGGAGACACAAGTGAAGCTCCTTCCCAGTGTTATCTGTGGTCCTTTCCCCGATTATCTAGGGGGTCCTTCCACCTGACAATTATCTGAGAGTGCCTGGTGTCTGCTAATGTTTGGTAATCAGCTGATGTTTAGAATTTCCATATATGTTGAATAGGCTAAGCATTGTTAATGCCATGTCCAACTGGATGTTTGGGGGGCACTTGCTCATTTTTTGTTTTAATAATCGATTTTTTAGGACTTGGTGCATTCTTTCTGTGATACCTTTTCCGTGTGGATTGTAAGGGATACCTGGATGATCTGTGATATTCCACAAGTGACAAAAGGAATGGAAGTGGGAACTAATGAAAGCAGGCCCATTGTTAGTTTTGAGTTGCTTGGGGATGCCCATGATGGCAAAGGTGGAGAGAAGGTGTGTGTATTAGTCACTTTTCTGTTGCTGTGATAAAACCACCATGAGCAAGGGAACTTATAAAAGGAAGAGTTTATTTGAGCTTATGATTGACGGTTCCAGGGAATTAGAGTCCATTGTGGCAGGAGGAATGGAGGCTGGATCTGGAGCAGCAAGCCGAGGGTCACATCTCGCAAAGAGCACAGGAAGCAGAGAGAGGGTGACTGGAGACCACGAGGCTTGTTAAACTCACTAAGCCTGCCCCCAGTAATGTACTTCCTCTGGCATGGCCACACCTTCTAAGACCTCCAAAAACAGTGCCACCACCTGGAGACAAATGTCTGAATACTTACAGCCTATGGAGGACACTCATTCAAACCACCACATTCCACTCCCTGGCCCCCATAGGCTCCTGACCATATAAAATGCAAAATGCATTTAGTACAACCTTAAAAGTGCCCATAGTCTTTACCAGTTTCAATGCCATTCAAAAGTCTACAGTCCAAAGTCTCTTCTGAGACTCAGGCCAATCTCNACCATGGACGTGTTCCCCTCTCACACCAGGTTTATAAGGGTTTGTTGTGGCCTCATGGAAGCACAGAGATTTTAACAGCACTGGAGGGGGTATGGTGCTATACACCTATAATCTCAGCACTAAGTAGGTAGAGTCAGGAAGATGAAGAGTTCAAGGTCACCCTGGGCTACAGAGTGAGCTCGAGGGCAACCTGAACTACATGAGCCCTTGTCTCAAAAAAGCTGAATGTGGTGGTACACATCTGTAATCTGAGTACTGGGAAAGCTGAGGCAAGAGGATTAGAAGTTCCAGGACAGCATCTTCATGATCTTCCATGGCTTGCTGGACCACACAGCAAGACTATCTTAAAAAAGACATTCTGGAATGTTAATTAGGTCTCTGGATTCTCAGGATTTCTCTGCTTTCAGCTAAGAAGAATGAAGCTCAGAAAACCAAGAGGCTCAGATTGTTATTATCAAACTGCACAGGTCAGGCTGAAACCGAAATGTTTCATTACCAAGGCATTTCTTTCACGAGTTGGTGGTCAAGTTATCTTTGTTGTTTGGAACTCAGTGCACTGGGCAGGAAACCTGTGATAGCAAAGTCAGCTCAATTTGGCACATATATTTCTTTAGCAACAGTGAAGATTGGATGAAAGAATGTGTCTGAGTCAGCGCCACCTTGTCCTACATAGAAGATCGCATCTAGCCCTGGGGGAGTGAGGAGCAGTGATACCTTCCTGTATACAGAAGGGCCCATTAGAATGCTAGTTACCTTAATTAGACTCAATATTTTGAAGACCCAGGGCTCTGAAGAAGTAGTCCTGGTTTTGGATCTCTTCTTTTGCATGGGAGAAAAAGCTCTGCTTGATTTCAAATTCCCGAAGGGCAAGGTTCTGGCCAAGTCTGGACCAGAAGGCTATCGCATCTACCCAAGCACCCTGAGGTATGTGGTTCTGCCTCAGATTCCTTCTTCCCACCATGCTATCCCCCACATAATTGGAATTTCTCCCCGTGACCCTAACCTTGTTTTCCAGCCCCATTTTCCATTTTCATTCTAGTAAGTACAGAGCATCTGACTTTTGGGCTCTTATCTCCAATTTCTAGATTTTCACTAGCTTTTAGAAATTAAGAACCAGCTGTGAGTTTGTCCTTGCTGTTCTTCTGGCCTTCCATGAAGCAGCTTCGACATTGGTCGGGGATGGCTGTAGCTAACCATCCTGCCTGTGTGTATGTAGTTCTGATCATCCTGCTTCTGCAAGCATGCCTGATTGCCTCTACCCTCATAGGTGACTGGACGAGCTGTGGCTATAAGTGAGACTAAATGGGCTCTAGAGGATACTTGCTGTCCAGGTCTCCTGCAAGTGAGATGACTGGTGAAAGAAGGAGTGAGTGAGCATGTGAGCAATCACTCTATCCTCTAACCCTGGATCCTGTACCCCTGTGATCAAGCATTCAGGATGGGGCAGCGGCCTTTTGGTAACTGAAGGAACTTTGAGGGTCAGATTTAAGACAGGCCTAGCAAGAATGTTGGCTACTTTTCTTCCAGAGGCCACTGGGTACAGGGCTAGTGGAGTCAGTGGAGAGCTTGGCACAAGGTCTACATATCCCTGGTCTTCAGCAAAGAAGAGCCTTAACTGGTCTGTGTGGGCATGTGTGGAGGTCAGAGGTTGAAATCAGGATGTCTTCATCTATTGCTTTTCCCCTTATTTTTTGAGGTAGGGTCTCTCACTGAACCTGGAGCTCACTATTTCTGCTCTACTAGAGGCCAGCAATCCACAGCAATATTCCTTTCTCTCCCTCCTCTCACAGCACTGGGGTCACAGGCATGCACTTCCATGCCAAAATACTATGTAGGTGCTGGGGATCTGAACTCAGGTCTTCGTGCTTACACAACAGCCATTTTGCCCATGGCTCCATCTCCCCTGTCCCTGTAAGGAAATTTTAGGAGGCTAGTCTTCTTCGTTGTCTGAGATTTCTTCCTAGGCTATGAATATGACTGCAACCTAAGTGATTGTCCAGGCAATCACATCAGTTTATTTTGAGATATCCATTTTTCTCCCTAAAAGAAAAAATTTTGAGGGAGTTCTTTATCATCCTAAGAAGTAAAATCTTCCAGTCTGGAGTCATTTTGTTTAAACATAACCATAATGATTAGAAAATAAGTGAGATATCAGTATTTGGAGATTGTTGTCAGGCCAGCTTCTCTTTGATGCTGTGGTTGATTTTTTGTGATCATTTTCACTTTTTCATGAGGAGGTAGCCTAGGAGCTAGTCACCAAAGAAACCTGCTGTGAAGATTAACACTGTTTACTCCACAGGATGGAGAATCAATCACCTAGGAGACCAACTGCTGGGCCTCAAAGAGAAGGTGGCCTGTCAAGAGTCTCTATATCTGGTTGAGATACAAAGAGCCATCCTGAACATGAACAGTATCAGTCCACAGACAGGAGCCTGGATTGAATGAAAAAGAGAAACCAGAAGCATGCATCCCTCATTTCCAGCAGCAGATGTCCTGTGACCATCAGCATGCATCCCTCAGTCATTTCCAACAGCAGATGTCCTGCGACAATCAGCATGCTCCCTCAGTCATTTCCGGCAGCAGATGTCCTGTGACCTTCAGCATGCATCCCTCAGTCATTTCTGACAGCAGATTTCCTGTGACCATCAGCATGCATCCCTCATTTCCAGCAGAAGATGTCCTGTGACCATCAGCATGCATCCCTCAGTCATTTCTGACAGCAGATGTCCTGTGACCATCAGCATGCATCCCTCAGACATTTCTGACAGCAGATGTCCTGTGACCATCAGCATGCATCCCTCATTTCCAGCAGCAGATGTCCTGTGACCATCAGCATGTGTCCCTCAGTCATTTCCGGCAGCAGATGTCCTGTNCCCACTTCCACTCTTACCAACTTTTCCTGCCTCTAAAGCCCGCACCACGTGAATGAAACTGACAAGTTTGTCTCCTGCAAGTTTGGGATGACTCTCTTCCTACTTTAACCACATTTGCAATTTTTCTATGTCCTGGACTTGTTGGAGTAGACAACGCTTTCAGTATTTTCCTTTCACAAGTTGTTGCGACGGATTCGCTGGGCCATGTCTTGCCCTTGAAAGGAACAGTTTTCTTGTCTTCTTGATGCCCCCTCCTTAATCACTTTAATCTCACCTTTCCCCATTGTTTACTTGTAAATAAGCTAGGCCTCTCCTTAATACACTTTTTAATCTCCTTATCAAAGGGGATCCTCTCCTTTCACATGCCTTGGCCCACCTTTAATCTTCCTCAGTGCAGTTTTCAGATCCAAACTGTACATTCTGCATTTCTTTCGGCACCATCTTCTCTTCTTCACTGCAGATCTGTACAATATTCACCATTATCAGCCATGCCACCATTTCTACATTAGCCTGTCTTGAAATATCTCTGCCAAAATACCATTAGCATTGCTTTTTACCTTAGCATCAGGCAAGCATTTGGCCTGTGGGCAAACTGCTGCCAGACTCTTTATCAAAATATTCCCGTTGCTGCCTAAGTCTTTATTTCTTCTGGAACTACATTTTTTGCAGCATGCTTTCTTCCAGGCTTCTCTACTAGAAGGGCCCATATTAGCTACTGCTCTACAATAGTCAACGTTTCTAGCCCCAAGTTCCAAAGTCTTCCACATTTCTCCAAAACATCCACTTGGTCAGGTTCTTAACAGCTCAACAGACCACTCTCTGGTACCAAATAACTGATCAGTCCTTTTCGTTGCTGTGATATTCAACACCCCACCTTGACAAAGGGAACTTATAAAAGTAAGATTTTATTTGAGCTTACTGTTTTGACAGTTCCAGGGAATCAGGTCCATTGTGGTGGAAAGCATTGGTGGCCGGTTCGGCCAGGGCTGAGGCAGCAACGCTGAGGCTTCACATTCACAATGAGCCACAGGACGCAGGTTGTTGTGTAGGGAGAGGCTGGAGACCACAAGGCTTGTTAAACTCACTAATGCTTCCCCCCAATTATGGCACTTTCTCCAGCACAGCACAACCTTCTAAGACCTCCAAGAACAGTTGCCACCACTGGAGACAAAATGTCTGAATCCTTACAGCCTATGGGGGAACTCATTCAAACCACCACAGAGGTGTTAGAGGAAACAGTGGTAAGCAATGGGCAGGTGAGAAATATGAAGAAAAAGCATTGTGAGGTATTGGGTTGGACAGAATAATTGAGGAGGTCTGCAGCGTACAGGACATACTGTGGCCAGGGCAATGTGGCATGTACTTCTCTCTCCATTTGGTATTCCTGTGATAGAATGTGGGATTGAGTGAGAACTGGCAGAGGGGTGAGCACAAGCTGATGGTGGATGTCAGCAGGCCCCCCTCGGGGAATCTGCATAAGCCATGGGGGTGGTAGCGTTCCCCTGCCACTCTGCCCACCACCAATCATCCCAATAGTCCTCTATATTAAACTCTAACAGGTTACCTCAGATCTGGAACATGTTCCCTGGACTGTGTGTATCCTCTATCCTGCAAGTCCAATACCTGCAACCCCCATAGGTGTTAGTATCCTGAAAACATTACCACTTGTTACGATATGGGAAGCAAGTGAATGAAGCTGGGATAGTAGAGGTGGAATTGGTGAAGACAGGAACAACGATGGTCTTCTGACAGCCTTGTAGGGGGCAATCACTCGTCCCTGTACCTGATTTCTTCCCTCCCCAGATTTCCCTGATGTAAAAACACCAGAGGTGAGTCCATGCTAATGGTCTGTCCACTGGATGGGCAGAAACAGAATTAGTTTGGAATATCATTAGAGCAGCTACTACGATGGCAGAAAGCTGAGATGAAGAACGCGCACTACGTTTTACAGAAGCAAAGAAGGTGGTCAAGGTCTCTCACGTTATGTTTGTTCGTCTTTCGGGGCGGATTGCCCACCTCCTTCTCACCTCCTCAATCCCCCAGTGACAGGCATTCCATCTTTTTGGTCGGTGGGGAGAAATCTGACATTGAGGGCTGGGACCCAGATGGGCCATGGGCAGTAATAGGGGAGACACAAGTGAAGCTCCTTCCCAGTGTTATCTGTGGTCCTTTCCCCGATTATCTAGGGGGTCCTTCCACCTGACAATTATCTGAGAGTGCCTGGTGTCTGCTAATGTTTGGTAATCAGCTGATGTTTAGAATTTCCATATATGTTGAATAGGCTAAGCATTGTTAATGCCATGTCCAACTGGATGTTTGGGGGGCACTTGCTCATTTTTTGTTTTAATAATCGATTTTTTAGGACTTGGTGCATTCTTTCTGTGATACCTTTTCCGTGTGGATTGTAAGGGATCTGGATGATCTGTGGATATTCCACAAGTGACAAAAGGAATGGAAGTGAGAACTAGTGAAAGCAGGCCGATTGTCAGTTTTAAGTTGTTTGGGGATGCCCATGATGGCAAAGGTGGAGAGAAGGTGTGTGTATAGTACTTTCTGTTGCTGTGATACAACCACCTTGAGCAAGGGAACTTATAAAAGGAAAAGAGTTTATTTGAGCTTATGATTGACGGGTTCACGGGAATTAGATTCCATTGTGGGCAGGAGGAATGGAGCTGGCTCTGGAGCAGCAAGCCGAGGTCACATCTCGCAACAGCGGCGCACAGGAAGGAGAGAGGGCAACTGTAGACCCAGAGGCTTGTTAAACTCACTAACCTGCCCCCAGTAATGTACTTCCTCTGGCATGGCCACACCTTCTAAGGACCTTCAAAAAACAGTGCCACCACCTGGAGACAAATGTCTGAATACCTTAGAGCCTATGGAGGACATCATTCAGACCACCAACATTCCACTCCCTGGCCCCCATAGGCTCTGAACATATAAAATGCAAAAAGCATTCAGTACAACCTTAAAAAGTGCCATAGTCTTACCAGACTTTCAATGCCATTCAAAAGTCTACAGTTCAAAGTCTCTTCTGAGACTTAGTCCAATCTCCTAAACTGTAAACTCTGTAAACTCAAAAAGACAAAATTCTACTCCCAATGTACAGTGGAACCCGAATACACATTCCCATTCCAAAAGGGAGGAATAGAGGCATAGTGAGGGAATACTGGACCGAAACAAGAACGAAAACCAGCAGTGCAAACACCAAGTCCAGTAGTCCATGTGCGATTCTGGGACTTGACTTCCAAAGGCTTAGATGGCTCAGCTCCTTCCGCTTTGCTTGCAACCTACATCTCTTTCTTAGGCTGGTACAACTCCCTGTCTGCAGCTCTCCTGACAAATATCTCACAGTCTGGCATCTCGAATGTCTCTTGGGTCTCACTGCCATCCAGGCTTCACCTTCACAGCATCACGCAATTGCCTATCAGGGCCTTCTTTAGCAGGGACACCCCTGCTGCAAACTGCCTGACCTTGGCAGCTCCCTGAAAAAAACTGTTGTGGAGGAAGAACTGGATGACCCCTTCACTCTTGCCAACTTCATGCCTCTAAAGCCCTCACCATGGGAATGAAACTGCTGAGTTTGGATGCAATTTTGGGTTGGACCCTGGCCTATTTCAACCACATTTGCAACGTTTCTCTGCCCTGAACTTGAAGCAGAAAACACTTTCAAATTACGAAGGTCCAGTCTTCTCAAGCCCCAGGTTGGGTGCCAGCTGCTGGCTACCCCTGTGTTGTGAGGTTCCTGCCTCCCAGGTCACCAGCCTTGTGGCCCCATGCACAGCGGGCCATGGTGCAACTGTCTACGCAGACTTCTCTCACTCTTTTAATGGTTGACAGGTCAAGTGTGCTAGCTAGTCCATTTAAAAGAAGGCATTCAACTTCCCAGAAAGTACTCAATTTGGAGAGTTTTATCTTAATACTATAATCTGCATAGCCTAGTTGAATATTGTCCAGCATCATCTGGAGGACAGTCTGGGCCTGACACTTGAACTGGGAGGAACCCATTTGAAATTTTATATGTTCCTAGGATGTATGTAGTGTGTACATACACAGGAGGAGTTGGAGAGTGCTAGTCTCTCCCTCATTCAGATGCTCACCTGGACAGTTGCCTTGTGGTGACTTAAGAGCCTTACAATAAGGGACCTAGTATAAGCCCTGTACCTAGTCACTTCCTATTATAGGAGATAAGTACCTGTTTAGATGCAAGGACCTCAGCAGAACCATAGGGTAGAGCTCAGGCAGATTCCATAGCCACAGAGCCATGGAACTTTTACTTTCACTCTCACATTCATGCACAATCATTCTGAGTTTGAAAGCTGTTTCCTAGTTTTTGCCGTTAAATTCCTGGGTTTGGGTGGGTTTTTTTTTTGTTGTTGTTGTTTGTTTTTGAGACACAGTCTCCTTGTAGCCTCCAGCTGGCCTGGAAAATTCCATGTAGACTAGGGTGGCCTTGAACTCACAGAGATCCTGTGCCTGTCTTGCCTCCCAAATTGCAAGGGACTTAGCCAGGGTATTAAAGATATGCACCACCACACCCGGCTTAAATTCCTGTTTTACCTGAACAGGACCAGTATTACCTCAGAATCACATCCAGTTTCAATTGTGGCCCTGTTTCCTGCCTGGTTTGGAGGTCAGTGCCACCTCAGAAAACCTTGAGGCTTTGTATGTCACCTCCTGTGGGGGATCAGCTCATCCTGGCTCCCATCTTTCTAGCTTGTGGGCCCTTACCTGGTCTGGCCATCCACTCTAGTTCTCCATCTTGCTTCACCTGGTAAGAGCTCTAATCCAAGTCCCTCACAGTTCTCTTTGGCCTGGTGGAAGGAGATCCCGGAAATTTTGGGGGGATGCAAACTTCTCTGTTCCAGGGACTACAAGGTGGGCTACAGAGTCCAGGAGTGGCAGCTCCTACTACCAATGGGGGTATGGCGGCTCGATATAGTGGGAGCCTCCAGAATGTTATAAAAACCTCTAAGACTGACACCCAAGTCAGGTGAAAAAAGAGAGTTTATTTACACTGGCAAGCTGACAACTGGATCACTTCACAATGAAACCAGCTACCAGCTCAAGTTTTGGGGGAAATTTATAGTCAGTTTGAAGGTAACTAGCAGGCTGTCTATAGTGACTCCATTTCCTTAAGAAGAACTCCGTTTTGTGCTAGGATTACTTGGAAACACTGTCATTGTGCAAAAAGCTGAACTAAGCAGGCAGGTGGTGTTTACTTGAATTGACCCTTGGACCAGTGGTTTCAATGGTAAGATAATAGGAGAGCAATAGGGATGAGTCAACCATGAGATAGCAGGAAAGGAATGGGTGGACAGTAAGATAACAGGAGAGCAATAGGGATGAGTCAGCAATGAGATAGTAGGAAAGGAATGGGTGGACAGTAAGATAACAGGGGAGCAGTAGGGATGAGTCAGCAATGAGATAGCAGGAAAGGAATGGGTGGACAGTAAGATAACAGGAAAGCAGTAGGGATGAGTTAACCATGAGATAGCAGGAAAGGAATGAGTCAACAGTAAGATAACAGAAGAGGGCAAGTCGAGATGAGTCAGCAATGAGACAGCAGGAAAGGAGTGGGTGGACAGTAAGATAACAGGAGGGCAGTAGGGATGAGTCAGCAATGAGACAGCAGGAAAGGAGTGGGTGGACAGTACGATAACAGGAGGGCAGTAGGGATGAGTCAGCAATGAGATAGCAGGAAAGGAATTGGCGTTGGCCGTAAGCTAACAGGGAGGGCAGTAGGGATGATTCAGCAATGAGAAGGGGGGGTGGAGGAAAGGAGTGGGTGGACAGTATGATAACAGGAGGGCAGTAGGGATGAGTCAGCAATGAAATAGCAGGAAAGGAATGGGTTGGCAGTAAGATAACAGGAGGGGAGACCATCTCCTCTGCTCTCTGAGATAACAGGAGAAGAATGGAACCAAAAAGTTAGTTATCTAAAACAATCTCCTGCAATAACTAACCCAAAGACCCACTACGATGTCTTGTTTGCTTTAAAAAGTCCTATTTACACGCTGTACAAAAGTCCACTCCAGATGGATTAACGGATCTCAACATGAAACCCTAAAACTCTGAAGGTGATAGAAGAAAAAAGTGGGCAGCAGACTACAAGGGAACATAGGTGTAGGGAAAGACTTCCTAAAATCAGACAGCAGTTGCCACAAGAATTAAGGTCGACAATTGACAAACGGGACCTCATCAAAAACTCAAAAGCTTCTGTACATCAAAAGAAAAACACTCAAGGAAGCGAAGAGAAATCCCACCAGGGTGGAGGAGGGAACCTTCACTGCAGAAACTTTTGACAAAGCATTGATTTCCGAATATATCACCTACTCAAAAAACAAAGAAAAAAGCAAACAAAATGACCCACTCCAATAGGATGGAGCAAAGAATCTGAACAGAAGACCTTCACAAGTTTTTGGGGAATTAGAATGTCCGAGAAGAACATGAACCACCTCAAGAACTGTTCAACAATCACTAATCATTAAGGAAAATGCAAATGAAAACCACTTTAAAGTATTCATTTACTCAATCAGACTGGCTAGGATCAAGAAAACAAATTGATACCACGTCTGGAGAGGTTGTGGGGTGTCGCTCTCCTCATCATTCTCTGTTCCCGGCTGGCAGTAAAAGGAGAGGACACATTCTTGTTCTTCCAGACGCAGTATATTCAGGCAAACTCATACATCAACTCTCTTTCCCTCCCAGGTCCCCCTACTGATATCCCCTCTCTCAACCCCCCCTCCTGCAAGGGCGCGAGCATCGTGGCAGTCTTTCATTGGTCTGTAAGCGGTAAGCACAATATATGGAAGTCAGCGAACACGCTAATGAGGGTTCAGGTTTGGCGTTCTCTTATTGGCTGGGGCATGAGCTGGGCAGTCAGGCGACAAACAGGCGATAAGACCTGGCCAGCGTCCAAAGCGCCATTGGGCCAACGCCGCTCTACCACATTCCCCCTTTTCTTTTATCATATGGCAGAGAGAATGCCTGTCTTAGGTTGCCCCTGCAGAGGTATTCCTTTCCCGTCATGGGGTCAAACAAAAAGCATGGGTTTGTTCCCTGTCTTAGGTTGGTAATACATGCAGTGGGTCTTACCCGTCTTTGACTACTTCTCTATCATGCCAAGCCAAACTTGAGGTGAACTGCCCAGATCAATAGCGGCAAGAGCTTGCATGAAGAACGCTCTTTCTCTGTGCTGATTGTTCAACATGCGCATCAGACACCACACACACAATGACCCGCGCAGGATTATACTGCAACCCAAAACCACTATTCCAGCCCACTGCTGTAGGTGAGACACAGCCTTCGACATCCAGGAGATAAAACCCTCAGACTGGACAAGTCTACTCGTGTAGAGTTGATGTGACACGATGGATGAGCGGAGTTCTTCCAATAGAAAGTTGAGTTCAGCCGGACCAGTTTCTGTTAAGTGATTGAGAGACTGCGTGATAGATTAGCTGCATGGCTCAGGATTCTGAAAAGGTACAGAGGTGAATATAGAGCCCAGAATGTCTCCATTACACCCCAACTGTGCTACTGTATAAGCACGTCGAAGCTAATCCTGCACCAAATCAACCCATTAATTGAGATGACTAATTCCTGTTTCTGAATGATTAGAAATATTCTGTTGATTTGGTCATTAGCCTCAGCAACACCAGCAGACAAATTGTTATAGGACATGTCTGACTGTCTGAACCAGCTTGAACGTCAGAGAAAACGGCCTACGCAGCTGTAGCACCGCAGCGATCTGCGATGTTTAGTGCATGAATAACCAACCGGCTAGAGGAAAGTGGAGCATTCCAGCATAAATCATAGAAACAAATCCTGTTACCACAAGGTGAAATTATTTCTTTCATAGCTTCTCATTATCTACAAGGAACACAAAGTGGGGGCATATGCATACAGGCACAGGTTTGAAAATGCCAAGCTCCCCTGAGCCATGTGGCGATTGGACTGGCTGGTCCCCAGATGGGGTGCATCAAACCAGCCTCCTGTACACAATCACTGTCCTGTGATATGTTAGTAATCAGTTGAAAGCACAGTAATCGTTTAGGGCAGGTGTATGGGCATTCTGTACTGCTGACAATCGTGTCATCTCATGGTTCAAAACCACCGAACGAGACCTACAATTATCATTGTTGTAAAAACAGGGTGGACATACTTGTGCTGAGATGAGGTGCGCTGGGAGTAGGTTTATGGGAACATTGCTCCATCAGCCCCAAACGAAGCGCTCTCCAGTCATCGCCAGGGCCATCGCACCATCATCACGAGTATCACACACTTCCACATCTTGAAAACTCGGGAGCCTTTCCAGGATCCAAAGGAGTGTGTGGATGGAACCGAGGAAAACACAGACAGATCCTCTGCGCCAGGATAGGACGGGTCCAGGCCATGGACGACATTTCCTGTAAGATGATGGCTTCTCCACATTAACAGCCCTTTGGGGAATGTTGGGGGCGTGTGGTGGGGGGGGCAGCTTCCATACATGCCCTGGGCTATTCTCGAAGCATAAAAAATTAGATAGAGAAAAGGAAGCAATGCGCAAAAGTTGCGTCCTTGGGGAGGAGAGCCAGAGCGATGCCCCCCTCTGTTGGGGGAAAGCAACCCCGGGAGGGGCGATGAGCACGCTCAGTAATGAGCTCGGCCGGCGGATGGACAGCAAACCAGGAGTGAGGCGAATGGCCCTCAGCAAACAGAATGGAGTAAGGAGCGCCTGAAGATGTAAGGCTGGGCGCATTGTCGCGTCTATTAACTCTTTAGGCTACTCCCCATGGCTGCCCCCACTAATCCTGGAAACAATGTTTGCGGACATGACGGGCCTTTTCTCAGATTGTAGGGAGGCAAAAATAATTCACTGAGGCAGTATCACGCACATATTTGAATGTTATGCGCAACATCAGGGATGTGAGTGAACATCCATCTGCCATACATTTAACGGGAGGAGGCCCCGGGATAATGCCCAAGAGGAGCTTTGTGGCAGAAGTGGTGCACATTGATGACAATTTTTTAGCAATATCAGTGAGCATCGGCTCAAGAGATGTGAAATCTGGGGCAAGCATTTAGAATTAACATGAAAGTGGGAGTTAAAGGTGCATGCAAGTTCCTGAGGAGAGGAGAGAAAACACATCAGGCTCTGGACGCCTTATCAACTGAATAATTGCCTTCAGCTAGCGGGCCGGGCAGTCCGTGTGAGCCCGAATATGCTGAACAAAGAATTGGTGGTCTCTCTGGAGAATGAGCATTGTAAAGTACGCAGAAGAGACCCGACTGGTCTGACCTGAGATTGATCTTTCCTCTACCTGAGCCTTTTTAGGATACTAACAACATATTGACTGTCAAAAATCAGGTTGAAGAACATTAAAGTTCTGAAACACTGTTATAATATCTTGAGCTCAATAACCTGAGGGAGGCAGGAGAGAATGTACTGTGACTGGAGGTGCTCCTGCCACCAAATAAGCTCCTTGGACTGTCTTAGATCCATCTTCCATATGAGCGCAACTTTCGCTATATTTTTTATGATTTTAAAATATGAGTGGCTCATGATAACGGTTATTGTCTGTTGGTTTTGGAAGACTGGAAACATAGGGCTGGATTTTGAGTGGCTACCTCCTCCAGACATCTCGGATGAAATGAAGTGCCAGGTCGCAAAAGGCGGAGGGGGTCCCCGGGGCCGTCGCAGTAGCGGAGGTCCCAGGGCTGCCGGCTGTATGCTAACCTTCACTTGCTCCATGCTTTCTACCAAACACTCCAACTCATCAGCCACACATCTCCGCTCTTCTCCTCAACCCCCTTGGTGGCACCTGTTCCTCTTTTAGCTGCTGTAGAAGTTCTTCTCCCTTTTTTTTATTTCTGCTGCGCAGCTCCCCTCATCGCCCAAGCAATTTCCTATTAATTTCAAATCGGAATACACCTCTCTGCAGAATTCCTTTCCTCAGCAAACATTAGGTCCCCCCCCAACTTTCTCCAGCAAATGGCATGAGGTTTCCGGTCACAAGAAACTCCAGGGCACGATCTCATCTACTGCTCTTTAAGAAGTCATCTAAAATTTGGTCTTTATGCCAATTCCTTTCATTTCAGTCAGTTCCTTTAAGGTATCGCGCATTGGCCACATTGAATTTGAATTCCCCATGGTCTCTACTTCCGAGAACCTTATAGTCCCACTTTACCTGGGAACTTGCCGGCTAGCCCACCTGCCTGCACTGGTTCTGAACCGTGCTCGCACCGCACGGATTCCCCCTTCCTGGCCCCGGCCACACTTGCTCGCTCTCCTCTGTCGCTCTCTGTTCCTGGCCAGCAGGAAAAAGGAGAGGACAAACTCTTGTCTTCCAGACACAGTTTATTCAGGCAACTCTAACATCAACTCTCTTTTCCCCTTCCAGTGTCCCCCTACTCATATCCCCTCTCAACCCCGCCTCCTGCTAGGTGTGCGAGCGCTGTGGCAGTCTCTCATTGGTCTGTAAGCAGTATGCACAAAATACGGAAGTCAAGGACATGCTAATGAGGGTTCAGGTTTGCGTTCTCTTTTGGCTGGGGAATGAGCTGGGCAGCAGGCGCACAATCAGGCGATAGACCTGGCCCGGGTCCAAAGCCCATTTTGGCCAATGCCCGCTCTCCACAGTGGGGAAAAGGGCAACACTCATCCACTGCGGTGGGAATTAACTCGTACAGCCACTATAAGAAAGCGAGTGTGGAGAACCCTTGGAAGACTTGGAATGAACTTGCCACCCGACCAGCCATACCACTCCTGGCATGTACCCTCAAGACTTCGCCACCACGAGAGATACATGCATGGCCATGTTTATTGGCAGCTCTCTTCACAATAGCAAGGGCTGGAACCAGCCTAATGCCCCTCAACTGACGAGTGATAGAGAAAATGTGGTACATCTACACAATGGAGTCTCTGCAGCAGTTAAGAAAGATGACATCATGAGCTTTGCAGGAAATGGCTGGGCTAGAAGACATCATGTTGAGTGAAGTAACACAGTCCCAGAAAAACAAAGACGAATGGTATCCCTCTTTGTGGATGCTAGTGCCAAATTACCATTGTAAGTATTTCTTGTGTGGGGCCCCCTGAGCTTTTGTACAAAGCAGTTTGGCGTAATGCATTTTGGAAACAACAAACAACAACAACACAGAAAGACTGCATCAAAGAACTGACTGAAACAGTGAACTTCTGCTCAAGACAGTCAACTTCCCATGGAAAATATTGAGAAGACTAAGAGATGAAAAGCACTGTTTGGCAGAATGCATGAGCTCTGGTGGTGGGTGGTGGGAATGGGCGGGAACACGGGTCTAGATTTGTTAAATAAATAAATAAATTTATGTGAAAAAAAACAAAAAACAAAAAAACACATCCCAAACACCATTATCCTCTTTCCCCTAGACACCATTAGGATGGTGGAAAAGTGTACATTTGCGTGTGTGAATATTATATATATCCATAATCAGGATGTTTCAAGCATTTATTCAGATATGTTTAGCTTTGAGGAACTTTCCTTGATCCTTTCAAATCATTTTTCAAATGTATGGTCCTGATTTGTCAAAGTGATGTGTCAAAGGCCTATTCTGCCACCACAGTGTTTCTGATATAAAGATCTAAAGATCATAGGGGCTTTTAGACTTGGAACATTCATTTCCGTAGTCAGTGATGAACATTAGTGTGAACACAAGCCAAAAGTCAGGAGGAACTTGTCCTAAAGGGTCTTGCCATATATTGTATAACTAAGTACAGACAGTACAGTAATGCTACAGGAAAAATATTCTCCTACAAATACAGGGCTGAAAGAAGAAAGAATTAGGTCCATGAGAAAGTTCAGGGGATAAGAAATCAGAGGGATTGTACTTGAACAATATTTTTTAAATGAATTGTTATTTTGCAATATTGGAATTCTAACCAAATGATCTCACACACATATAACTACTACTGAGCCACACTCCCAGTTCCTGGGGTTAGAGGCTAAATAGTAAGTAGTTGGCTACCTTGGAGAGAGGGAAGGAATCCATTTCAGGGAAAAATATTTTATTCTGGATAACTGCAAATAAAATTGCAAGACATCCACTCAAAGACTAGATATGATAGAAGATGAAAACACTTTAAAAATTTGAATATATACACAGGCATCAAACATGAAATGGGTGGGCATGACTATGTATTTTACAACAGAATAGAATATAAAGGGAAAATTATCTTATCTTTTTACAAATGTCTCTGACCTGGAGAATCATTATGAACATATTATAACAAAATAAACTTGAAACAGAAAAAGTTTGGTCCCAAAACACAATTTATTAAAAAAAAAAAAAAGTCCTATTTAGGCCGGGTGTGGTGGTGGTGCACGCCTTTAATCCTAGCACTTGGGAGGCAGAGACAGGCGGATCTTTGTGATTTCAAGGCCAGCCTGGTCTACAGAGTGAGTTCCAGGATAGCTGGGGCTACAGGGAGACCGTTGTCTCAAAAGAGAAAAAAAAAAAAAGAAAAAAAAAAAACTCCTATTTAGGCTTCCCCGGAGTTGCTCCCTTACCTTTGGTTAGTGAGAATGCGTCCCTGGTGAATTGGTTATCAATTTGGCCTTTTTTCTAAATAAACTTTGAAATTGGTCTTTTTTTTCCTCTAAATAAACTTTGTGAAAAGAAGCTGCCTGGCTCATTGGTGTTCTGGTGGGGACCCCCAGATGCTAACAAGTTCATATGTCAAGAATGCAAGCAAAAAGCAAATAGCACACACATAATTATTAAGCAAGTGGTTACACATAACCATATGGTTGCAAAGGTTACAAGAACATAGCACTTTGGCAAACAAAAACTTCAATAATGAGTATATGGCAAAAACCACAGGAGGCAGGGGAAGATTCCTGTTTACCTCTCTCATTCTTATTTCTTTTCATTTTTTTGTCTTTTAGAGACAGGGTCTCCCTGTAGCCCCAGCTGTCCTGGAACTCACTCTGTAGGCCAGGCTGGCCTTGAACTGACAAAGATCCGCCTGCTTCTGCCTCCCAAGTGCTAGGATTAAAGGCGTGCACCACCACACCCCGCTTGGGGACTTTCATGATCCAAAGTTCTTGGCAACCATCCTAAGGGTTTCAATACTATCACATTGCTAAAGCTTTTATGTTCTTTTACTACCACTGAAGAGATAAGAGTTGATTCCAGACTTCTGCTCTGGACAAAAGTTAAGCATTCACTTTCCTCCAGGTTGAAGTCCACCAGATACATCCCAGGCTTGGGAAACAGGTATGAACCGATAAAGAAAAATTCCCCTAAATCTGGTTCTGTTCCTGTCCCAAGACTGTGTCTAAAGATAACCTTTGTTATGTGGGAGCAGGTGGGCTGACCTAACCATGAGCTGTAATTCTGCTATTATCCAATAAGTCTAGAAGTTACCCAAACCCCACCAAGATTCCCCTAGACCCTGGGTCAGAGCCTTTTCCCTCCCTAGGTTATCAAATAGCAACTCCTCCCTAGGTCAGCAGGTAATAGGATAATTCCAGGAAGAACCACCCTGAGGGCCCTGGCCCCAAGCCACCTGCAGACCCAAGCATGCTGTGTATCCCTGCCTGTCACGCAGGAGACAGGGGTTCGATTCCTGCTCTGCTCTAAGTATATAAAACCTGTATGCAGAGATTGCTCCAGGTTCGCCTCTCCCTGTTGTACAGGCGAACCCCAGTGCACGGGAGTAATAAACCTCTTGCTTTTGCAGCGAGTCTTGTCTCCGAGTCTCTCACTCAGGGGTCTCTCAAGGGTAAGGCTCCATTCAGGTCTTACACCACCACAGAATGAAGCTGAAGATTCTTTTATTTTTTTTAATTAATTATTTATTTATGTGTATGAATGTACTGTCTGCATGCAGGTCTGTGTACCCCGGTCATGCAATGCCATTGGAGGTCAGAAGAGGGTGTCGGATTCCCCAGGAACTGGAGCCAAAGATGGGGATCAAACCCGGGTCCTCTGCAAGAGCAGTTGGTGCTCTTAACTGCTAGGCCATCTCTCCAGCCCCTTATTTATTATTTTTTATGTGTATGAGTGTACTGTCTGCATGGAGGTTGGTATACCCATGTCATGCAATGCCTCAGAGGTCAGAAGAGGGCATCAGATTCCCCTGGAACTAGAGTTAAAGATGGTTCTTAGCTGCCAGGTGGGTGCTGGGAGTCAAACCTGGGTCCTCTGCAAGAGCAATCAGTGCTCTTAACCACTGAGCCATCTCTCCAGCCCCATGAAGCTGAAGATTCTTATGAGCAAGGTTCCAGGAGCCTGACCTGTTGCTTTTCAAATGTCATTAATTCAAATAACTATGCCAGAGTAGTGTATTTTGAACTCTTTCACCTACTTGGCCAGTATCTATGCTGTCATTGTCCCTTACAAAGAGAACTCATATAGTTTTGATGAAACTGCCCAGATTTATATTTTAAATTTTTGGTTTCCTTGGTGCAGTGAAAAGTAGATAGAGGCTATCAGATCAGCTTCCAGGAAAACACTTTAATTGTGCTGGCTCTGCTGGTAGGTGAGTCTATCACCCTCATCTCTTCTTTTCCACTTCCTGAGACAAAGACTTGATGACAGTGTGTGGTGGTTTGAATGAGAATGTCCCCCATAGGCTTCAAGCACTCAGACATTTTGTCCCCAGTTGGTGGCACTGTTTTGGAGGGGTCTTAGAAGGTGTGACCAGGCTGGAGGAAGTACATCACTGGGGCGGGCTTAGAGATTTCAACTTGCCCAACCAGTCTCCAGTTGCTCTCTCTTTGCTTCCTGTGCTCATTGGAAGATGTAAACCTGGGCTTTCTGCTCCAGCCCCTGACACCATGCCTCCCCACCACAATGGACTTTAATTCCTTGGAACCATCAATCGTAAGCTCAAATAAACCCTTCCTTTTATAAGTTCCCTTGGTCATGGTGGTTTTATCACAGCAACAGAAAAGTGACTAATACATAGTTTGAAAGAAAACTTCAGAAAGAACTGCATCTTAAGCTGAACTTCCTGCAAGGCTGATGAAATGATTAACACTTCAATTACTGTGGACAGTTTGTAATGTTGCAGATCCAGAGCCTACTCACAATTTATCTGGGGACATCTTTAGCCCCATAAATAACTATTCCTTGCCCACTTATTTCTGAATTAACATTCTTGTGACTAACAAAATGTATTAATCTAACAATAAACAGTTCCCACAAGTCAAAAACCTAAAAGTGCCATTAGATAGTATCTGAGGCCTATAGTTGAGATTTCTCTTTTGCTGTATCTTCATACTTAGTGTTTTCACCAATATATTTGAAGTGTTTTGATTTATGACTTTTCTTTGTTCTGTTACTATTCTAGTTACTTTTCTACAGCTGAGACAAAACACTCTGACCAATGCCAACTTGGGGAGGAAAGAGTTTATTTGTCTTACATCTCCCAAGTCACAGTTCTTCATTTAGGGAGCCAAGGTAGGAACTCAGGGCAGGAACCTGGAAGCAGGAGCTGAAGCACAAGCCATGAAGGAATGCTACTTACTGGTTTGCTCCCCTGGCCTGTGCTCAGCCTGGTTTCTTTTTGTTTTTTTATTTATCTTTTTTTTTTTTTATGTGTATGAGTGTACTGTCTGCATGTAGGTTGGTGCACCCATGTCAGATTCCCCTGGAACTGAAGTTAAAGACGGTTCTTAGCCACCATGTGGGTGCTGGTGGTTAAGAGCAGACAGTGCTCTTAACCTCTGAGCCATCTCTCCAGACCCTCAGCCTGGTTTCTTATACTATACAGAACAACCTGCCAAGGGGTAGCACCACCCACAGTGGGCTGGGCCCTCCCACATCATTCAATAATCAAGAAAATACATGGCCACTGGCCAGTCCAGTGGAGGAAATTCCTCAATTGAGGCTCTTTCAACCCAGGTGTGTCATTTTTACACTAAAGCTATGTAGCACAGTTACTATAAAACATGGAATTTGGGTTAACCTTGAATCTGTATTCCCAGGTCATTGTCACTTATATTTGGCTCCAGAATAAACTCTCTCATCCTCTTTGAGGTGAGAGTTATGTTTGTGCATTGACAACAGGGACTGGAGGTTGTCTTGCACCACAGGCAAACGGAGGCCCTTGATGATAAAGCTAACTTCCCAGCCCTGGTTTGCTTTTCCCTTTTTCTCAGCAGGGAAATTTATTATTATTATTATTACTTTCCATGAGAAGTAGCACATTTCCTCATGGCATTTTCAAACATACTTATTAAACTCTTCCATCCTCAGTATCTCCCTTTCATATCATATTCGCTTGGGTTTTTATTTATAGATTTATTTATTTATTGGTCTTTTTTTTTTTTTTTTTTTTTTTTTTTTTTTTTTTGAGACAGGGACTCCCTGTAGCCCCAGCTGTCCTGGAACTCACTATGTAGACCAGGGTGGCCTTGAACTCACAGAGATCCACCTGCCTCTGTCTTCTGAGTGCTGGGATTAAAGGCGTGCACCGCCACTCCTGGCATTACTTGGGTTTTTAAATGCAGTATTTGTATTTCCCCTTATAGAGGATCTAAGTCCCAGAAAAGCAGAATCTTTTAGCTCACCAGTTTGGCAGTTTTTTGGAATTATCTGGGGTATTTAAAAAGCATGCTGAGACCTTCTGAGAGACTGGTGCGATGATTTGCGCCTAACCATAGATGTTTGCAAACGCTGCCAATGACTGCACCAGATTCCAAGAACCTGTTTCAGTGTGACATTTTATCTCTCGAGTGCAGGATTCACAAAACAGCCTCTTTCCTCAAGTGATACAATCCGGTCCAGCCCTGCCTTGGCCCTGCCGGCTCCGCTTGCCAGCACCCTGCACCACCTCACCCTGGTCCAGCTCTGCTCCATTCCTTTCCTCTCTGGCCCTGCCCCGCCCCGCCCGGTCTCGCCTAGGCCCCGCCCCACCTGGACCCCGCCCCGCCCATCGGTAGCCTGGCGGAAACCTGTCAGGCAAACGGGCGCAGAAGGGACGGTCTCATGCGCCTGCGCGGTGCTGGGACCGGCGGGCAATTTGAATTTCATTCTTGGAGCAGCTTCCCAGATCTGGCGTTTCTGGCCGAGACTGAGATTCCCAAGCCTTGGTTCCGCGCAAGGTCGGAGTCCTGTTAGTGTGTGTGTGTGTGTGTGGGGGGGGGGGTCCCTGGCCCCGGAAGCATCTCGAGCCACCGCTCAGCAGGTAGGGAGACGACCTGGGGGTTTAGCATCCGGGGTGGCCAGCTTCCTGACCTACGGCCCAGCCCCAAATCGGAAAACCAACCCAACGTTATAAGATGGCTTTTGTGGTTTTGTTTTGTTAACTCCATCGCGCGGTTCTCCAGCGTGAATTCTGTAGAAGAGGTCGTGTGGCAGTGTCTGAAGGCTGGACCGGCGTGCACGGGCCCCTTTAACTCCCCTTTGTAAGGACCATGAGCTGAGTTCTTTCTCCTTTCGCACCCTCATACGTCCAAATCTAGAAACCCTGACCCCAGTCCCCACCCACCGCATAGGATGATGCCAATTGATTTAGGGCTCCGATACTGCAGAAGGCTCTTAAGACTGAAGGCTTTGGTTAGTAACTGGATTATGTAGAATTGAAAAAAATTGCAATTTGGATTGTGTTCTTTCCTTGTGATTTACTTGATGCTTATTTACCATTTTTGGATTTTGAAAGCGAATACAAATTTGTCTGGCTTTTCTTAACTTTTTAAGCAAGTGTTTTTTTATATTTTTTATTCAGACGCTTAAAGCATGGCCTCAGATCTAGAACAATTATGCTCTTATGTAAATGAAAAGATTGACAATATTAAGAAAACTCTGTCATTAAGACATCTTGGTAAGTAAAGCACACTCTTGCCTACATAGATTTTGTGTATACAGAATGCATCTTGATTGTTCCACCCCTAGCTCATATTGTTGATATTTCTTGGAAAGGTAATTTTACATTTTGAGTAGTGATTTTTTTCCCCCCCAGACACTCCAGTGTCACTGTTTTGAATCATGCAGAGAATATATTAAGTAACTCACTGAATAATCTCTAGCTCTATTTACTTGTTTTTTTTCCAGAGCATATAGGCCAGTAATAAGATTTGACGGGGATGGGGCTGGAGAGATGGCCTAGCGGTTAAGAGCGCCGACTGCTCTTGCTAGAGGACCCGGGTTCGATCCCCAGCACCCACATGGTGGCTGAGAGCAGTCTTTAACTCCAGTTCCAGGGGAATCTGATGACCTCTTTGCACGCATTGCATGACACAGGTGCACAGACCTGCATGCAAGACAGTACATTCATACACATAAAGAATAAATAAAATAAATAAAAAGACAAAAGATTTGGTGGGGATGTAGCCTCTGTGATTCTAAGGCTAAATGGATCTTCTGGAATACAAAGGAAAAGAAAGCTGAGGGGGGGGGATCTACCAAGGTCGAGGTAGCCTGTAACCTGTTCTCAGCCTGTTTTGGAAGTAACTTATCCCTGTTATCACTGTAAGATAGCTAATTGAACATAAAATTAACTTGTTTGTTTGTTTTGTTTTGTTTTGTCTTTTCGAGACAGGGTCTCCCTGTAGCTCCCAGCTGTCCTGGAACTCACTCTGTAGACCAGGCTGGCCTTGTACTCACAAAAATCCGCTTGCCTCTGCCTCCCAAGTGCTAGGATTAAAGGCATGCGCCATCATGCCCCGCAAAATTAACTTTTTAAGCATCCATAAATGGAAGGTCATAATTATCTTTGAATATGTTTTTCTTTTTGGTTTTTTTGAGACATTCTCCGGGTAGCTCCAGCTGGCTTTGAACTTGCTGTGTAGATGAGGACTGGCCTTGAACTCACAGAGATCTACCTGTCTCTACCTCCCAAGTGCTAGGATTAAAGGCATGCGCCATCATGCCCCGCAAAATTAACTTTTTAAGCATCCATAAATGGAAGGTCATAATTATCTTTGAATATGTTTTTCTTTTTGGTTTTTTTGAGACATTCTCCGGGTAGCTCCAGCTGGCTTTGAACTTGCTGTGTAGATGAGGACTGGCCTTGAACTCACAGAGATCAGACTGCCTCTGCTTCCTAAGTACAAGGATTAAAGGACGGGCCAGCATGCTCTGCTGGACGACTGTTCTTGAAAGTCTGAACTCCCAGTGTGTTCTTTCTACCTCTGTACTGCTTTGGGTAAAAAAAAAAATCTGGACAGAACTTTTAAGTTTTTATTTTTTTATTTTTGTCTTTTTGAGACAGGTCTCCCTGTAGCCCCAGCTGGCTTAGAACTCCAGTGTAGACCAGGCTGTCCTCTGTCTTACAGAGATCTCCTGCCTCTGCCTCTCAAGTGCTGAGATCATGCATCACCATGCCTGAATTAATTAGCTTTTTTTTTTTAAGATTCTCTTTATGAGGGCTTAATATAAACAAATCATTGGGGATCCAGGAAGTTTAAATTCTTTTTTTTTTTTTTTTTTTTTTTTTTTTTTNCTCTTCCTGCTTCGGCCTGCTCCTACAGTCTCCATTCCCAGCTGCAGAAGCTGTGGTCAGCTGTGCAGCTTAGTAAATTTGGCTAATTAAGATTTGATTGAGTTTGGGTGGTCTTTCCCATGGTCCTCAACCCTGTAACACCATACCCAACGTTGTCTAGCCTTTTGAAATTATTCTCAGTATAGACATTAGTATTCTATTTTTTTAACCTTCTAATCTATTGTAGTTGTTAGTGAGTGTAAGATAACAATTAGCATTGCTCAGTTAGAATAATATATTGCCTCACCCTGATGAGTAATAGTTACATTATTAAGTGCTTTACTGAGTTCCAGATGCAGTGTTAAGTCTGTCTTGCCTGCCCTTTCACATATTTTTGGAGAAACAGGTACTGATATCTCAGACTTAAGGCAAGGAGCTTCTAGCTCTTTCTCTTTACTGCCTCTGTAATCTATAGCTATGGTCAGAATGTGCTTTACATGCATTTTCTTGGTTGTTCGAAGTACATATAAAGATACATGCCGAGGCTGGAGAGACGGCTCAGCGGTTAAGAGTACTGACTGCTCTTGCAGAGGACCAGGGTTTGATTCCCAGCACCCACATAGCAGCTAAGAACCATCTTTAACTCCAGTTCCAGAGGAATCTGACACCCTCTTCTGACCTCCTCGGCATTGTACAACATGGGTGCACCAACCTACATGCAGACAGTACACTCATACACATTAAAAAAAAAAAAGATACATGCCTTTTGTCCTGCCCTTAAAACTTTTAAAATTGGTTCTAAATATAATTTTAGGTTACAGTGCGTGTGTGCGTGCGTGCATGTGTGTGTGTGAATAAGGGTTTACTTGAAGATTTGAAGGCATTAATGCTCTTTTCCACCATTTGAGTCTTAGGGATCCAGCTCAAGTTAGGCTTGGCCACAGGTGCCTTTATCCACTGAGCCATCCTGCCAGCAGTCCATTGTTCTTTTATTTCTAGGGAGAAAGGAACTCTGGTTTTCCCATCTCTCAAATCTGAGTCTAGAGAGAGGTACTAGGTGAGATAGGAAGTATAAAATATGCTATTTATTCAGTCATTTTGTGTTTGTTTCTTTTAGGCCCCCAGGGTTTCCACTAGTCTGATTTGGTTGTTGTTACTGTCTCTGATCAGGGGTTTTGAGTAGTGTGGATGGTGTAAATACAGATTGTAAATACACTTACATTGCTGATTCCCAAAGAGAGTTGCCCTGTCTTCAGTCTCGCTTCTGCCATGCACGTGTACCTGAAGGACTCGCCAAAACACAAGTGTATGGCAATGGCAGTTACATTTTTTCATGTTACTCTTTAACTGGAGATAAGTCCTTGGAAGGATAATACTGGCTTCATCTGAGATTCTCATGTCTAACATCCTTTATTTGAATCATCAAAGTCTTGGATCTTCTCCCCAGTAGAGTCAAGTATACCGAGTCGCTGAGGCAGACAGCCTCCTCTCCAGCAGCCTCCCACACTGTGCTGACTGGGATTGTGGTGGCATCAGCTCACATGTCCTACTTAAGGTCTGTGGATGTCCTCTCTTAGCAGGGCTCTGGAAAAGTTACCTCTTTCTCATGAATGCTCAGCTAGGTGTATATAAAGGCATTATTATCTCCAGATATTTTATTATATTGAAGGAATTTTCCAGAAATAAAAGCTGCAGGAAATTCTTTCTCTTTTCTCATCTTCCATAATACTTAGAAATGAGGCTAAGGCTAAGCATGGTACTACTCACCTGTAATCCCTGTGCTTCAGAGGCTGAGGCAGGATTTTAGGTTTGAAGTCAGCTTGGGCTCATAGATAGTAAGAACCTTTCACATCCCAAGACAAATGAGGTTTAAGATTATCTGTGGAGATTGGTCTAGGACTGAAGCAACAGTCCTTTCTCTCCCTCAAGTATCTTTATAAGGCGTAGCTGTCTGTCCCAAGAGTCCATGTGGGTACTTGTGTGTTTGGTTTTATATATACCTTGTTTTCCATTTTCTTTTTATAACAGGCCAGGAACCTGCCTTGAAGACTACATTAAGTAAGATAGGAGATGATATCATTGTAATAAATGAACTTTTAAATAAATTTGAATTGGAAATTCAGTATCAAGAGCAAACCAACAACTCACTCACGGTAATGCTTTTCTACTGTAAAAACAAGCTAAAAAGCAGTAAATGTAAACTATAATTTTATTTTGTAAATTATTAATATGTAGTGTACCATTTGTATTCTAGTGTGAAGGAGCTCAGAACTCCACCGTTATTTCTTTCTTTGGGCTAATGGCCAATATAAATGAACTTTAATAAAAAGGAAGGTTTTTAAATAATTCTTAATTTAATGCAAACAAACTATGCCCAGCTAAGTGCTGAGTGAATCCTGCCTCAGGTGAGATGAAGCCCTTGGTATTCTCTGCCACCGAGAAAGCCATCCCATCTCTTTGAGGTCTCAGGATTCTCATCTGAAAAAAATACTAGACTTTTTTTTTAGCTTTCCTCTATTTCTGCATTTCTAATTTTATAAAGTACAAGGATTCTTTAGTAAAGAAAAACTCGAGTCTCACGTGTACATTTTGTTCTAAATAAGACGAGTTCAGCTAAGAAAATTATGTACTATCTAATGAGGAAAATACTCAGTCTGCACTAGAATTATCATGTGGTTGGTGCCATTGAGCATTCTCAGCACTCATAAGGACTGATTATTGTTCATGGTCTTTTCTGTCTTTGTGTCTTACAACACACGTGAAGAGGAAAACGCCTTGCTCATAAGCATTTCTAAAATTTTAGGAGCTATATGAAACTCTTGAAGAAGATTTTAAAGATGTGGAACATCTCAAAGAAAACATTCCCTCCTATTTACCTCAAGTAATGGCAAACCAGAGCTCGTAAGTAGATTTATAATGCTTGCAGTCTAGATTTATAAACAAGTAGAAAGAATACCTAGGAGTCTTGCTTGGCCTTGTTAAGTGCAGTTTTGCATTTGGTTGCTTGATCTTTCCATAAAGCCAGACTTCCCTTGCCCTCACCAGTTTCTTGCATCTCAAAGGAAAATGGCCCTTTTCCCCCAGGCAAGGCTTTTGATGCACTCTTCCCCCTTGTTCTTTCAAACTTTGGCTAGAAATTTCTTTGTTGTGAGAGTAAGGCGTTTAGTAGCATCCCTGATCTCTTCTGTCTAGGCAGCCGTCTCACCCTTTTCCTCACCAGATTGTAACAGTGAGGTCTCTGTACATCACCAGGATTTTTTACTTGGTGGACACTATCTCCCTTGACTTTTGGGGACCAGGGAAACCATTGCCTTTAGGGTAAAATAAGCTTAGGGAACCCTGAGAAACAACCGAAGAACCATCAGCTGAGCCCCTCCTGCCCCTGCTTCCATGCTCTTGTCTGTTCACTAACAGCACGTTTGATCTTTCTCCCAGAGGCCCTCATGCCTGCCTTTTGGCTGCCATTGCCAGCACTCTTGTGAAACTGATGGCTTGCTGGTTACTGGAGTTCAGAAGCTCCTCCTCAGCTCCTTGTCTGCTTTCGAGCTTCTTTGCTTGCTGCTTTGCTCTGTGATGGTATCTCCACGTTACCCATGCTTCCTTGCTGTCCTGCATGCCTTACTCACGGCTTCCTCCTTTCCCCCCGCTCTCCCTTAAACGATAGGTATTTGACTTCTGCTTGCCTGACTCCACTTGTCAGTGCTCTGAGATGTTCGCCTCCAGTCTTCGCACCTGGTTCCACTGTTTTGTGGCCTGTTGGGAGTGTGACCAGGGAGCTGCTTTCACTGAAACTCTGCAGGTCTGAGGCTAAACTCATTGGCTCTGTAGTTACCCACACATCAGCCTGCTGTTCTTTTTTGCCTAGGTAGGGACTTGATATCTTTACCATTTCTTACTCTCTTAGCTATCACCTGTCCATTCTGTCTATGGTTTTGTCTGTCTGTCTTCTCCCTTGTTTCCAATGCTTTGCCTGAATAAGTTCTCCTGTCATCTTCAGACCTCAGCCACCAACAATTTATCTTTAAAAGGTGCTTTTCATAGGTATAAACATTCCATGACTAACGTAACTTTTTTTTTTTAATTAGTTTTTTATTGATGCTTTGTGCATTTCATACATTTTTTCCAATTCAGTTCAGGCTTATTTCCCTTTCCCTCCCCCCCCCACCCCATCCCAGATCATGCATTCTGCCATAACTGTACTCCATCTTTCTCTTTTTTTTTTTTTTTTCATTTTTAGCTATAAGTGATAATCCATGAGTACAAGCATCCTTCATGCAAAACCTATCTGCAGGCTGTTGTGCCCAAACACCTACAGCCCCACCATCCAGTGGGGGGTGACAGGTTGTTTGTTCAATCAAGTTGATCAAATGAGTGTCCAGACTACATTGCTGTAGTTTCACCATTCACCCCAATCGCAGCCCTTACATTCTACCACGCCCCCTCTTCCGCAGGTTGTTCCCTAGGCTTAGAAAAGGGGCACAGGTGGATGAGAGGTAAAACAGTCCACTCTCTCTGGAGCTGTTGACTTGGACTCTGGTCAATTCTGGCTGTTTCCTTTCATGGGCTGTCAGTTTGTCCAGGAATAACCTTTCGATCCTACTAATGAAGAACAAGCAATTAGATATATAGGTATTTAAGCAGCACTAATAGTTATGGTAGGTTACTTTAGCATAGACACATGTTTGGATATGTTAATCCATGAATTACAATTTTCCCCCCTGTTAAATATGACAGGGTCTTACTGTGGCTTATAACATCTCCTAACCTGTAGAGGATGTAAGCTTGTGGCATCAGCCATGGGTTATTAACGTAACTTTTTAAAGTATATCATGTGTGGAAACCTGATTACAGTATTATTTGTATAAATTGAAGAATAGGGGGCTGGAGAGATGGCCTAGTGGTTAAGAGCACCGATTGCTCTTGCAGAGGACCCGGGTTCGATCCCCAGCACCGACATGGTGGCTGAGAACCGTCTGTAACTCCAACTCCAGGAAAACTCCAGTTCCAGGGGAATCCGACACCCTCTTCTGACCTCCGCGGCATTGCACAACATGGGTGCACAGACCTACATGCAGACAGTACATTCATACACATACAAAAATTTTTTAAAAATTGAAGAATAATACCTAATATCCATGTGTCTAGCAGCCAGATTAAGAAATGGACATTACTAGAACCTTAAAACCCCTCTGAGGCAAAATCCCTTCTGTTACAGAGGTAATCACTTCTGGTATAGTTGGTAACATTGCCTGAGCATGTGTCTTTTATAAACCATTGCTGTGAGCAAGGACTAGCATGTGCTAAGTCCAAAGGAATCCAGGACACAAATATAAGGCAACTAACTTTATTAACTCCCTTGCAGGTTAATTCTATAATTCTAATTCTGTCCTTTCCTGACCTAGCTCCCCCAAGGCTACTCACCTATGGTATCTCAACTTCTTGGCAGCGATAGACACAGTCCTAGCTAGGGAGCTCCAAGAAACTGGTTGATTGGCTCCAGGGGATCTCTCCGTCCAGGCACTGGGGTAGTTTCGAGGCTACCTGGCTTGGGCAGTGTCAGTGGCCAGTAGGGTCAGTGTGCACTTGACCAATCAGTGTCACAGGAACAGCATGTCTCAGTGTTCTCAGCCTTGGGGTCTGAGGGAATGGGGTGTGGACTGAGACGTTCACTGCAGCATCTCATAGCAGGTCCCCTGAGGGGTCTGAGAGCAAAGCCATTCTGCATTTCCCAGCTGAAGTAGCTGGTAGGCAGGCAGGAGGAGCAAACTTGGTCCTAGATGCTAATCTCAGGCTTGTCCCTCGGGGTCCCCATTCCTAGCCAGGTCCTGGGTGGGCAGGGTCTGGCTTCTGGACCTTCTCTGGGTGCCTAGTCAGCTGTGCACATTCAGTTTGGGCTCTCCTGGGGTCCCTTTCCTTGCTGGGTTCAGGGCCTCTGCTGGTGCTCTGGGCTGGTTATCTGAACAGCCTTTGGTTAGTGCATTTTCTGACCAAGCTAAATTAACTTTCCTGTTCTCTAAAGTTATAGCATTTCAAATCCACGTATTTACTAATGTTATGCTCGTTACAACCATATACCGCTGAAACTTGGAAAACTGAGATGCAAGCACACATTTTGCTACAAAGGAAAGGATCCTATTGCTCCTAACCATTGAAGGTTTCTGGAGCGAAAGCCCAACCATGTCCTTGGGCGTGATTGGGGGTCCTTAAAATTTCCTTACAAGGAAACTCCTGTAAAAAGTCAGTAGTGAATTTTGGGCTCAGAGGTCATCATAATATATTTGTCAGGATTATAGTGTGGGCTTGAAGAGAACTAGTAGGCTGTGTAGAGCAACTCTATTTCTTTAAAGAAAAACTCCATTTTGTGCTAAGGATTTCTTGGAAATAGTGTTCAATTTGCAAAATTGAACTGGCAGACAGGTTTACTCGAATCAACCCTTGAACCAGGTTTCAGCAAAAAGATAGCAGAACACTAGGAATGGGAAAGCAATAAAAATGGGTCAAGAGTGGGGTAGCAGGGACGGAGCGAGTCAGCAGGAAAGGAATGGATCAGCGGATAGTAGGAAAAGAGGGTCATCTCCTCTGCTCCCTGAGATAGCAGAAGACAGAACTGTAAAGTTAGCCATCTGAGAGGAAAAGACCCCAGTAATAACTAACCAAAAGCCCGCCAGGATGTGATCTTTGCCTTTAAAAACTCCTGTACAGAATTCCCTGGGGTAGCTCTTGTACCTTCGTGTAGTGAAGTGCACCCTGATGGATCGGTTTTCAATTTTACTTTTTTAAATTAAACTTCGCAGTTGTTTTTTTTCCAAATAAACTTTGTGAAAAGCAGCTGCCTGACTCATTGGTGTTCTGGTGGGGACCCCTGGGCCCTAACAGGCTGGATGTTGGATATCCAACAGGAATGTGGCCATTGGAACAGAGCTCACGATAGCATTCCCTCAGCTCTCAGGGCAGGTTGTAGCAGAACTTTCTGAAGATTGAAGGGACTGTTTTCAGCTGATACATTCAGCAGGTTATGAAGAAGCACTGGGTGCTTCCATAGCACATGGTCAAGGAAGGAAAGTTCAGAAAGAAACTGGCTTCTATGTAGAGGTTCATGTTAGCATTCAATCAGGAATGGTACACTGTTTATGTTCTCATTGCAGTTCTTACTATAATTCTACCTCAGCTGAGATAGTGTTTTCAGATTTTATTGACAGCCCACAACAACCAGTCAGGTCTGGTTGGCCTCTGTGTCTGGTGTTCGGCTGTCC
Source organism: Rhizomys pruinosus (assembly GCA_009823505.1). Classification (NCBI taxonomy): domain Eukaryota; kingdom Metazoa; phylum Chordata; class Mammalia; order Rodentia; family Spalacidae; genus Rhizomys; species Rhizomys pruinosus. The sequence goes on along the minus strand of VZQC01006199.1, from coordinate 927,736 downwards.
TCTTCAGACATCACTTGTCTTTCTGGGGATTTGTCCTGTATCTGGTATCTTCTTTTTTGGAGTGATCGAGTCACTATGGCAGCAGAAGTCCATCCCTCCCTAGGAGTTAAATAACCCAGAAGCTGCAATCTATTTCTAGACTTTATTTGCCAGTGAAGCAGGAGCTGTGTTAGCCTTGTCACTGAAGGGGTAGAGAGGAAAAGTTGGCTATAAAATTATCAGTCCAGGGACCAGGTGTGGTGGTACATGGTTTTAATCCCAGTACTCCGGAAGCAGAGGCAGGTGGATCTCTGAGTTCAAGGCTAGCCTAGACTACATAGTGAGTTCTCTAGGCCAGCTGGGGCTATAGGGAGACCCTATCTCAAAAAGACCAAAAAACAAAAAAAAAAAAAAAAACCCAGGTTGAGTCAATTTTTTTAGTTTGAAAAACATCTGGCATGCTGCTTGATTTTGACATTTACCTGTTCATATGTTCATCTCTATGCTCTAGGGTTAACAGATCAGATCTTGATCCTGAAGAACCAGTCAAAGTTCAGGAACCTATACCTGTAAAGAAGCCCCTCAAGGAACAAAGAATTATTAAAGAAATGCCATTTATAACTACTGATGAGTTTAGTGGTGTTCCTGCGTAAGTACTGAAGGAAAAAAATCTTTTTTTTTGAGACGGTCTCCCTATAACCCCAGCTGGCCTGGAACTCGCTCTGTAGACTGGGCTGGCCTTGAACTCACAGAGATCTGCCTGCCTCTGCCTCTCAAGTGCTGAGATTAAAGGTGTATGCCACCATGCCTGGCTTAAAGACAGTTCTGCTGGGCATGGTGACAAAAAAAAAAAAAAGAGTTCTTAGCCGCCATGTAGGTTCTGGGAATCGAACCCAGGTCCTCTGCAAGAGCAGTCAGCGCTCTTAACCCCTGAGCCATCTCTCCAGCCCTGGGGAAATCTTAATGTTCAGCTCTTTAATCATCATAAATCATTGCTTAAATCATAAAGGTTGATTATAATGTAATTGTTCTAGTCTAAATAGTTTCACATTGTGTCATGAAAAGTCAAGGCATTTTTGTCGAATTTTCCTTTAAATCACTTTTTGTTTTGTCACAAATCCTGTTTTCATAGAGATCTAGAGATGGACCTGTTGGATGGTTAGACTTTCCCCTAGGACTAGTCTGTGGCACAGATTCTCCCAAGTACTTTCTTAGAAGTAGCCTCAGTTTTGCTCTGGTTTTTTGTTTTTTGTTTTTTTTGTCTTTTCGAGACAGGGTCTCCCTGTAGCCCCAGCTGTCCTAGAACTCACTCTGTAGACCAGGCTGGCCTTGAACTCACAAAGATCTGCCTGCCTCTGCCTCCTAAGTGCTAGGATTAAAGGCATGCTCCACCACGCCTGGCTAGTTTTGATCTGATTTTAAGGAAGTTCGAATGTGCTACGTAGATTTCAGAATTAGATGATAAGGGTGTATCTGTGTGTTCTTATTTTTTTAATTTTTAAAATTTTTTTTTATTTTTTGAGATGGGATCTCTCTTTGTAGACCAGACTGACCTCAAACTCACAGAGATCCACTTGCCTCTGCCCCCTGCCTCCCCAGTGCTGGGGTTAAAGGTGCATGCCACCACACCCACACCTGGCTTGATCTGTGTCTTGTACCACAAGATTCCTTTGTTGTTGTTTAGTTTTTCAAAATGATTTTATTTATTTTTTCTGGGCTGGAGAGATGGCTTAACGGTTGGGAGCGCCGACTGTTCTTGCAGAGGACCCAGGTTCTATTACCAGCACCCACATGACAGCTAAGAACCATCTTTAACTCCAGTTCCAGGGGAATCCGATGCCCTCTTCTGACCTCCAAGCCATTGCACCACACAGGTGCACCAACCTACATGCAGACAGTACACTCATACACATAAAAAAATATATTAAAATTAAAATTAAAAAAACAAAACAAAAAAAACTCAAAATGGTTTTATTTTTATGTGTATAGGTGTTTTTACCTTTGTGCATGTAAGTGCACCAGGTGCATGCAGTGCCTGTGGAGGCCAGAAGAGAGCATTGGACCCCTTGGAACTGGATTTATAGATGGTTGTTGGCTGCCATGTGGGTGCTGGGAACTGAATGCCAGTCCTCTGCAAGAGCACCTAGTGCTCTTAACTACTGAGCCATTTCTCCAGCCCCTGGAATCTCTTAAGAGCCAGCATTCTCTTAGGTCTGCAGTTGGCCTCAGTACAATCTTCCTTGTAGTTTTAGCCCTTTTCTTTTTTTTTTTTTATTTTATTTTTTCATTTTATTTATGTGTATGAATGTACTGTCTGCATGCAAGTCTGTGTACCCTTGTCGTGCAATGCCGCAGAGGTCAGAAGAGGGTGTCGGATTCCCCTGGAACTGGAGTTCTCCTGGATTTGGAGTTTCAGACGGTTCTCAGCTGCCATGTGGGTGCTGGGGATCGAACCTGGGTCCTCTGCAAGAGCGGTTGGCGCTCTTAACTGCTAGGCCATCTCTCCAGCCCCCAGTTTTAGCCCTTTTCTGGAACACAGGTTTAGTCTGTCCACATCACCTCTCTGCTTCCTGTTATCAGCTGCTTTTCCTGGGATTCTTTCTAGTACTTGCCACTTTGTGGTTTGGTGCTTGCCACGTTGCTTGCAGAAAACCCATCAGGTTTTAGGAACATTCACCGTGTTTGAAGGAGCACTGTCAGCACAGAACGAAGCTTGTCGGATGATTTGAATCTAAATAACTACAACTTTTTTTTTTTTACAGGTACATGAAATCCCGTTTAACATATTCTCAGATTAATGATGTTATTAAAGAAATCAATAAGGCAGTGGTTAGTAAATATAAGATTATATATCAACCAAAAGCGTCTATGAGTTCTATAAATAGAAATCTCTACCAAAGATTTATTAATGAAGAGACAAAGAACACCAAAGGTAAGGTGGTAGAATTTGTTGACCGTCTGGTGGATCCCCACTGGGAGAAATACAGCTTGTTCTAGAAAATACTGCAGCTAGGAGTTAAATCTTCTATTGGGGCAGTTTTCCCACAGGGAACATTTATCATGCCGAAGACGTTTTTAGGGTTGGGGTTGGGGTGCTCCTGTCATCTAGTGGACAGAGAGGACAGTGGTGTTACCCAAACACCTCACAGTGCATAGGACAGCACCCGAGTCTGCACTGTTGAGGGTAATGTTATAGACTGTGGTGGAGCTATGCCTGATGTTTTGAGGGTTAGAACGGGAATGGCAACAGTTGGCTATGCTATAGGGCACTTAACTGTGTACCAGATGCCGTGCTAAGCCTTAGTCCTCATGATAGCGTTCCATTTTGCAGACTAGACACAGAGAGCGCACCTTGCCCAAGGTCATCCAGTTAAGTGTTAGAGTCGTGCATTTCTTTCTGTTAACTACCACCACCACAAAAATGCCTCTGGAAAAGTGAGTTGTCCAAGACATACCAGGAGCTGGGGACTTAGTAAGCAGGACTACTCTGCTGAAATGCAGGGAGAATGAACATAGCTTTAGTTGCTAGAATATTATTATTTTTAGCAAGAATACAGTTTCTCATTCTGAGTGGATGACAGTAAGAACGATTAACACCATAAACTCTTATCTTAAAGTTGGCCCCATGAAAATTAGCACTGATGTCTTTATTTCCAGGTCATTATTTTATAGTGGAAGCTGACATAAAGGAGTTCACGACTTTGAAAGCTGACAAGAGGTTTCATGTGATACTGAACATTTTGCGACATTGCCGAAGGCTGTCAGAGGTCCGAGGGGGAGGACTTACCCGTTACGTGATAACCTAAGTTCTGATTTGCAGTAGGGTACAGAGATAGTATAATTCTGTGTATAATTTGCTTTAGCTTCTTCATTTCCTGGTCTTGTTTCTTATAGAAATAAAACCTTGTTTGGATAAAGCATATTTATTTCAAATTTTACTGTCTTTAGGAAAATGGATAAAACTGGAAATCATTCTGGGAAATCATTCTGTTAAGCACAGTGAGCCAAAGCCAGATTCAGACAAACACTACATACTTTCTCTCATGCGGTGCCTATGTGCTATGTATGTTTGTATGTAGAGCATGAAACTAGAAAAAGGTTCATGAGAAGTGTGAAGGAGATCTTAGGGAGGGTGAACAGAGAAGGCAATGGAATTTGTATAACAAGAAAGCAGAGAAATCATCTAGGAACAAGCCAGAGAAGGAGTAGGGGGAGGGGTGACGAACTCCAGCTAAATGTAATGGCACATAATGTACGAAAATATAAGGAAGCCATTACTTTGTATGTCTCATCTGAAGAATTGTCTTAATTGTTATGGGAAAACCACCCCAAATGTGGGCAGCACTTTCTGGTAGCAGCCCAGATAGAAAGGGACATGGCAGAAGGAGGATTTTCAAGTTTTGCTTTCTTGGCCTTCCCTTTCACCGCTGAGTAAATTTACCCTGTTGCTACTGCTGCTGACTACAGTTTTTCCATCACTGACTGAGGACCAGTGGCTCTCCAGGAACCCTCTTGGTTTGGGGCACCAGATTGGGACTGCTGTGGCACCTAGCCCTGTGGACTGAGCAGTTACCCAGACCTCAGCCACTCCTTGTGAGACAGTCAGTGTGGACTTCTCCAGCTGCTGAGGCCCCAACCTCGAGGAAGAGCAACTACCAGCTTCTCAGCCTCTCAGGTGTGATTCAGCTGTTCTAACTTTGTGGATGCTGGGAACTGAACCTGGGTCCTCTGCAAGAGCAGTCAGTGCTCTTAATCACCAAGCCATCTCTCCAGCCGAGTACATATATTCATTCTGTGAGTTCTGTTCTTCTAGAGAACTCTGACTAATCCAGTAGCCAAATTGGTCAGAAGTATGTGTATAATCTGTGAACCCATTAGTTGGGATTATAACCAAATAATTATAATTGTAATCTCATGGCACTGTGCCCTTAACCATGGGGCTATGTCCCTATGTCCAGATAGTGTCAGAACTGAATCGTGGGATGCTCAGTTGGTATGCAGAGACTTGAAAAGTTGATTCCTTTGGAGAAAAGCCCCACACATTTGAGGTTAGAAGGGTTATTATGGAAGAACACTGTTTTTCCTGGTAAAATGAAACTGATAACATGAGCAAGTTGGTAGGGATTGTGAGAAAAGGGTAACCAGACTGTAAGAACTTCATCGTGTTCTTCCACACCTGGGGAGACTGTCTGGTTTGTTTATAGCTGTGCCATCTGCTTGGCAAACTCATCCCTGTAGTGGAGAAAAATGTGCATTATTGTGATGACCACAGGGTGAATTACAGGCCCTGCGCAGTTACTCTTAGCCTTTCATAAAGTTAAATACAGGTGTTTAAAAAAGAATTTTTTCGGGGCTGGAGAGATAGCCTAGCGGTTAAGAGCACTAACTGCTCTTGCAGAGGACCCAGGTTCGATCCCCAGCATCCACATGGCGGCTAAGAACTGTCTGTAACTCCAATTCCGGGAGAACTCCAGTTCCAGAGGAATCCGAGACCCTCCTCTGACCTCTGTGGCATTGCATGACATGGGTGCACAAACCTACATGCAGACAGTACACTCATACATATACAAAAATAAATTTAAAAAATTTTTTAAAATAAATAAAAATAAAAAAGAAATTTTTTTCTTTCATATTTATTTTGTGTGCATATGCCTGTCTGTGTGTATGGGTGCACAGGTGCCACAGAATGTTGAGGTCAGAGGACAGCATGTGGGAATCTGATCTCCTTCCACCATGTGTCCCAGGGATCTAACTCAGACTGGCAGGCTTGCCAGCATTGCCTTTGCTATCTCCCCGGCCCAAGTTTTTATTTTGTTTAATTATTCTTTTTTTATTTTTGTACTGCTAGGGCTGAGAACAGAACCTGAGTCCTCTGGAAGAGCAGCCAGTACTCTTAACCACTAAACCATCTCTAGATGCAAAGGCAGTAAATTTTAAATATCTCTGTTGGCAAAGGCAGTAGCTTTAATTAATTAATTAATTTTTTGTCAGATCATCTTTTATTGAAATAGTTTCTCTTGCATTAACTAGCTGTGCACTCCATGGCACCACTGTTGATGTCTATGATGTCATGAGGGTGAGGGCCATCCACATTGCAGCCCACAGACTGCAGTCCCAGGATCTCTTTAATAGTTCCAGAAAGTTCTCTGGCTAAAGACTGGTGCTGCATCTGTCCAACAGTGTTGACAATCTCATTAGAAGTAGTATTTCCACTGTGCTCAATCTTTCTCTGCTTCCTTCTGTCTCTTGGTAGCTCCCTGAGGGCTTTGATGATCAGGGCAGAGGCTGAAGGGCCGACCTCAGTCGGCTTGTCTGTTCTGAGCACTCAGTTTCACTGTAATCTTCAGACCCTTCCAATCTCCGGTTGCCTTGGCAACCAACTTTTTTGGAAGACAGACGTAGGGAACACATCTTGGGGGCCAAGGCAGACATGGCACTGCCCTTGCCTCCAGTGTACCTCAAATAGATGACTTTGATCTCCTTGGGGTCAAACTTGGGTGGCATGATGGAGGTTGGCTGGTGTCAGGTGAACCTGGATTCAGGACAATGGAAGAAAGTTGGACCTTAGCCTCCTCCAAGCTGAAAGCTAAAAAAGCGACAATAGCTTTAAAACAACTCATCTCTGTTACTTGACCTTCATTTTTAAGCAAAATAACAGACTATTCAGTTTTTGAAAATAGCATTTTTACTTTTGAGAGAAACTTGTAGTGCTAGCTCTCTGCCCTCAGGTCCACATCTTGCCTATCTTTGCTTTGCTCCTCTCTGGTCATGGCATTTTGTTAACTTTTCTGGGGAGACAGGTGTTATAGAGTTTGAGATCACCAGAAAAAACCACCCAAATTTAAGCAGCCAAATTTATTAAAACTGCAGCTGGCTACTGTCTCTCCAGGTCAGGTTTGAGAACTGCAGCAGCAATCAAAACAGGGAGGGAGTTTCTAAAGGGGAAAACCACAATTGCTTTACTTCTGTGGAATTGTAGTTTATGTGGGGTGAGGATGTGGGTGATGTGAGTATTCAACAGCCAGTGCCCAGGGGCTCCCGAAGGGGCAGCTAATTCCTGTCTCATAGTCAGTTTATCAGTCTCCTTTAGCAGCAGCACCATGGCAGCAATGGCCTATGCAGGCTGGCCATCCTGCTGCTACAGGGTCTAGGCATTTAGTCAAATAGGCTACAAGCCTTTTCCAGAGTCCTAAAGTTAGGGTCAACATGTCCTTGGCCACCCCCTGATATTCATCCACAAATAGATGAAAGGGTTTGGCAGTATCAGGTGGTCCTAAATGCTGGATCTGACATTAAAGCCCCCCGTAAGTGTTTGGAAGGCCTCTTTTTCTTTGTTCTCCAATCTCGGCAACCATTTCCTCCTAAGCTCTGATATAATTGCTTGGCTGTCTCTGCAAAGTTGGGTATCCAAAGTCTGCAGTATCCAACCGTCCTGAGGAATTCTCTCACCTATCTTGTCCTGTGGCTCAGGAATGCTGGTAATAGCCTGGATCCTGCTTAGAGACAAAGTCCTGAAGCTGACCTCCAGGTGATACTCCAGATAAGCTACCTGATCAGCACACAATTGGGCTTTCTTGGTGGACATTGGTAACCCAATCAGAGCGTTTCAAGGCCTCTGGCACTTGTCCAGAGTGTGGGCAGCAATAAGGAGACTGCCCACCTACTGTAGGAAGGTGATATTTGGGGGCCCTTGACTGTATTCGAGCAGATCCATGCTGAGAGCTTCACCAAATAGGGTGGGGGAATTCTTGAATCCTTCTAGTACTTGAGTCTAGGTCAACTGGCCACTGAACCCTACCTTGGGCTCTGTCCATTCAAAAGCAAATATGAGCTGATTCACAGGCACCAGAGGTAAGGAGAAAAATCCATCTTTTAAATCTAAGGCAGAGTAGACAGTTTTCCTAGGTACTAATAAGATGAATAGTTTCCACTCTCTTGTTAAGTTCTGAACAGGGTGATAGTCCTTGGTGCCTGGCTTAATGACAGGGAGTAGAGGACTATTTCATAAGGAGTGGCAGGGAACCAAAATCCTTGCATCTCTAAGGTAGCAGATATGCTTTCTGATGCCAGCCTTAGTGTTTCTTGAAATTAGTTATTGCTTTACTCTCACAGGTGAGGCAGAGCTCAAGAGCTGATGAGAGGCCACTCCAGGAGAATTGATCTCTGCCCACACTCCTGGGAATTTTTGCACAAGTTCCATGAGGAGGGGTTTGTCTCTTCCCATTCTTTAGGGACTTTTTCCTATTATTTTATATTTATATGATAAGGGGAAGTTACCAGGATAGCTGAATGCAGATTCTTTTTTTTTTTCTTTTTTGAATGTAGATTCTTTAGATCTCATTTTCACTAAACATAATAGCACCAAGTTTCAAAATAAATAAAAAAAAAAAAAAAAGAAAAAAATGGCACCAAGTTTCCTCAACAAATCTCTGCCAGTCAGGGAGTATGGGAAATCTGGCATAATAAAAAGCATGAGTTATAGTACCTTGTCCAAGATTTACTTCTGGGATGGTTGTCTAGGCATGGCTTCTGGTTCCTGTGGCCCCTTAAATGATGATCCTCTTCTTGGTAAGTGGGCCCAGGTGTTGGGTCAGTAATGAATGGGCTGCACCAGTATCCACGAGGAACTGGAGATTTTTGCCCTCAACTTTTCCAGTGACCATGGGCTAGCTCCTAGGGACTCTGGTATGGAACCCAAGCCCTGTCAGTCTGTTCCTGTCAGGTTGAGGACTTGTCCCTGCCTACACTGTGGACACTCATTCTTCCAGTGTCCTTTCTCCTTGCAATATGCACATTGGTCCTTTTCTAGCTTGGATTAAGAATGATTCAGTCACCTGGTGGTACTTTCAGTTTCTATCCCCCCTTTCCCTGAAAGCAGCCGCCATTATTCTGGCTAATCTAGTCTTTGTTTTCATCAGCATCTCTATTGTTGAAGGTCTTCTGAGCTATATCTAACAGCTGTGACTTCAAATCCCTCAAGTTTCTGTGACTTTCTATGGATATCTGGGGCTGACTGGGTCACAGAGGTGATGTTGATAGCTCACTGGTTTTCTGGAGCATCTGGATCAATAGAGTGAATTCTCAGTAAGCATTCTGTAGACATTCCAGAAATTCAGCAGGGACCTCCTGATTTCCCTGAATAACTTTGGATACCTTAGAGAGATTAGTTGGTTTCTGGTGACCACTCTTATTCCAGGCAGTAGGATCTGGTGATGGGCGTCTAGTGCTCCCTTTCCTTGGTTGGTGTTCAGGTCCCAATTTGGTAGAGTCAAGGGTAGGATTTGCTCCACTCTATCGTCTGTGTCCTCCCCTTTGCCCTGGGGCTTGCTACGGATTTGGGGGCTTTGGTCAAGATCAGATCCCCTTCCTCGGCCATAAACAGTGTGCCTAGGAGCTGCCTGCTGGTAGTCCAAGTGGGCTGATTGGTAAAGAAAATGTTTTTTAACAGGCTGATAAGAGCCTGGGGTTTTTCAGAGAAAGGGGATTCTTAGTTTTCCAATTATACAAATCACTGCTTGGAAAGGAAACATAGACCATAAAGGGAGGTCTGGGGGCCCCCTTTTGTGATGAAGGCCCATTTTGAGGGGACTTCCTAAGAGGGAGAATAGCTGGGTGGGGGTTCCGTCTGGCTTGGTTGAGGCAGAGCATAATCTACCCCACTCTGGGTATGTAGATTGGAGAGCAAGGTTGGGTAGCTTCTTGGGGCAGGAGGAGGAGGGGAAGGACTCCAAACACTGTTGAATCCTGAATTGGCTGGGTGTGTGGACGGTAGGTCAGGGGGATATCTTCCTCTTCTCCAGGGGTCAGAACTGAGGGCCCAAGCTTCTTACTCAGGCCTGGTGACTAGAACAGAAGAGCCCTTTTTATGGGTGCAACACTTTAGTCAGGGAGGGAGTTGAAGAAGGAAAGAGAGCCAGCAGTTGATGTCGGGGAACTGATTAGGGTGACCAGATTCCCCTTTAACCACCCTCCAGAATATTTGGGGGATTTGGGGCATCAAATGACCCTGTATCTGGCCACTCCACGTTAAAAGAGGGCTACTCCAATTCACCCAGGGTGTGGAACTTTCCTAACAACATCTTGACTCCATGGTCTACAGAATTCCTGAAAGCAATGTAGCATGTAGCCTAGCGGGGTTTCGGCTATGCTTGGTCCTGTTCCCAAGTCTGCAACAGAACTTACAAGCACACTGGAAGACACAAATGCACCAGTTGAAAACAAGGAACACAAAGACACAGAACACCAGAACAGACACAGAAGACCAAATGAAAAGATATGTGGTGGCCACCTTTCACTCACACACCTAATGATTTCTAACTAGGGGATGAAAGAACATTTTCTCCACCTCTGAAGTCTGGGTTAGCGATCACATCCAATCTCCCCTAGGCCTCTCCAGATGTCCAGACCCCAAAACAACTCACCAATCAGTCCCGTCCTAAGCTCACATCATCTGTGGTTCCTTTACTTTTGTTTTTACTGAAGTTTGCGATGATCTCAGGCTCCACTGCGGTTTTCACCCCAGTATCGGGCCTTTAATTTATGGCAGCCACAGGCTTAGGCTCCTGTGGGCCTTCAAGTCCACAAATGGACTAGGCTTCATATCAGGGCTGTTCCAGGCCTACAGCCCGAGTCAGGGGTCTCCCAGGATCTTGCTGGGGCCTCCAAATGTTACATGGAATTTGAGAACCAGGAAAGACAACCCAAACTCTTCAATCTGCCAAATTAATTAAAGCTGCGCTGGCTACAGTCTCTGTAGGTTGGTCTGAAAACTGTAGCAGCAATTGAAGCAGGGAGGGCATTTTTAAAGGGGGAAATCCACAATTGCCTCCCTAGCTTACGTGGATAGGGTAATGTCAGGGTGTCCTTGTGTGAGCAGGATAAGCAAGTAAACTTTGTGGTCAAGGTTTGTGCAAGCAGATTGTCAACAGTCACAGATTTCTGGAAAAGATAGGGATCAGGGCTTCCTGGAATTATTTTTCAACATTGAACTAAGAATAAGTTTTTGCTGAGTTTTTAAGATGGCTACTTTGTACAAAATGGAGTCACCCTAGTCATCACACAGGGACAAAATCTGTTCACCTTAGCTAGGGTACCAATGATACACCAAAGTAACGAGTCTATCCATGTCCATTTTGGCAAACCTGTTGGTGAGTTTATTGGGCTTACAGGAGCATAGGTGACCCCAAAAGAACCGTAGCACAGAAAATCCCACCCTGGCCCAAGTGCCAGTCTTGAGAGTAGTGTATAGCTAGTTCCCCCTTCAGTGACAGTTGGCCTCCTGTGTACCTTTACCACCTCCCAACACCACATACAGCTGGGGCCAGGGCCAGGAGGGTGAGTGGCTACAATCTTAGGTGAGGGTCCCAGAACTGCCCCCCCTCCCCTTTGAGGGAGTACCAATAGGTTCCATCTTGTCAGCGTCTTGTGCAGTAATCACCTGTTTTGATTAAGGTGGTAATGGCAATATGGCTGGAGAACGGAGTTCTATCATACACAGGAACAACCCTGTGCTAGTTCTAGCTGCATCCTGAGGAGCCTGGTGCCTGGTTTATACACCTCACCACCCCCACCACCGCCACATAGTGGCTAACAACCATAACTCCAATTTTAGGGGAATCTGATGCCTTCTTCTGACCTCCCTGGGCATTTCACTACTAGGGTGCATTTAATACACATGCGGGCACTACACTCATAAACACAGAAATAAAATAATATTAATTTTTTTTCTTTATGTTGATTTAAGCCAAGGTGAAGATGGCCACTCAGGGAGATGTGTATTCTGCTTACCTAAAACAAGAGGCCTGGGCATCCAGGAGAGGGGTTGCAGCATAGATGCTCATTACAGTCCCACTACTGACATGAAGAACATGGGTTAGTGATTGGCCACTACTCAATGGTGTTCATTCCAGGAAGGTTTGTAGTAAGTAGCTGAAAGCTTTTGCTGGGGTTCTTTTCATGGCATCAGGGAGGCCACGTGTTGCTGCACTAGGCCAGTGTGATACAGGTGACTGTGTCATGCATGCTTTCACTGGGGTGAAGGGATTCGGGGCCTCGTTCTTGCAGCACTGTGATAAAAAGTCTTCTATCCCTTCGTTGGTTCTGTTTTTTGGAGAAGGTTGTTTTACATAAGGTGTTTTCTCCTTCTAGGGAACAGGCTTGTTTAAAATTATGAGAGACCATCACCTTGGCCCCACTTTACCCTCCTAGGTCTAGGCTGTCTTTTTGTCCCTGTTTAGTCTGCAGTCTCCTCATACCTCTCCTCTGTCCTGTCTTCCTGTCCCTGCTGCAGGTGCGTTTCATCCCGTCCCTGTCTTGGGTATACGCTGCTTCTGTTCTCATCCTAGATCCATCCTGTCCCCTCTTCTCGTAGGCACTCTCTCCCCTCCTACCTCCTGTAAGTACTTTCTGTCTCCTTGTATCTTCCAGGAACACTTTGTTCCCTTTTCCTCTCAGAAAAGCTCTGACTCCTGGCACCTCCCCTGGGTGTGCTCAGTCCCTTGTACCTCTCCTAGGAACATTCATTGCCTTTTACATTTCCTGAGTAGATGAGTGTCCCCTAAGGCTCTCTTGCTGTTATCTGTGTCTCACACACACCAGGCTGCTTACTCACAGAATCTCTGACTGACCCTCCATAGCCACCAGCACAGTTGTTTGTCTCCTGGGTATGTCAGGCTTGCCTGGAAGAGACCTGCTATAGGGCAACCTCGGCCAGTTTCCAGCTCCTTCTCCCAGACAGTAGAAGCAGCCGGTCCAGGGCCTGGGTTCTGGCTTCCCCAGCAGTGGCCTGGAGGGGCTGAATGACAACCCAGATGTGCGAGAGTTCTCGTGGAATGTACTTTTCTCAATGAGGGAGAGCAGAAAACGTCCTCTCTCTTCCTCCTCTTGAGGGACCATTCCATGATAGTTTCCTAATCTTTCTGGGTACATCCTCTGTGGTGGAGTGATCTGCTGTGTCCCTTGGTGGTTTATGGAGCAGCAGCCAGCTCTGTTGTGTTATCCTGCCATGTTTGCCTCCCGTCTGATCGCCCTTTTACCTTTCCCGAATAAAGCATCTGCCTTACCGCTGCAGAGCTTGTACCAAGATAAAGCTATGGGCCACTGGCTCTATATTTTCCAAATTATACTCTTGAGCATTAGAATCTCAAATAGTAGATTTTTGTTTGGTTTTTGTTATTGTTTACTTTGGGAGGTTCTTGTTTTGAGACAAAGTCTTGTTTTATAATATCCCAGGCAAGCCTCAAGCTTGCTATATAACTGGGCTGGCCTTGAACTTGTGATCCTCCTGCTTCTGCCTCTCCGGTGTGGAAGCAGGATAATTTGGCTAGCTGCTTGATTGACAGCCCTTTTCTCTAGGCAGCCAGGGCACCAGAGAATATTCAAATTGCCCTTCTCCCAATATCTTTGTTTATTTACAAGACAACATCAGAAGGAGTACTTATAGTAAGAACTTATGCCTTAACATTAATAGTGAGTTTTGCCAATTGCAGTAGCTCACAACTATAATCCCAGTACTCAAGAAGAACATCTGGGCACTCTGGGGCAGGCAGATCTCTGTACATAGCCTGTTCTATATTGTGAATTCTAGGACAGCTTCATAGTGAAACCCTGTCACAAAAAACAAACAGCAACAAAAGTTAAAAAACAACAACAGTAATAACAAAACATTAATAGTGATTCTAAGTATCTAACAGTGCTTTGAGTAGCCAGATGTGGTGGCCTATGATTCCAGCCATGAGGGGACTGACAAAGGACTGAACTACAAAGTGAGATCTAGACCACCCTGTACTATATATTATAGCAAGATTGTTCAAAAACAGTCAAATCAAAACCAAAAAACCAATGCTTTAACAAGACTTAACACCCACTCCCTGCTTCCTCATCAGCCTCAACCTTGCCGTGGATTAATAAATAGCTTCACCTTTCCATGTGAATCAACGATTAAAATTCACTCTGTTCGAACACTCAGAAGTTTTCAGTGGCTTCCTATTTCTCACGGGGTAAAAGTTAAGTCTCTATAAAGGTCTAAAAGGCCTTTCCTGGGCCTCTCCTCTACCTGGCTATCATACTTCTCGACTTGCTGACTCCATTCCAGCCACTTTGGCTTCCATGCTGTTTCTAGAACAGTCCAATTATGAGCCTCCCTCACACCTGTACACTGGCTGTTCCTCATGCAGCCAGCCTTACCTCCCCTTACTTGCCCCATGTCCGCATAGCGTCATTTGATTCTCTGCTTCCCTTTATTAAAATCATCCTCCTTCTGTGGCAGTTCTCTCTCTGCTTTATGTTTGTTCATGGTTCTAGGTCTATCTGATGGTTTAGGTATTTAATTTTTAAAATCTCCTCCACTTGAATATAAACATGACCTTAATAGTTTTTGTCTTTTTTATTTACAGTTGCATTTCCAGCATCTTTAACAGAGCTGGACAGTAGAGGGCGCTGAAATTCTGAGTTATTACTTCTATAATTAAAAGAAGCTTTGATTGACTAATGACCCTTTTGAAGATGTTTATTTTCAGCAAATATGTTTAGCTTTCTAATTTATTTCAGCCAGTATCTTTAGTTTTTACATTTATTTTGCTTAGATGTGGTCTTAGGATTTTACAGTGTATTAATAAGCTATGCCTAGTCTTGATCGAAATTACTGTAGTACATGAAATAGAACTTTCGTAGTACGTGGTTTCATTTGTAGTGTTAAATGATTACATTTATGAAGCATTCTGTCTTCTGATAACCATTATTTATTACCATTGTTTATGAACTACATCTCCTAATACAAAGTAGCACAAAAGGTAGTGTCACTTAAAACACTGAACACTGAAGCCTCTTTCTGGTGTATTTCAAAGCATGTTACTCAGAATGGACCAAAAACTACACACAAGATTATAATGTAATTCGCATTTTTAATAGAATTTTTGTGTTTTTCACAGAGAACGTCCCAGTCATCTCTTTCCCCATTGGCATCCTTTCCCCCTTGGCACCCCCCCCTCCATTGGAATTCATACATTCTGTCATCTGTTTCAAGGCCCATCGTGTCAAACTAGTGTCCCCAGAAGACATTCAATACCAGTTTATCCACTGGGGTCTAGTCATCCCATTCAGAGTTCCTCCCCTTAAGAAGACCAGCTTTTAACTAAGCTCTGTTAAAGTTAGGTGAAGTTAAGTCTCTAAGAAACACAAATTTATTTATGAGAAATTATAGTGCCTCTACTAAGGTGTAACTCAGATTCATGATTGTGAATGATATTTTGCCCTAGTGCATTGAAAAGCAACAAATTAGGCAGCTAAGGGGCAACATTAAAAAAAAAAATCGAGATAGAATTTACAGAATGAAACACTGATTAAGCCAGGCTTGGTGGTGCACATCTTTAATCCTAGCAGTCTGGAGGCAGAGGCAGGCAGATCTTTGCAAGTTCAAGGCCAGCCTGGTCTACAGAGTGAGTTCCAGGACAGCTGGGGCTACAGCTTTTCGAGACCCTGTCTCAAAAATACCCCTCCCCAAAAAATATAACCCACTGATTAAGGATGCAAATCAATGAATGTGACCATATACCTGTCATTCTTTTTTCTTGAACTTTATCAGAATAGTTGCAGATTCACAAAGAAGTGTAAGGAAAGAATACAGGCCATTCCTAGTCCTCTGTATCCCGTTTCCCCCGTGGTAACATTTACAAATGCAGCATCAGTGGCTGTAGAGACGACTCAGTGGTGAAGAACACTTGCTCCTCCAGAGGATCCAAGTTCTGTTCCCAACACCCATAGTGGGCAACACAACTGACCATAATTCCAGCTCCGGGGGTCTGATGACTTCTTCTGGCCTCCTCAAGCACCTGCACCCATGTGGCACACAGACACACAAACAAACATAGGCATAAATAAAACTAAATGTTAAAAAAATCATAACCCAGGCCATTGACCTCGCACTCAAGGTGCAGAGTGTGTCCAGCACCACAAGACCTGCTGCTGCCTTTCCAGAACTGAGCCTGCTTCCCTCTCACCATGTCCCTCTCCTAACCACTGAAAGCCACTCATCAGTTTTCCATTTCTATAATTTCATCATTTGAAAAATGATGGATAGGGCTGGGGATAGCTCAGTGCTAAAGTGCTTGCCCAGCATATGTGGGGCTCTGATTTAAGGCTTACAGGATTTCACACACACACACACACACACACACACACACGTTATATGAATGGAATGAAGAGTCATAGTGATTGGGGTACACCTGAGCAGTGTGCTGTTCTTGCTGGTTGTTGAATAGTCTTTCCCAGTACCAGATGTCTCAAGTCATTTCATCATTTCTCATATTGAAATCTCTGTTGTTTCCAGTTTGTAGTCATCATGAATAAGCTGCTATATTCAAATTCAGGGTTGTTTGTTTGTTTGTTGTCTTTTTTAAACAGGGTCTCTGGAACTTGCTATGTAGACCAGGCTGATCTTGAATTCAGAAAGATCTGCCCACCTCTGCCTGCTGAGTGTTGGGATTAAAAGTGTGTGCCACCAGGCCTGGCCAAATTCAGTTTTTTTAAAATACATTATTTTTACTTTAGGTGCATAAGTATATTGCTTTCATGCATGTAAGTGCACCCATTTTGTGCAAAGCCCACAGAGACAGAAGAGGATGTCCAATCCCCTGGAACTGGAGTTATGGACAATTGATAGCAGCCATGTGGGTTCTGGGAATCAAACCTTGGTCTTCTTCAAGAGCAGCCAGTGCTCTTAACTGCTGAGCCATCTTTTCAGCCCCCCAAGTTCAGGTTTTGTATGGACATAAACTTTTAATTATCTGGAGAAATTCTCAGAGTTATTCTTTGATCCTATGGTAGTTGCATGTTTGTTTTTCAATCACCAATTTAACTGTTTTCCAGAGTCACACAATATTAAATTTACCTTGACTGCTGCCTTCCCACACATTTTGTTAAGTTGTATTTTTATTTTTCGTTTCTTGAAATATTAAAAAACTTCCCTCTTATTTTTTTAAAAACTTTATTGTATGTATATGTGTAGGCAGGTGTGTATGCCATCGACACATGTGGAGGTCAGAGGACAACTTTGTGGAGTCAGTTCTCTCTATCTTTCCATGGGTTCCAGAGACCAAACTCAGGTTATGAGGCTTGTTTATCAAGCACTTTACGTACTGAGCCTTCTTTGATGTTTTTATGTCTGTGCTTTTTAAAAGCATGTCATTTAATCTCTAGATGTTTTGACATTTTCCAGATATCTTTGTGTTATGATTTTTAGTTTAATTCCATATAGGTCTAAGAACATGCTTTTTTTCTGGTTTTTGTTTTGTATTTGTTAAGGTATCATTTACAGCCCTGGGTATGGTCTTCTTGGTTAGCATTCTGTGAGTGCTTAAGAATAATTTGTATCCTCTGCTATTAGATGAAGTATTCTGTAAGTGGCAATTAAATCTACCTGATTGACGACGATCTTCAACTCAACTACATCCATACAGATGTTTTTACTTGTATCTGTTGATTACTAAGTGAGGGATGTTGAAGTTTCTAACTGTACAAGTGTATTTGTCTACCTCTGCAGATCTATTTTTGCTTCATATATTTTTGTGCTCTGATATCAGGCACATACACATTAAAGATTATTGTGTCTTGTTGGAGAATTGACATCTTTATCATTAATGCTTCTTTTGTCCTTGGTAAATTTTCTTGTTGTCAGGTTTACTTTTCTTAAAATTTATTTAACTATCCCACCTTAGTTATTCTTTATTGAGAAATACCAATGATATTGGCAGGCTTCAGAATTAATTTGCCCTTCCAGAATACAAAATACTTAATACATTCTTCAAGCCTGTTCATATTTAAAGGTTAACATTTTTGTAAATAAAATTTGATAATTCGATTAAAATATATTCTGGCTTTATTATTTAGGGACTTTCCCAACACTTAAAGTAGAGAGCATGAGGGAGGCAGGATGATGGGACAGATTGGGCCCAGAACCGATCTGCAGTCTACAGAGACATTTTCCACAACTTGGTGTAGGAAACTAAAATTCTGTACAAGACAGGTGCCCTCCACCTCTCTTTTGATTAGTGTTAGCAAGGTATATATAATATTTCTCTCCCTTACTTTGAGTCTGTCTTCACATTTAAAAATGGGCTTCCTCACAGTGGAAAGCAATGACAAATATACTCAACCAAGCAGAAGAAAGAATTTCAGGTGTGGAGGACAAGGTTGACAAAATACTGAAATGAAATATCAACAAATCCACTGTTACAGTTAGAGACTTCAGCATCCCTCAATCAGTAATTGACAGATATAGCAGGCAGAAAAATCACTATGGATATAGTTGAACTGAACAACATCATCAGTCAATTGGATTTAATTGGCACTTACAGAATACTTCATCTAACAACAGCAGAATATAAATTCTTTTTTGAGCTTGCATGGACTACTAACCAAGAGAGACCATACCCAGGGCTATAAATCATACCTTAACAAATATTAAAAAAAAAATGAATATGACTACAACATACAAGAAACCTGGGATATAATCAAGACACCAAACCTACGAATCCACGGGATAGAAGGAACTGAAGTAAGGACATAGAGACTCTGTTCAATAAAGTTAGAAAAATAAATTCCCAAATCTAAAGAAAGAAACCTTTGAAAACAAGAGGGGTTAGAACCCCAAATAGACATGACCAGAGAAGAACCTCTCCACAAAAGTGTCGCGATATCAGGAACACCAAGAAGCAACATTAAAAAGCATAAGAGAAGAATGCCAAGTCATCTACAAAGGCAGAAATATCAGCACAACATCAGCTCTCTTATCTACAAACCATAAAGCTAGGAAACCATGGAATGGTATGTTCAACCCGAATCAAGAGCGCTGTAGTAAACACATCTCTTTTTTTATGGTATTTTTGAGACAGGGTTTCACTGTAGCCCTAGCTAGCCTGAAACTCAGAGATCCGCCTGCTTCTGCCTTCCAAGTACCGGGATTAAAGGTATGTACCACCATGCCCAGTTCTACACATCTTTTTAAACTGACAGAGAAATGAGGACATTTGAAGACAAGCACAACTTAAAAGTCACTCATGACTACAAGCCAGCACTTCATATGATATTTAAAGGAATACTATACACGAAAGAGGAAGAAAGTCTCAATCACAAGAGTATAGGAAAGAATAAGTTTCTTCCTAGCCCTGAAAGCAGTGCTAGGAAGGAACCCACCAGGTCCACCACAGTAAACCAGCAAACCCTGATACTACTAGGGGAGAAAGCAAAGGACAAACTAACCCCCAACCCCTATCTAATAACAGGAATTAGTAAATGTCTCTCAGTAATAACCTTAAATGTAAATGGCCTCAACTCACCAATGAAGAGACACAGACTGTGACTGGATTAAGAAACTAGATCCAATTTTCTGATGTCTCCAAAACCCATACCTTGTGGTAAAGAACTGAGTCAAATGGTGGAATCAGATCAAGCAAATAGAAACCCCAAACCCAAGATGAGATCTGATAAAGTAGACTTCAAACGAATGTTAGATGAGATGAAAAGGCCACTACAAACAATAAAGGGAACAACTCATCAAGAGGATACAACAATTGTAAACATATGCGCCAAACATTGGGGCTCTCCATGTAATTAGATGAACACAAGAGGACATATATTTGTTAAGGTATGTCAGATAGGTCCTGATAAAATAATAGTGGGTGATTTCAATACTCCATCCTCATCTCTAGATAAGACATTCAAACTAAAAACAAAGCTGAGAGTTAAACTATACCATAGATGAGATAGATTTAATATCTATCTACATAATATTCCAAAAGAATATCCAACAGATGCAGAATGTACATTTTTCTCAACAGCCCATGGAACCTTCTAAAGATACCATACTCTATGTCACAAATCAAGGCTTAGGAAATACAACAGAACCAAAGAAATCTCATTTTATCAAATCATAATGCAATAAAGCTAGAAAACAGCAAAAACCTATGGAAGCCACATGGATACATGAAACAGTACATTTTGTATGCGTGCATGTTTGTGTATATGTGCATGCATTCCAATACTCTACTGGAATATCCTGAAAAGAAGACTCAGGTCCAGAAATATTCATTGCTAGATTCTGATAGACCTTTAAAGGAACTGTTCCATAAAATAAAAAGGAATGGATCATTCCTATGAATTAATCTACGAATCCAGAATTACCCTGATACCAAAACCAGATAAAGATACAACAGAAAATAACTCAGTGAGGAAGAAGTCAAGGAAAAATAAGGCCCCATTCATGGTACCCCATGGGTAAACATAAAGGCTTAATAAACATAAGAAGGGGGAAGTCTCCATAATGAAAACTTCAAGATACTAAACAAAGAAATTGAGGACACTAGAAGATGGAAAGACTTATGTTCACAGATAGGCATAATTATTGTAAAAAAATTACTTCAAGCAAGCTATGGATTCAGTCCAATACCCACCAAAATTCCAATTACATTCTTCACAGAATTAGAACAAATAATCCTAAAATTCATATGGAAACACAAAAGTCCCCAAATAGCTAAAGCTATTTTCAGCATGAAGAGCAACTCCAGAAGAGTGACAACATCCTATTATAGAGACATAGTAACAAAACCAGCATGGAATCCTCACAAAATTCAACATGTAGACCAACAGAATAGAATAAATGATGCAGAAATAAACCCATAGAATTACAGCCATCTAATATTTGGGAAAGTTGTCAAAACCTGTATTTGGAAAAAAAATGGTGCTGTGAAAACTGGATTACCATATGTAGTAGAATGAGACTAGAGGCCAGGGATGTAGCTCATTTGATGGAGTGCTTGCCTGGCTTGCAGGAGGTGCTGCCTGTAATCCCACACTCAAGAAGTAGGAGGCTCATGAGTTAAAGGTCATTCTTGGTTACCATAGCATGTTGTTTGAGGCCAACTTGGTAACAATAGGGAGACAGAGAGAGAGACGGGGACACACACACACACACACACACACACACACACACACACACACGGGGGTGGGGATCCATAGAGATCCATATCTTTCTCTTTGTATGCACAAAAATCAGCTCAAAGTTGATCAATGACATTAATGTAAGACTTGAAACTTCTAGAGAAAAACATAAGTAAAGCACTTCAAGTTATTCCCATAGGCAAGAGTTTTCAAAATAGGAATCCGAAAGCACAGGAAATAATCCTAAAAATTGACAGATGGGATTACATGAAATTAAGATTCTTCTGTACAGCAAAAGAAACAATTATCAGTGTACAGAGGCATCCTACAGAATGGACAGAAATCTTTATAGAATATGCTTGAGACAGGGGGTTCATATAGCCAAGATACAAAGTACTACAAGAGGCTAGAGAGATGGCTCAGTGGTCAAAAGCACTGACTGCTCTTGACCTGTCTAAGTTTTAGGCTTTCTATTGGAAGTCTAACTCATTCTTCCCTTTCTGTTCTGAAGGTTCTCCAAAGAATCCACTTGGACACTCCCTCAGCAATTCCAGTTGACGGCAGTGGGGGGGTGGGGGTGGGGGATATGCCTCGCTTAGCCAGGGCCCGGGTACTCTGTGCTTCAGGTGGTCCTGGGAAATCCCCCAACTAAGCTCTGTGCACTCAAGTCTCACAGTGGTGACAGGCCCGCCTCTCATACCAGCTAGCAGGGAGACTCCACCCCCACAAGACAGTGATTGAATTATACAACAGACCAATGAAACGATTATTCAACAACCCAGTAATAGAATTATCCAACAATCTGCCTGGCTGAAGTGCCCAGCTCTTACCTGTGTTTCAGGTGGTCCTGGGAAATCCCCAATCAAAGCTCTGTGCACTCCAAAACCACTGACTGCTCTTGCAGAGGACCTGGGTTTGATTCGCAGCACGCACATGGTGGCTAAGAACCATCTTTAGTGCCGGGCATGGTGGCTCACTCCTTTAATCCCAGCACTGGGGAGGCAGAGGCAGGCGGATCCCTGTGAGTTCAAGGCCAGCCTGGTCTACAGAATGAGCTCCAGGCCAGCTGGGACTAAAAGGGGGACCCTGTCTCAAAAATACCAAAAAAATAAAACAAAACAACAACAACAACAACAACAACAAAAAAAACAAAGTTACCTGGTCTCCATAATGAGTTTCAGGACAGCTGGGGCTGCAAGGAGACCCTGTCTCAAAAAATAAAAAAAAAAAAAAATTACTACAAAGAAATAACATAAAAAGATTTGCACCACTCTCAAATATGATTACACTTGGGACTAAGCTTCCAGAACATAAAACTTTGTGGGACACACCATACAGGAAGGCAATTAAAAAATTGAAAAGAGCTGGGTGTGGTGGCACAGGCCTTCAGTTTCAGCACTTGGGAGGCAGAGGCCAGTGGATCTCTGTGAGTTCAAGGCCAGCCTGGTCTACATAGTGAGTTTCAGGCCAGCTGGGGTTACCAGGAGAACCTGTCTCAAAAAAAAAAAAAAAAATTGAAAAAGACTCTAATACTGAATAGAGTCTTGAAGTGTAATTTGAATTTAAAAACACAATGACTGGGGAGATGGATCAATCCATAAAATGCTAACCGCGTAACATGAAGACCTGAGTTTGATCCCTAGGCCCCACGTAAAGAAGCTGGGTATGGTGGCACACAGTTCTAATTCCAGTATTGGGGGAACAGAGATAGGCAGGTCCTGAGGGCTTACTGGCCAGCCATACACAAAAACTATCATTAAAAATTTTATATTTTCTGGGGCTGGGGAGATGGCTGTGTCAATAAAGTACTTGCCACATAGGCATGAGGACCTGAGTTTGACCTTCAGAACCCATGTACCTACCCCACACTTAGAAACCAGCCCTAGGGAGGTGAAGGAAGGCAGATCCCCAGTGCTCTCTGGCCAGCCAGCCTAGCCTAGTCAGCAAGATCCAGGTCAACCCTTCAAAAATCAAGGTATATAGCTCCTGAAAACAACACCCCAGGGTGACGTCTGGCCTCTACACACCAAAATACCTGCCCACACATGATTTTGTAAAATACAAATGCATAATATATACACAAATTTCTAAGGGTAAATTTTTTTTTTTTTGTCTTTTCGAGACAGGGTCTCCCTGTAGTCCCAGCTGTCCTGGAACTCACTTTGTAGACCAGGCTGGCCTTGAACTCACAAAGATCCCCCTGCCTCTACCTCCTAAGTGCTAGGATTAAAGGCGTGCGCCACCACGCCCGGCAGGGTAACATGTTTTTAAACAGCTCTAAGATTCTAAGCCAACAAGCTTAGTCAAACAGTAATTTTAGATTGAGTGGTTATGATGTTCTAAATGAAAATTGGTATCAGGAGGCCAAAAATAATGTTTATACTAATTATTACTAGTTTGCCATGAGTATAGTTTGTGAAATGCTCTGAATAACCTGAACATGGGAGAATTCTACCTTCCCCTGAGCTTTCTAACAAATATGATTATAAATTACCATGCAGAACATCAGTGACAAGCCGGGGGAAGAGAGCCCTCCCACTAAAAGTTCTGGAAAGAGGCCAGGTCTCTCATCCCTTGGGGGACATGTTCACAAAACAGGGAAACCTTCTGGTTCCAGCAGGGAACAATCTTGCTAGAAATTTCCATTTCCATTGTCCCTGACCCTTCGTGGAGTTCTCTAAACATCTTGATGTAGAGAGAAAAAGGGCTGAGAGGAACTCTAGCGTCTCACCCTTAAGGACAATGGCATGTCTGTAAGGCAGTGTATGACAGAGCAAGTGACCCTGTGCAGACATAGTTGTTTCCTCTAGACAGAGTTTGCCTAGGGTCCTAAGTCAGAAGAAATGGTGAAATAGCCATGTGGACCAACGGAATATTTGCTTAGGATGGTAGGGACAGCCAGTGAAAGAATTCACCAAGCCAGGAAGAGAAGAATGTAGGGAATTCATATGATAGACTGTGGTACAGCCACAATGGGCAAGGCAGGGGACAGAAACTGTGCAGAGGCATTCTAAGGGGCTGCTTTCATGGTGGAGAATTCTACAGAGGTATTAGGTAATGTTTCAGTGTCATGGTACTACAGAACAACTGCACTGGGTGGTTCACCGTGGTTGGCAACAGCCTTGCCATGTGGAGATGGCAGTCTTGTTCCAAGGCAGAGATGGTTCAGTACAGCTACCTGGGCTAAACTAGCATTTACATAAATCATAAAAGCAGTTTTGCTTTAATTAAATTGCTGTTTCTAAAGGTAAAAAGTTAATAAGACATTATTTTAGTTAAATATTAAGTATTTAATATTTAATTGATATTTAATATTAATGTTATGGTTTTAATTAAATCTGATATTCATAGCTTTTTAAATTGCTTCTCAAAATTCTATAGAACTTCAGTAAATAAATACCAACAAATGATAAAGTGGTCATAAAAATATAAATTGAAAGTATTG
This sequence comes from Rhizomys pruinosus, assembly GCA_009823505.1. Lineage (NCBI taxonomy): Eukaryota > Metazoa > Chordata > Mammalia > Rodentia > Spalacidae > Rhizomys > Rhizomys pruinosus. Next base: position 903,381 of record VZQC01006199.1, on the reverse strand, counting down.
ACTAACTTTATAAAATTCATAATGCTTTTTTCTGCTTTCAGAACTGAATTTTTCTGGAATTTATAAGAAAAAACTCTTTGGGGCTAGAAAGATGAACCAGTGGTTAAGAACACTTGCTATTCTTTTTTTTCCTTTATTTGTTTGTTTTTTTAAGGGATTCTACAATATAACAGCACAGTTGTTTTCAGATAACATTGACGTTGCTCAGTTTGCCATACAATTAGGTAATTGGTGCATTTTTTTAAAGTGAGCCAAGTTATTAAGCATAAGCAATGAATGTAAGTAACATTCATGTAAAACCAATTTGCAAGTATCTATGTCCAAATTTTGAACAACCCAAGGTTCCCATAGTCCAGTTGGAGAAGCTTGTATGCACAAGCATGTTGATCAAAATAGAGGTCCAGTTTATATTGCTGTATTCTCACGATTCACCCCAATCTCTCTGCAGCCCTTACATTCTACCACGCCTCCTCTTCTGCAAGTTGTTCCCTAGGCTCTGGGAAAGGGGCACAAGTGGGTGAGAAGCAAAACAGTCTATTTTCTCTGGAGGTGTCATTTTGGACTCTAATCTGAAGAACACTTGCTACTCTTCCAGAGGACACAGTCTTCTTCCACATGGAGAATTTTGAGAAAGACTGAGAAAGAGATAAAAAGCATGTTTGGCAGAATACATGAGCTCTGGTGGGGTGGGGGAAGTAGGGTGGGGGACACGGGTCTAAAAAAAAAAAAAGAGCAGGAAATGGAAAAACAGAAAAGCCATTCTTCAAGGGTTTCTACTGTGGTCTCCATATCAGCAGAGAGGGTCAAAAGGCCACATGCAGCCAGGAGACCCTGATACTAGGTTGGGCTTAATGATAGACACAGATGAACCAAAGTGTAAACAGAAAAGATGATCCAGAAATGGCCAAACTAAGAAGTATAATCACATAAAAACAAGAAATTAAGAGCTAAGAGACTGGGGACAGACATTTTCTGTCCTTACAAATAATCCGTAGGATTCCTTCCGGTAGGACATGGACATCTTCCCTGGGAGAACATTACCATCTACAGGATGTCTATCAACACGATACAAGATTTACCCCTTGTAATGTTACATATTATATCCCACCAAGCTTAATCTTTGTGTTTTGGAATTTTTAAATATATTTTTATTAATGAATTTATGTTTATTTCGTGTGTAAAAGTGTATCACCTGCATGTTGTGCAATGTCCAGAAAGGCCAGAAGAGGGAGTCAGATGCCCTGGAACTGGAGTTACTGACAGTTGTTAGCTGTAGTATGGGTGCTAGGAACTGAATCCAGGTCCTCTACAAGAGCATCCAGTTCTCTTAACCCCTGAACCACCTTTCTAGCCCCATATTTTTAATATATACATATTTTTTATCATTGCTCTTCCTTCCCCATGGCACACACACAGACACACACACACACACACACACATGCACACACACAAATCAAAGCTGACACATGAATCCCCAGGCTTTAGCCTTAGAACGCTGCTGCTTACCAATCTGAAAAGGACAGTGCAGATGGTAACATTTCAGGTTAGGTATCTACGTGTCCGGGCTGCCCCAGTCTCACTCAGAGGAGATCAAAGAGGCAGAAAAATCAAATACACTTCTTCCCCCATGCCAAATTCCACTCACACTCAGAAATGGCGCAGGTGCTTGTGACTATATCTCTCTGAATCCAATCCCACCTCCAAGGAGACCTCAGAATAGAAGAGAACCACCCACTGCCATGCCCTGCCCACATGCAACAGCAGAGGCTTGAACGTTCCAATTCAGGGGAACAAACGATTGGTATGACTTATGGTATCTAACTTGGGAATGATTATCTAAAGTGAGTCACTTATTTCTAGCTTACTAATGCCAGAACCTGCTTCAATATCACAAAAGACCACAGAAGAAAGCCCTGGCAGAGGTTCCTACCATAATTATTACCTCTTTGAATAAATGTATAAATAGGAAGCACAATTCTCTTAATATTCTTCCAACCTAGGGAAACAGACCAGAAAGAAGTATGATTTTATTTTTGTCTTGCTTGAAGAAAATGAATGTTCCAGCTCAAAATTACATCTCAACTCCCTGTCCACTCTCAGTAGGAAAGATTTTTAAAGGGTTTTTTTATTTATATATTTTTATTTTATGTAAATGAGTATTACACCTTCATGTGTGTAAGTACACCCTAGTCATGCAGTGCCCAAGGAGGACAGAAGAAAGTATCAGATCCCCTGGAACTAGAGTTACACATGGTTGTTAGCCACCATGCAGGTGCTGGGATTCAAACCCAGGTCCTTTGCAAGAGCAGTCAGTGCTCTTAACTGCTGAACCATCTCTCTAGCCCCTCAGTAGGAAATATTAATTGATCCTTCAAATCATACAACAGGCATATGGCATTGTGATTACTAGTAATGAAGGGAGATACAGTGATATTTATGTCCCTACTCCCATCAAAAATGTCAGAGATGCCTTTCGGAGTTCAAGTTCTAGATGAAAGGGTGGCTTAAAATGAACTATTTGAGGGCTGGAGAGATGGCTCAGCAGTTGAGAGCACTGATTGCTCTTGCAGAGGACCTGGGTTTGATTCCCAGCACCCACATGGCAGCTAAGAACCATCTTTAACTCCAGTTCCAGGGGAATCTGATGCCCTCTTCTGACCTCCAAGGTATTGCACGACATGGGTGCACCAACCTAGATGCAGACAGTATACTCATACACATAAAAATAATTAATTAATTAATTAATTAATTAAAGACAAAATACATCATATGAAGTTTTCAAAGAATAAAAGTGTATTTAAGAAAACAATAACAAAATGGCAGATATTAATAGTTTTAATGTGAATTTTCTAAATATATTAATTAAAAGACAAAAACAAGACACAACTATATATTGCCTACAAGAAACCCATTTTATTTTAGTTATTATTTTGTAATAGGCAAGCACTCTACAACTGAGCTCTATCTCTAATCCTAAGGAATCCATCTATTTTTATTTTAAAATTATTTTTTAGCTTAAACAGCACATTGTCCTCATGGGATTGTATGCATATGTATCATAACCGTTACCGTTTTTTCCTCTCCTCTCTCCACCCCTCCTCTCCTCCAGCTTGTTCCCTTTCTTCCTCCCACTCTGCTTTCCTGTTACAAATTTCCTATTACCTTTTCTGTTTCCCACCTCCCTGAAGAACTCCTCTTCCTCTTTCATAGTCCCCCTTCTAGTTTTATGACCTACAAATACACATATGTAAATATACACATATATAATTTTAAACTTAGGATCTGCATGAGAGAGAACTTGAATTTGTCTTTCTGAATCTGGCTTATTTCACCCCATAGAATGATGTCCAAATTGTATCTATTTTCCTGCAAGCATCATGGTTTCATTTTCTTTACCTAGTCACCTGTTAATGGGCATCCAGGCTGGGTCCACGTCCCGGATATTGTGTACAGAGTAACAATATACCTAGATGTGCAAGTTTCTCTGAGTGTGTTGACATGAGTCCTTCAGGTATATTCTGAAGAATGGCGTAGCTGGGCCCTATAGTAGTGCTATTTTCAGTCTTTTGAAGAACTCTCAGACCGATTTTCAGAATGGCTACAGAAGTTTACATTTTCACCATCAGTGAATATGGCTTCCTCTTTCCCCATGTCCTTAACAGTATTTGTTATCATTTGTTTTCTTGATGATAGCTACTCTGACTGGGGTGATGAGTTTTACTTTACATTTCCCTGATGGCTAAGGATGTTGATCAGTTTTCAAGTATTTATTGTCCATCTATATTTGTTCTTTTGAGAACTGTCTATTCAGTTCATTAGCCTGTTTATTGATCAGCTGATGTGTTGATCTTTATTGTTTTTCTTTTTTTTTCCTTGTCAGAGCAGACTTTATTGTAGCGACATGGCCACCCAGCGCGTGACAGCGGCCCAAATGCTGGCAGGCAGCACAGCAGCCACGGCCAGTCCCGATGCTGTCCCTCCCTTCTCCCCAGTCTATAGTTACCTTGTCCCAAGGTCACATGAACCACTCGCGGGAGGTGGAGGCTGCAGCCAACGCCCAGCTCTTCACTTCTTCTTTGGTTGAAGGGGTGGAGAGAAATTGGGTTAAGTGGAGAGAGATTAGGTCATAGGACCCTATGCTCAGAAGATATTAGTGGAGTTCTTGGAGGCCCAGGTTAGTTCACAAGAGAACAGGTTATAATGTGCAGGTTTCCATGAGGATCCAGCTTTTTTCTGCTTCTCTGCCATAAAGTGATGTAACCAGGAGACTCTGTCCTGAATGCAGTTGCTATACTGTTTAGATCTTCTAGCCAATAGAATCCTCATAAAGTCACTTAAGCTTCTTTATACCAGGCTGAGGTGTTCTGTTATACCATCACAACATGTGCAGTAAAGAGATGTCACATTACAGCAGTGCTTGAACAAAGATAGCCTGACCCCTTGGCTTTAGTTAAAACCAGAAATGAGCCCAATGTGTTCTGAGACCCTGTTCTTTCAGATTTCTTTTGGAACTGTCCTGTTGAACAATGAACTTACTCTGTATTTACCACAGTAGTACATCCAGTATGATATGGGAAACAAGAGGAACTTGTCTAATTGGAGGAGCTTCTCTTTCTGACTCCTACTAACCCAGAATAGCTTACAAAACCACAAACAGATGTTATCAGTCTAATCCCACTGGTTGTTTGCACCATGAGAGGGGACAATTCAGTGCTTCTAACAATATTTGCTGTCTTCAGTGCTTGATACTTTCACAACACACGCGCGTGCGCGTGCGTGTGCACACACACACACACACATTCTGGATGGGGGCAAGGAAGGGTCATGAAAGAGTAAAGCTGTGTGTTGAGATTACAAGAAGAGTCCAAGGCCTAGCAAGCTTCTTTACATTGTGAATACACTAAGATAGTGTTTAATGATCTCAACATACAATATTAATATTGGTTACAAGGTTAGGTAACATTTCCATTTGTAATAGAAGACATTCCCAGAAAAGCCTTTCCCACAAAGTCTTACAAAAATGCCCTCAAACTTCACATCAGCCATCCTTTAGTTCTTCTCATCAGTGTTTGCTTCCTTTATCTTATTTACCTATTTCTAAAGCTGTCATTGTTAATATGAATTTATATGCTTTGGAAAATTCTCACTTGATTAATACAATAATTTTTAATACAATAAATTTTAATTAGAAACTCACAAATATCTTGTTGAGGTGCATCTGATATAAAATTTCTTAATCTCTAGAATTTTAGTATCAATGTAGTAGGTAGCTCAAAGATAATTCCTTGTTATTACAGATTCTTTTTTAATTTAATTTAATTTATTATTTCATATGTATGAGTGTACTGTATGCATGTAGGTTGTAAAATGCTGCAGAGTCAGAAGAGGGTGTCGGATTCCCCTGGAACTGGAGTTAAAGACGGTTCTTAGCCACCATGTGGGTGCTGGGAATTGAACCTGGGTCCTCTGCAAGACCAGTTGGTGCTCTTAACTGCTGAGCTATGTCTCCAGCTCCTATCACAGGTTAATTATTTGGAACTATCCTTTAAGGGGCCATGCGCTACAAACATACCTAACCTTGAGCGAAGGGCTAGGCCTTACTTAATGCTGTCTGGCCCCACAGTTTTTCTTGCCAGAATGAACAGTACTATTTGGGCAGTGTAGCCAGCTCACAGCAAGTCAGTTCTCGGAGGGTCCCCTGCTTTCTTGCTTCCTTTCCAAGCACTCCTCATTTCTGATCCTGCTAAGCACATGTGCATTTAGAATTCAGCTTGGAAATTGCCCCATCTCCTGAAATCTGGGCTGCTCACCGGTGACCTATGGTCCCAGAGGACACCTTCCAGGCACTTACAGTGCTGTTGCCATGGCTCCAGCATGCTAAGGGCCAGGGAGCAGGTGGCAGATGAGATATCCGAGTGATGAAATGGAAGGCACGACCATGTGTGAGAGCTGAGGCTCAAAATCCCCAACACATGCTTCATTGTCCCAACAGACCTCATAAAACACAGCTTCAAAGATAAAATTGTGAAGAATTTCAAGATGGTGACCAGAGAGCATTAAACCCTAGGAAAGACATCACCTGATGACCAGAAAAGGGGTCTATGAGCCTGCACTGGTCCCAACACATGAAGTTGGCCCTGTGTATGTTAATTGAATGGTCCCAAGGACCCACTTATACGGGTATGGAAAGAAAGTGAAAGTTAGCAGATATGTATCTTGTGCTTAGAAAACAGCACTGCCAGGATTTGAAACTGAGTGGTGTGTCAGACTAGTTTCTGTGTTTACTGTTTCTTCTAGCCCATCTCTACGCATATGAATATGAATGCAAGAATTCTCAGCTACAGACATTGGAATCATAAAGAGAGCCATTTCTTTGCGCTTGTCTTTGGGTAATGAGTCCAGGTTACTCAGGACTCAAGTCTCTGCTGAGGACCAATGGTGTCCTCTGTTCTTTACATGTTAAGATGATAATAAAAGTGGCCTGCCACATAACATCATTAAAAGCTTCGGGGCTGGAGAGATAGCCTAGCGGTTAAGAGTACCGACTGCTCTTGCAGAGGACCTGGGTTCGATCCCCAGCACCCACATGGTGGCTAAGAACCGTCTGTAACTCCAATTCCAGGAGAACTCCAGTTCCAGGGGAATCCAAGACCCTCTTCTGACCTCCGCGGCATTGCACGACACAGGTGCACAAACCTACATGCAGGCAGTACATTCATACACATACAAAAATAAATAAAATTTAATAAAAAAGAAAGAAATCTTCTCCTAGTGCATGTGTGTGCATTTATATATGTATATATATATAATGCGCACTTATATAAATTATACACCAACAACAAGCAACTGAAGAAGGAATACAAGGAGACCTTCCCACTCACAATAGCCTCAAAAACAATAAGATACCTAGGAACAAACCTAACCAAAGACACCAAAGATTTCTACAACAAAAAATTTATTATTTATTTATTTATGCATTTGAATGTACTGTCTGCATATTTATCATACATGCATATAATGTATTTGGATCCAATCCACCCCATTCTCTCCTCTCTGGTTCCTCCCCATTTTCCCCACCACCTTTCCCTTCAATTTCTTGTTCTTAATATCTTTTTTACATTAGTGCTGTTTGCATGAGCATGGATGTGGTCCATCTTCTGGAGCATGGGTGGCCTCTCAGGACCAGTGTCCTGGAAGAGGACTGGCTCTCCCTCCCTTAGCAGCCATCACTTGCCAATAATAGCTCCTCATCTAGGGTGGGCTTTCATAAGCCCCTCTCCATCCATGCTGGGATTTTGACTAGCTTGATCTTGTACAAATCTTGTATATGCAGTCCCAGCAGACAAAGTTTGCTCATGACATTTGCTCCTTCTGGCTTTTACAATCTTCCTGTAGCTTTCTCTTCAATAACCTAAGCCTTAGGGGAAAGGGGTAAGATATAGATGTCCCACTCTACTAAGTTTGAAAACCTAGAAGAAATGGATGAATATCTGAAATCCTGGGAATCACCAAAGCTAAACCAAGAAGAGATTGACAGCTTAAACAGACCCATAATATATGAAGAAATTGAATATGTAATAAGAAACCTCCCAACTACAAAAAGCCCAGGCCCAGATGGTTTCACGGCAGAATTCTATAAAACATCTCAAAAAGACTTACAACCATTATTACTCAAATTGTTTCGAAGGATACAAACAGAGGGAATTCTCCCAAATTCCTTCTATGAATCCAGCATCACTCTATTACCAAAACCAGGCAAATATACAACCAAAAAGGAGAACTATAGACCCATCTCATTAATGAACACAGATGCAAAAATTCTAAATAAAATACTTGCAAATCATATACAGACCCACATCAAGAAGATTATCCATCATGACCAAGTTGGATTCATACCAGAAATGCAGGGATGGTTCAACATATGAAAATCAATAAATATCATCAAGCATATAAATGGCCTGAAAGACAAAAACCACATGATCATCTCAACTGATGCTGAAAAAGCATTGACAAAATCAGAGTCCCTCATGTTTAAGAACTAACAGGGAAATCAGACTGAAGGGAAAATTCCTCAACATGATCAAAGCCATATACAGGAACCCACAGCCAATATCCTTTAAATGGAGAAAAATGGAAGCATTCCCTTAAAGGTAGGAACCTGCAAGCTGCCCCTATCCCACTCCTCTTCAAATAGTGCTTGAAACATTGCTGCTAGGGCAATAAGACAAGAAAAGGAAATTAAGGAGCTCTAATTGAAAAGAAGTCTAACTATCCCTTTGTGCATGATATATATGTTTACTAAGGATGCTAAAAACTCCACAGAAAACTCTAGAAACAATATTAAGAGCTTCGTAAAGTGGCAGGATACAAAATTAATGAAAAATCAGTAGCCTTTCTTTACACCAACAAAAAACTGAGAAGGATATAAAGGACCTTCCACTCACAATAGCTCAAAAACAATAAGATACCTAGGAACAACCTAACCAAAAAACCAAGGATCTCTAAACAAAAAATTAACCCTTAAGAAAGAAGAGAGATGAGATGAAAAATGACATCAGAGATGGAAAGATCTCCTATGCTCATGGATTGGAAAATTAATAATATAGTAAAAATGTCCACATTTATCCCAATCGATATATGCAGACAACACAATCTCAATCAAAAAATCTCAAGACTTCCTTCACAGACTTGGAAACAATCCTTAATTCATCAAGAAAAACAAAGACCTCAAAAGACTACAAGCAACCTGAGAAAAAAATGCAATCCGGGGGGGGGGGTGTTGCTCTACCAGAGTTTTCCAAGCCCCACCCCCCTTTAAAATATTACAGGGCCATAGTCATATAAGACAGCCTGGTACTGGCACAGAATCAGATCTGTTGACCAATGAACAAAACCTGAAGATCCAAACTTGAAGGCCTCATACAATGTCACCCACCTCATATTTGACAAAGGGGAAAAAAAAAAAAAAAACCTCAATGGAGGAAGGATAGCATCTTCAGTGAATGGTGCAGGAAAAACTGGATTACTATTTGTAGAAGAACAAAATTAAACCCCTACCTCTCACCCTGTACAAAAATCAATTCCAAGTGGATCAAAGATCTCAAAGTTAAACCAGAAACCCTGAAGGTGACAGAAAAAATAGTTCATAACAACTTATAAGACATAGGTGCAGGAAAAGACTTTCTAAATCAGACAGCAGCTGCACACGAAATAAGGTCAACAGTAGACAAATGGGACCTCATCAAACTCAAAAGTTTTTGTACAGCAAAAGAAACAATCAAAGAAGTGAAGAGAAAACCCAGAGTGGAGGAAATATTCACCAGTGATTCATCTAACAGAGCATTACCATCAAGAATATATATACTACTCAAAAAACAAAGAAGAAAACAAATGACCTACTCAAAAGATGGAGTAAGAACCTGGACAGAGACTTCCCTAGTGAGGAAGTAAAGATGGCTGAGAAACATCTTAAAAAGTCTTCAACATCATTAATAATTAAGGAAATACAAATTAAAACCACTCTCAGATATCTCACTCTGAAAGGACTGGCTAAGATCAATAACACAAAAGACACCAAATGCTGGAGAGGTTGTGGGGAAAGGGGAACACTCATCCCTTGTTGCGACGGAACAACTGTGTCAGGAGTGATCAGCCTGACAGGAACAGGGAGAAGAGAAGGTGGACAAGGGATTTGGCAAAGGGAATGACAAACAGACAGAAGCAGACTTGATCTGAGTGCAACTTTACTTTCAAAGTCTCAGTGGTTTTATACACTAGTTTTATGCAGAAGCTATGTGGTTATTTGATTATATTGCAAGTTTACTAAGAATAGAGCAGTTAACATTTTAATAGGAAAATTGAAAGAACTTTAGTTTTTAGATCATTAGTTTTTAGGAAGTTATGCATTTTTATGTTTATCAAGTTATAGACAGTGGTTGCCATCTGACCAAGGTTTATGAAGAGTTTAATAATTTGGCTCGTTTATTTATCTAATGGGTGGCCCTCTTATGTCTGATTATAAGTACTTGCATAATTTCAGGCAAATTAATAACTAAAGGAGGAAATGGTGTGTTTTCATTATCTAGGTCAGTATCCAGACCATGTATCCTGCTAGGGACAAGGTAACTCATTGATCCATATCCCCAAACAATGATAGCACAGAGAACAGTAGCGATTAACAAGGTACAGCCTATTCCAAGAAAAAGGTTGAGGGCACAAGCTGCTCTGGGAGGCAAACTTCCTTGAAGCTTTTGCCTCTGTCTGGTGATCATGTCACTCATATTCAACCGAAGCTGCTGTGGCACCTTTTACAACCATTATGGAAAGCAGTGAGGAGAGCTATTAGAAAAGAGTCAAAATGAGCCAACCACCCGACCCAGCCACACCACTCCTGCGTGTATACGCACAAGACTCATCATACCACAAAGATACATACACATCCATGTTTATTGCAGCTCTCTTCACAATAGTGAAGCGCTGGAACCAACCCAAATGCCCCTCAACTGACCAGTGGTTGGCAAAAATGTGGTACATCTACACAATGGAGTGCTACTCAGTGGTAAAGAAAGATGACATCATGAACTTTGCAGGTAAATGGATGGAACTCGAGGCCATTGTGCTAAGTGAAGTAACACAGTCCCAGCAAAAAACTAGCAACAAATTGTTCTCCCTCATTTTTGGATGCTAACACCAAATCCACAGATGAAAGTCAAGCTAAACATCATTATTGTTATATTTCTGTTTATCTGAGAGAAACTATGTTGTTCTAATGTAAATCTCTTAATGGGATCTAGAATCCACCCACCACTTACTTTCAGATTCTGTAATTACAGTATATAAGTGGAAAGTATGTATTCATATTTTAGAGTAATATAAAATTAAAGGAGGAAAATATGAATTCCAAAAGCAAAAAAAAAAAAAANTAGAAGAACAAAATTAAACCCCTACCTCTCACCCTGTACAAAAATCAATTCCAAGTGGATCAAAGATCTCAAAGTTAAACCAGAAACCCTGAAGGTGACAGAAAAAATAGTTCATAACAACTTATAAGACATAGGTGCAGGAAAAGACTTTCTAAATCAGACAGCAGCTGCACACGAAATAAGGTCAACAGTAGACAAATGGGACCTCATCAAACTCAAAAGTTTTTGTACAGCAAAAGAAACAATCAAAGAAGTGAAGAGAAAACCCAGAGTGGAGGAAATATTCACCAGTGATTCATCTAACAGAGCATTACCATCAAGAATATATATACTACTCAAAAAACAAAGAAGAAAACAAATGACCTACTCAAAAGATGGAGTAAGAACCTGGACAGAGACTTCCCTAGTGAGGAAGTAAAGATGGCTGAGAAACATCTTAAAAAGTCTTCAACATCATTAATAATTAAGGAAATACAAATTAAAACCACTCTCAGATATCTCACTCTGAAAGGACTGGCTAAGATCAATAACACAAAAGACACCAAATGCTGGAGAGGTTGTGGGGAAAGGGGAACACTCATCCCTTGTTGCGACGGAACAACTGTGTCAGGAGTGATCAGCCTGACAGGAACAGGGAGAAGAGAAGGTGGACAAGGGATTTGGCAAAGGGAATGACAAACAGACAGAAGCAGACTTGATCTGAGTGCAACTTTACTTTCAAAGTCTCAGTGGTTTTATACACTAGTTTTGTGCAGAAGCTATGTGGTTATTTGATTATATTGCAAGTTTACTAAGAATAGAGCAGTTAACATTTTAATAGGAAAATTGAAAGAACTTTAGTTTTTAGATCATTAGTTTTTAGGAAGTTATGCATTTTTATGTTTATCAAGTTATAGACAGTGGTTGCCATCTGACCAAGGTTTATGAAGAGTTTAATAATTTGGCTCGTTTATTTATCTAATGGGTGGCCCTCTTATGTCTGATTATAAGTACTTGCATAATTTCAGGCAAATTAATAACTAAAGGAGGAAATGGTGTGGTTTCATTATCTAGGTCAGTATCCAGACCATGTATCCTGCTAGGGACAAGGTAACTCATTGATCCATATCCCCAAACAATGATAGCACAGAGAACAGTAGCGATTAACAAGGTACAGCCTATTCCAAGAAAAAGGTTGAGGGCACAAGCTGCTCTGGGAGGCAAACTTCCTTGAAGCTTTTGCCTCAGTCTGGTGATCATGTCACTCATATTCAACCGAAGCTGCTGTGGCACCTTTTACAACCATTATGGAAAGCAGTGAGGAGAGCTATTAGAAAAGAGTCAAAATGAGCCAACCACCCGACCCAGCCACACCACTCCTGCGTGTATACGCACAAGACTCATCATACCACAAAGATACATACACATCCATGTTTATTGCAGCTCTCTTCACAATAGTGAAGCGCTGGAACCAACCCAAATGCCCCTCAACTGACCAGTGGTTGGCAAAAATGTGGTACATCTACACAATGGAGTACTACTCAGTGGTAAAGAAAGATGACATCATGAACTTTGCAGGTAAATGGATGGAACTCGAGGCCATTGTGCTAAGTGAAGTAACACAGTCCCAGCAAAAAACAAGCAACAAATTGTTCTCCCTCATTTTTGGATGCTAACACCAAATCCACAGATGAAAGTCAAGCTAAACATCATTATTGTTATATTTCTGTTTATCTGAGAGAAACTATGTTGTTCTAATGTAAATCTCTTAATGGGATCTAGAATCCACCCACCACTTACTTTCAGATTCTGTAATTACAGTATATAAGTGGAAAGTATGTATTCATATTTTAGAGTAATATAAAATTAAAGGAGGAAAATATGAATTCCAAAAGCAAAAAAAAAAAAAAAACTGAGGAAGATGCAGGACAGTTATGATCTGGGGTGGGGTGGGAGGAAAGGAAAGGGGAATATGTCTAAACTGAACTGAGAAATGATGTCTAAAATCCACAAAACATCAATAAATCATTATTTTAAAAATCTATGTCCTGGATTACCTCCAAGGAGATCTTATTGTTTGAATCTTCTATAGGACTTACAGAATTCCGTGGGGATTTATTAATTGCTTTTCCCATGTTGTTGAGTTTTCAGTGTGCTTTTGTCTTGTGGATTTGACTTGTTGTTTGTAATATGATATGAAATTCAGGTATTTTTTCATTGGGTTGAAGGCCTGTTCCTCTAGCTTGGCTGTGGAGACACAGGTTTGCTTTCCCTTCTGTTCCCACATGGGATGCCTGTGCCACTGTGAGTTGTCAGGCTGATTTGGCCTGCCCTGGCAGTAAGGGTGCAGTCCATGTCCCCTATCTGGTCCTTGCCAAGGTGTGTATACTCTTCAGTATATTTTCATTTTACTCTTTGGCATAGGATCCCTTGGAACTGGAGTTTTAGATGGTTGTTCCCTGCTGGAAATAGAAGCCTGGTTCTCTCAAAGAGCAGTCAGTTGTCTTAAGAACCTAGCCATCTCTCCAGGCCCTTTAATAACATTTTTTACTCATGAATTTAATCATGGTTGCCTTCATGTACTGTGTGGGGTGATGTTATTTACTAATTATTGAGTCTTAAGAATTGCTGCAATGTTGGATGACTATTGTGATACTCTCACAAGCTGCTCCTATTTTTGTAACTATTCCTCTGGTAAAAAAAGCCATCCTAGTTTATTGTAATCTAAGTGCACTACCTGCATCCTATTGGGTTGTAGCTAGCAGTATGCATGATCTTTATTTTCCCAATTTAATTATATTAAGATTTTTTTATGTCCTACACCTTGCTTTGGATCACTAATACCAGCTTTATTCACTGGTAGGTCTGATCTGCCCACTGCACATTGACTCCCCTACAGCCTGAGCAACTTCAATGTTCCCAACCCCACATCCTATTTTCTTATAGCATTAAACACAGGTCCACTTTTGCTCTTAGTACCACAGATTATGGGACTACCATCTTAGCTCCATGTGGTGAAAGAGTTCTTTAAATCAATTCATGCCCATCGCCTTATATTGGGCCCACCTTCAGCCCCTTCTACTGAGGCATGACTAGGCTTCTCTGCCCTTTATTAGGGGCTAAGGCTTATTGGGAATTCTTGATTAAGCCTCTGCCTCAAAAGTATCCCAAATTGCATTGAGCCTGCTGGCTAGTAGGGGCCCTTAGAAGAAAGCCTAAGAATATCTGATTGGTGCCTGACTTGGGCCTCTCTGTGAACTAATAAATCCTCTAATGCTATCTGGTCCCCCCAATATAAAAATCCAAAGAGAAAACCTGAGGCCTAGACCAAACTATTCATATCCAATAGGAAAATAACCAAGACACATCATGTATAAAAACAGAATCAGACTCAATTCAACAAAGGCCTGATTGTCACACCAAAATCACAAACATCAAAAGAATTCCACATACCAAAATCACAATGAAGAAACAATATTATGAAAAATTCAAATAATTTGTCTTGCATACAATTAACTCCAGTCTTATAGAAGAATTTAACAATGAGAACCCCCTAGAGAAAACTGAGGACATAGAATTTTAAAAGCACAATCATAACCATGATCAAATAATTCAACCAATTTAAAGAATACATAATCAAACAATTCAAAGAATTAAAAGAAGATGGATACATTCTGACTGAATTCACAAAAGAGAAATATTAAAGAAAACACAGGCCAAAATGAAGAAATGAACCTCTCAATAATCCAAATGGTACTAAGAAGCATTAGGAGTTACAATTCTAATGTCTGACAAAATAGACTTCAAACTATAATTATTCAAAAGACATAGAGTCACTTCATGCTGATCAAAGGAACACATTTGACCAAGTAGATATTACAGTTATGAACACATATGCACCAAACTCAGGTGCACCCAACTTTTTATAGACACTACTACAGGACATTAAGACACAGATAAATCTCAAATCACTAATATTACATGACTTCAAAACCCCACTGTTTCCATTACACAGGTCAAATGGACAAAGAATAAAGAGATATACAGTTGAATTAAAGAATACCATATGTCAATTGGACCTAGCAGACTTCTACAAAATATTCCATGCAAGCACTAAAGAATACACTTTCTTTTCAGCAAGCCATGCAAGATTCTCCAGATTCAAACACATAATGGAGCACAAAACAAACCTCAGGGCTTGGTGGCACATGCCTTTAATCCTAGCACTCGGGAGTCAGAGGCAGGCAGATCTCTATGAGTTCAAGGCCAGCCTGGTCTACAGAAGGAGTTTCAGGATAGCTGAGGCTACAGGGAGACCCCATATGAAAAAGACCCCCCAAAAAACTCAATAAATATGAACTAATTGAAATAATTTCATACATTATATAAGACCACAATTAAATAAAGTTTAAAATTAACACCAGAAGAAGCCGTAGTAACTACAAAAACTCATGGAGATTAAGCAGCACACTCCTGAATGATGAATGGGTCAAAGAAGAAATTAAGAAAATAATAAAAGGATGATGTTGTCCGTAGGTTTGTTGTATATGGCTTTGATTATATTTAAGAATGTTCCCTTCAGTCCATTTCCCTCTAGAACTTTAAACATGAAGGGATGCTGGATCTTGTCAAAGGCTTTCTCTGAGTCAATTGAGATGATTGTATGATTTTTGACTTTCAGTCCATTTATGTTTTTTATGTTATTTCTTGATTTACATATGTTGAACTATCACTACATCTCTGGGGTGAATCCAACTTGATGATGGTGGATGATGTTTTTGATGTGGGTCTATATGCCATTTGTAAGTATTTTGTTGAGAATTTTTGCATGTGTTCATTAATGAGATGAGTCTATAGTTGGCTTTTTTGGTTGTGTCTTTGCCTAGTTTTGTTATTAGAGTAATACTGGCTTCATAGAAGAAGATTGGGATATTTCCCTCTGTATCTTCTGAATAGTTTGAATATGAATGCCTGTAGGACCTCTTTAAATGTTTTATAGAATTCTGCTGTGAAACCATCTGGCCTTGGCATTTTTTTTAAGCTGGGAGGATTTTTATTATATCTTCAATTTCCTTAAATGTTATGGGTCTATTTAAACTGTCAATCTCTTCTGGTTAAGCTTTGATGGTTGCCAGGATTTCAGATATTCATCCATTTCTCTTAGATTTTCAAACTTAGTATAGTATAAGTTTTTGAAGTATCCTCCTATGATTGGATCTTTTCTTTGTTGCGATATTTCCTTTTTCATCATGAATACTATTAATTTGGACTTGCTCTTTCTTTCTTTTAGTTAACTGGGCTAGAGGTATGTCTAACTTGTTTATATTTTCAAAGAACAAGCTTTTGGATTCATTGATATTTTTGTATTTGTTTGCTTCTATTTCATTGATTTCTGTTCTGATTTTTATTATTTCTCCTTGTCTGTTGGGTTTAGGGTCCATTTGTTATCATCACTCAAGTGTTTTTAGCTGTAGCATTATATCATTTATTTGTTCCCTTTCTAGTATTTTTTTAATGTGGACACTTTGGGCTATAAATTTCCCTCATATGACTGCTTTTAAAGCATCCCATAGGCTTTGTTGTGCTGTAATGTCTTTTTCCTTTAGTTCCATACTTTTATTTCATTCTTTATTTCTTCCTTGACCCATTCATTATTCGAGATTGTATTGTTTAGTCTCCATGTATTCTTGTAGCTAGTCAGGCTTATTCTGATGTTAATATTGAGCTTTACTGCACTGTGGTCTGATAGAATGAATGAAATAATTTCAATCCTGATATATTTGTTGAGGTTTATTTTGCGTCCCAATATGTGGTCAATTATGGAGAATGATACTTGGGGTGCTGAGTAGAAAGTATATTCTCTGGTATTCTGGTCGAATATTCTGTATTCTGTAGATCCATTTGTTGTATTGTTCAGAACTCTAC
>VZQC01006199.1:858624-882993 GCA_009823505.1 Rhizomys pruinosus | reverse complement strand
GTTTCAAGTTATTCTACAGAGCATAGTAATAACAACAGCATGGTACTGGCATAAGATCAGACACTGATCAATGGAACAGAAGTGAGGACCCAGGTATAAGTCATGCTTCTACAGCCACCGGATCTTTGACAGACACACATTGGAGAAAAGACGGCATCATCTTCAAGTCAAACTGCATAGCTACATGCGGAAAAATTAAAGTAGATCCTTATCTCTCACACTGCATAAAACTCAACTCCAAATGGATTGAAGACCTCAGCATAAGACCTGATACTTTGAATCTGACAGAGGAAAGAGAGAGCAGGAAACATAACAGGAAAGGGCTTTCTGTATAGGCATCCATAGTGCAAGATTAAGAGCAACCATCATTCACAAATTTAAGGACATTGTTGATTTAAAAAAAAAAATTGTATCTACATTGCCCCCTAGTGGCTCTCAAAATCTGACACAAGCAACCTTTAGAAGCAGCCCACGTGCCAGGCAGGACGTCGGCAGCATACAATTGTCCCATGTTGCTAAGATGCAAACAGATGCCAAGTAGCGATTCATGGGGAGGTGGACTGGAGCAGCTGGAACTTGTCCAACACTGGTCTTGTGGAAATGAAGTTGGATGCGTCTTCCAGCTTGTGTCTGCCCTGGAAGGAAGTTAAAGAGAGGCTCTTAACCTTGATATTTATGTCCAAGTGGCCAGTGTTCAGATACAAAAAATTACCTCATCATACCCTGGTCTTCATGTTCATTCACATTTCTGTGGGCTAAAATCCAAACCTTCTTTTCCCTTGTGACCTTTGATTTATTGCCATTTACTGTCCAAATGGAACCATGATAAAAAAAAAAATTCACTGTGTATCGCACATTAGTCCCCCAAATAACCCTAGCAGAGGGTAACCTTCCATTACAGATAAGCAAAAGAGGCTAAGAGATGTTACATAAACTGCCTGATGTCATATGGCTTATAAATCCAAGAGCTGGGATGTTACTCCATCCCTTAGTAATTCTAAAACTCATGGATTTAACCAGTGAACTTACTATACACCACATAGTCTACAAAAGTCATCTCACTAAGAAAGGTAAATTAGGTTTTGAACACTTGCCAGAGCTTACTCCAGGAGGCCAAGATATGGCTGCAAGTAAAGGCAAACTTGCCCTCAGTCTGGTGTGGCTTCTGGGGAGGGGTGCTGAGGGGGGAGTAGATAGACGGAATAAACACATGCCAATTTGAGGTAGTGCGGGGAAAACAAATAGCAACCTGAGAAAATACAGAATGATGGTAGGTTGTTTAGGATGGGGTAGTTGGACAAGATCCTACTGATGAGGGAGGTATCATTTGACCAGATAGAAGCAAGGAGAGTCATGTGAGTCCTTAGGATGGTACTTGGTCACAAGTGAGGAATTAGAGATGTCTGAGAAACACCTTAAGAAGTGTTCAACACCACTAATCATTAAGGAGATGCAAATCAAAACCACTTTAAGATATCATCTTACTCTAATAAGACTGGCTAGGATCAAGAAAACAAATGATACCAAGTGCTGGAGAGGTTGTGGGGAAAGGGGAACACTCATCCACTGTTGGCGGGAATGTAAACTCATACAGCCACTATGGAAAGCAGTGTGGAGAACCCTTGGAAGACTTGGAATGAACTTGCCACCTGACCCAGCCATACCACTCCTGGGCATGTACCCTCAAGACTCACCCCACCGCAGAGATACATGCACGGCCATGTTTATTGCAGCTCTCTTCACAATAGCAAGGAGCTGGAACCAACCCAAATGCCCCTCAAAAACTTTGAGGAGGTGGAAGAGGAAAATTGTGTACATCTTTACATCTAAACATGGAGTTCTATGCAGCAGTGCTGCTGGATTAGCTTTGGTGTCAAACCTAGGGACACCAACCTGGTTGAGGGGAGGCCTCGATTTGGGGGCATTGGCTTTGGGAATTGGCTCCCATTGGATTGGGCCTGTGGCCACATTCTGTGATGTATTGTCTCTGATGGTTGGCGCTTCAGCTAGCAGAAGTGAAGTATACAAAGGGGGAAGGGCATGGGGCTGGGGCATGCAGAGAGCAAGCCCAGGACGAGACGACAAGCCAGTGAACATCACCTCCTCCATGGACCTGTGCTTCAGCTCCTTGTCGCCAGGTTCCTGCCCCTGAGTTCTGCCTGGCTCCCTGATGATGAGATTGTGACCTGGGGGAGGAGGTAATAGCTGATAACAACCCTTTCCTCCCCAAGTTTGTGTTGGAACAGAGGGTTTTTTTGTCACAGCATGGCGAAAAACGACGAAACAGGAAAAAATTTTATCCAGCTAGTAAATTGGTTTTACCAGTACAAAGTGGGGTGGTAATTGGGCTGTGTCAGAGACCTCTGGACTTTGGTTGTTTTTGGGGAAGGATTGTGGAGGCGTTTGGAACTTTGGGCTGGGAATCATCATTGAATGCCTAAAAGATTGTTGCTGTGGAGGCAGCTTGGAGCGTTTTGCTGAAGGAGTTTGTAGAAGATGGAGGCCTGGCTTGTGAAGTTTCTCAGTTTTTCAAGGAGAAGCAGAGACCATCAGGACTGTGTTAATCTGTGGGTTCTGGTCAGCTGGGGGCTTGTGGAAATGAGCTGTGTAAACAAGAGACCAGAACCTGAATGTTGAAACTTTTTGTGGTACTGAGGCAATTGATGCTGTGTTAGCTGGGGCTGAAAAATCAGCTGTAAGTAACAAGAGGACCAGCATCACTGGAGGTGAAAATCTGGGGAGATATCTTCAAGGTCAGCACACAGAGCTGTGACCCAGAAAGGGCCTGAAGCCTCCATCTTGAGCCAGAAAGCATGGACTTGGTAAGTGTTGTTAGAGGTCTCCTACATGGTTCCAGTGTTGAAATTTGAGGGGGTCACAGAGAGCAGCCGAGGCTTGGCACTGTGAGAGGTCAGGAAAGACCATTGGTGGAAGTGCACCTTGGTTGCAGTGAAGACCCACAGGATTGAGGGGTCATGGAGAGAAGCTGAGGCTTTGCACCAGGAAGGGTCAGAAGAGACCATTGGTGAAGGTGCTGCCTCAGTTTAAGTAGCGACCCCAGCTTTTTGGGAGATGCCGGTACCCTGGGAGACCACCAAGAGCAGCGGTAGGGTGAGAATGGGAGTCGGCCTGGGGGCCTGCGAGATGGTGTGCACGGACGGCAAGCAGAGTCAGAGAGGGGGAGTGGGAGCTGCCGAGACCCTTTGGAGCCCAGAAGATCATGAGTGAATCCCAGCTGTCCAGCCTTGAGCTATACTTTGCTGGACTTAGGTTTTGTTTGAGAGTGCCTGATTCTTCTCCTTTGAAATAAGACAGTACTTGTTTTGGATTTTACAGCAGCCCACAGTTTTTAAGAGACTTTTAACGGACTGTGAACTTTTAAGTGTTTGGACATTTTAAGGACTGTGAGGCTTTTGAGGTTGTACTGTCTTAGGTTGTGATTCATATTAACATCATATTTTGGGGATAAGAACTGGAAAATTGGGTTGTGGTTTAATAGTGATGTTTTTTTGTGTGTCAAGTTGACAAGGGGTCAAGTTGTGCTGGATAGTTTGGTGTCAACTTGACACACCTGGGTTGAAGGGAGACCTACGATTGGGCAATTGGCTCCATTGGATTGGCCTGTGGGCCACATCTGTGGATGTATGTCTTGTATTGTTGAGCAGAAGTGACAGTATAAGAAAGGCCAGGCTGGGCATGATGAGCCAAGAAGAGCAAGCCAGTAGAGAGCAAGCCAATGAACATCACTCCTCCATGGCCTGTGCTTCAGCTCCTGCCTCCCAGGTTCCTGCCCTGAGTTCCTGCCTTGAGCTCCCTAAGTGATGATCTTGTGATCTGGGAGATGTAAGCTGAATAAACCTTCCCTTTCCTCCCAAGTTGGTGTTGGTCAGAGTGTTTTGTCACAGCCAATGGAAGACAAACTACGACAGCAGTAAAGAAAGACGACATTCACGAGGCTTGGCAGGGAAAAATGGCTGGAGGCTAGATAGGACATATGCTGAGTGAAGTAACACAGTCCAGAAAAAACAAATGACGAAATGGTATCCCTCATCTGTGGATGCTAGTGCCAATTAACCTAGTTTGTAAGTATTTCTTGGTAGGGCCCCCTGAGCTTTTGTCCAAAAGCAGTTGGGCATAATGCTATGGAAAAAACAACAACAACAATAGAAAGGACTGCATCAATCAAGAACTGACTGAATCAGTGAACTTCTGCTCAAAACAGTCCAACTTCCTCATGAGAGAATTGAGGAAAGAACTGAGAAAGAGATGAAAGGCAGTTTGGCAGAATGCAATGAGCTCTGGCGGGGTGGTGGGGGAATGGGCGGGAAACATGGTCGGTGTAGTAAATTTAATTTAAAAAAATAAATTTATGTAAAAAAATTAAAATCCCTTCGAAACAACAACCAAACAACAACAACAAAAAGGATGGTACTTGGTGTGTGTGTGGGGGGAGGTTGGTTATGGAGGTCAAAGGGAAGAGCAACCTCCCAGGTCTCTAGGGAACAGGTGCCTGGTGGGTTCTAGGAGCAGCTGGAGCCCAAGCAGCCACAGCAAACTAACAGTAGGTGTGAGAGCAAGTCAGGGCCAGAGAATGCTGGGCCTGGAAGGCCACGGTAGGTGGTGAACTTGATTCTAGGTGTGATAGCAAACATTCTAAGGGCTTTTGGCAAATGAATTAGCATAGTAAGAAGAGCCGAGAATAAAATATCCTCTTCCGTCTGACTCTCACTTCCAGCCTTACCTTCCTTGATGAGCTCTGGGCTGTGTATTCCTAGGTATGGCTCCTTCAGCTGTGCTAAACAACAGTGGAATCTGCTACAAGTGACGTGTTCTCTTGTCCCATGCTTCTGAACCAGTGTGTATTGCCTAACTGGGCCGCACCCAGTCATGCCTCATCTGGTCACCGATGGCTGTTATTCATCCTAAAAGCTGCCCAGATGCCAAGAGTCAACTTGAGTTTTTCTGAGTTTTCTGGGCCAGAGTTAGAAACTTCTTTGCTCTGAGCCTCTGTGCAATAACAATCATGTTAAAATAGAATTCCTTGCTCTTTTCTCTAATTATAAAAATATTTCATAGTACTAAAAAGTGGGAAATGTAGCAATATATGAAAACATAAAACAAATTGCTCATAATTCCTGCACAGTAGTTACCCACAGGCAAGTACATGGTGTTCTGCTACATTTTAATCTCCTTAGTATCTGCACATCATATATGTTGCTCTACTGATTTTTTTCCATTTTAATAACATTGTGCCACAAACATTTTTTCAGTTGATGAAAACTTTATTATGGGGCCAGAAAGATGGTTCAGTAGGTAAAGGGGCTTGCCACAACCCTGACAATCTGAGTTCAATTCCCCAAACCCACAGATAGAAGGAGAGAACTGACTCCTACATGTTGTCCTCTGACCTCCATAGGTGCGCTATGGGCTTCATTGCCCCACAACACACACACACACACAACACACCACAACCACCACACAACGCATTAGAAGAGTATGGCAGTTAGTGTAAGAATTTCCATGAATTTCCATGTGCCCGTTGCCAAGTCTCAATGGTTAATAACTCATGACCAATACTGTTTGTTTTACCACCCTCAGACCCTCTCCAATTCATGCTTATTTTTAGACAAATTTCTGGCACATAATTTCAGCTACAAATTTTATGATATGTACATCTGAAACCATGATTCTGAACTAGGGGCTATATTCCTCCTGGGAAATATGAGGCAATGTCTGGTGGCATTTTGGATTGTTAGGACTAAGACCAGAGATGCTGCTAAACATCTTTTAATAATACAATGCATAGGACAGCCCTGAGCAGAGAATGATCTAACCCAAAATATCAGTACTGCTGGGGTTGAGACATATTGGTTTAAAAGACAAAGCTGTGGCTTAAAAACTTGATTTTGGTATTATATACATGCAGAAAACTCACAGATCAAATGTGAAGGACTCATTATCCACAAACTAATTATGTAATCCAGATCAAGATACTGTGCATTGTCCCATCCCAGAAACCCCTTTGCTGTCTCATCCCACACCCTGCCCTTCATAAAGGGGAGTGTAGACTCTGATTTGGACCAGCATGCTGTGCAAGAGAGTCAACACAGTGATTTGGGTGTTTCAAGCCTGGAACATTTTGAAGGAAGGGATGGCCCTTGTCCATCTCTTAGGAGATTACCGGTGAGTTATTGGAACAGCCTCTCTGATGGTGGTGTTATCTTATACCTAGGGTGCTGGGCCATGTCAGATGGCTTATGTCAGAGTCTTTGGAGGCCTTGGTAACAGCTTGACTTCTAGAAAGAGCAGGAGACTAAGCCTTGTAAGTTCAGCCATGCTACTATGTTCAGTTCCCATAACCTGGACACCAAGGCTTGAATGAGTTTGCCCAGATGTAGCACAAGGGCATAAGCACACTCCTTACAACTGCATTGATGAAGGACATTGGAAGCTTGTGTCTGGTCTGGCTGGGACTCTGCCCTGTGTATTCTTTCCCACTGTTGACACAGATCTGTCTGGAAACTTGAAATACAGCAAGCAGCTTCCCTGAGGTGTGAGTCCTTCTAGTGAGTCACTGAACGGAGAGCAGCTCTGGACACTCCTAGACACTCACATTTATTGTAAAGGCCTCTGCTTTGGAGCTTAACCACAATATTATATCACACTGGAAAACTTAAAAATTCATTCTTAAGGTTGGATAGATGGATGAGTGTGTAAGAGTGTTTGCTGTGCAAGCAGGAGGGCCGGAGTTTGAATCCCCAGCACCCATTAAAGGCAAGGCCAACAGTGCCTATAACCCCAGCACTGGGGCGGAGACAGGCAGATCCTGAAAGGCTGCTAGTTGGCCAGCCTAGCTGAAGCAGTGAGCTTCAAGTTCAGTGAGAGACACCATCAAGGGTGAACAGTGAGACAGGAAGAATGGATGACAACCACTGTTTTCCTCTGGCCTCTGCACGTGGGCTCATCAACTGTGCATCCAGGTGTGTGGACAGAAACAAGTCTTCAAAAAAATCCCTTAATCTCAGATTCCCAGTCAGCATTTAAATTTCCCTAACGCATGCTTTTCTTTGTTTTTGTTTCTTCTTATCTGGTGCTTCATAGACAGCCTTCCTTGGTAGCTGTGTTAGCTACTTTTCTTAGAGTGTGACAAAATAGTCACCCAAAGCAACGTGAGGAGGCAAGGTTTATCTGGCCTCACAGTGTGAGTTCCAGTCATCATAGGTGAGAGGTGGGAGGGAAGGCAGGGTGGAGGCGTGGTGGCTGGAGCGCGAGGCCAATGGTCTCACTGTGTCTACAGTCAGGAAGCAGAGAGACAGATGCACATGCCAGCTCTCTTTTCTTCATTCAGTCGGGGACCACCAACCCCTGGGATAGTGCCCTCTACATTCAGGGTGAGTCTTCCCACCTCAGTTAAACCTTTCTGGACACACCCTCATAATCACTGCGAGATTCCATGGGTTCTGCATCCATAATCTGAGAATCATAGTGCCTTTGAACTCAGTCTCCTCTGCTTTATCTCCTGAGTGGTGGGATTAGCTTATGATATATATATATTTGAGCCTAGTTTCAAAATTACTACATTATTGTTTATTGATTGATTGATTTAGTTAGTTAATGTGTATGAATGCTTTGCCTGTATGTGTGTACATGTACTAGGCATATGTCTGGTAACTGTGGAGGCCTACTACTACTAGGTATTAGATCCCTTAGTACTGGATTTATAGATGGTTGTGAGCCTCTATGTGGGTGCTGAGAACAGAAACTTTGAGAGATCTTTCCAGCTCCTGTTTGAGATATATATATATATATATATATATTTTATGTATATGTGTGTGTCTATGTGAACGAACGCCATGTGAGTGCAGGTACCCTTGGAGGCCAGAGGAGAGGGGTCAGATCCTCTGGGGCTGCAGTTACAGGCAGTTGTGAGCTGCCTGATATGAATGCTGGGAATGGAACTCAGGTCCTCTAGAAGAGCCATGCATGCTCTTAACCACTGAGCTTTCTCTCCAGCACCTGGGGCTTGATATATTTTAAAGATAGTTTCAAAAACAATAATAAAGATAGTTTCAATCTATATGCAGGTATGTCCAACCTTTTGTTTTGTTTTGTTTTAATTTTATTTATTTTCTATGTGTATGAATGCACTGTCTGCATATAGGTTTGTGCACCTCTGTCATGCAATGCTGTGGAGGTCAGAAGAGGGTGTTGGATTCCCCTGGAACTGGAGTTCTCCTGGAATTGGAGTTACAGATGGTTCTCAGCCGCCATGTGGGTGCTGGGGATCGAACCCGGGTCCTCTGCAAGAGCAGTTGGCGCTCTTAACCACTAGGCTATCTCTCCAGCCCCCTGTCCAACCTTTTGACTGTATGTCATGTCACCATGAAGTTTACACTTTAGAACTAAACAATTGATTAAAAAAAAATCTCATAATGGTTCAAGTAAGTCGTGATTTTGTGTTGGGCTGCATCCATAGCTATCCTGACATGTGTGTAGCCAGTGCCCATAGGCTGGACATGCCTGCTTTTCTCTGGATCTAATACTTCTTATTTTATAATTTGCTTGTTAAAGAAATTTTTTGTGGAGTTTCTCATGATCTTGTTGATTTCATCTGCATAGTGCAGCCCTGCCAAAATGGCCACTGTTTTGTTTTCTACATTTCCAGTTAGAGTGAGAAGTATAACTCGAGCACGATTTGACTCTGTATGTGTGTCTAAATACTTTGCTCATCATTTTTGGCTGCCCTTCTTATATTGGGGGACACAATTTCTGTTCCTACTTTCTATTGCTGAACCTGAAGAGGGAGCTGTCCCTGGAACCCAACACAGGGGCATATACCAGCTGGCTGATGGATGCTCCCTCTGGGTCTCTGGACTTGGAGTGATTGGCACAGGAAGCAGGAAAGAGCAGAGAGTCCATTCCGGGTGGGGAAGTGGCTGTGGCAGCAGTGGTAGATGCTGTGTCTGGGTCCAGGCTGTGAGCAGCGCCCTGACCACTCTCCCTGTGGCATGATTCTGGCCTGTTAACTGTGACTGCAGCAGCCCTGCTTGCCTTTTGCATGTCCATTTTCCAATCTTTCTATTCTGTTTGTAATGGTATGAATGAGAATGTCCACCATAGGCTCCAACTATTTGTATATTGTGTCTCTAGCTGGTGGCTCTGTTTGGGAGATCTTTGCTGGAGGAAGCGAGTGACCAGGGCTGGGCTTAGAGAGTTCTTCATCCCTGCTGGAGTCCAGCTGCTCTCAGCTTTCCCTGCCTGCTTGAAGATGCTCTGGCCACTTCTGCTACCATGTCTCCCCGCCACGATGGACTCTAATCCCTCTGGAATCTTAAGCCAGATAATTTCTTCCTTTTTTTTTTAAGTTGCCTTGGTCATTGTATTTTATCACAACAGAAAAGTAACCAATATACTGTCTGTAGTAGTGGCTTCATTAGTTGCAACCAAGACCTCTGACAGTTCCACCTCCTAAGTGATGGTAACGAAGAGCTTTGTCCTATTCTGATGTTTAACTTCTGGTATGTTTTCTCCAAAGATCTGCCTCTCTTTTATGGCTACAACTCAGAGAGTTCCTTATTTTTCCTGGGTAGTAACCTGTTAGTTTTAGATATAATAGAATCTAATTTCTGTAACTCAGTATGGTCGGGCTTGGTGAGATGATGGAAAATAGTAGACAGAAGAAAAGGGTGCATAGATAGATGGATAGATAGATAGATAGATAGATAGATAGATAGATAGATAGGAGATAATTTCTAATATGTATTAGAGTATGGTATTGATCAAGGAGAAAGAATCTGCATAGAAAATTAGTGCTTCATAACACAGGGCATAGGTTGATTGGATTTACCTGACCTGAGTGAGTCAGTAGGTATCAGTGTGGTAAAACAGAAGGAACTCCTTCTAGTAAGGTAACTAGCATGTGCAAACTTCCTGTGGTATTGTGACACCCCAGATTAGAACACAATTAGGGACGACCTTCAGCTATATACCATCACGATGCCCAGTATTCATTCTGATTGATAAGAGCATGTGCTTTACCAGGTTAAGTTTTTAATCTCCTCATCCAATGTGCACTGTGTCCTGCCAGCCTTGGGTGGTTGGGACATTTTATATTTGAACCTTACTAAAGGAAAGAAGAGAACTGAACTGAGTTCAGCCACTCTTTTTTTAGTTTTTTCCTTTTTTTGGTATTTTTGAGGCAGGGTCTCCCTTTTAGTATCAGCTGTCCCGGAGCTCGCTCTGTAGACCAGGCTGGCCTTGAACTCACAGAGATCCGCCTACCTCTACCTCCCGAGCGCTAGGATTAAAGGCACACGTCACGTCCGGCTGAGTTCTTAATGGCCACCAAGCCAAACCATACTGAGTTACACTGGACTAAGCCATCCATGCTAAGACTGCCCATGGGAGGCCTGGACTGCAGAGCTTAACAGTCATAAGTGCCAGGGGCAAAATTCTCGTACTCAAGAGTCCTACCATCAAGAAAACAAGCCAAGCTAAATAAAGCACTTATGACAGGGCTAGGCAAACACCTGGTGTTGGCAGCACACACCTGTTGTCTCAACTACTTGGTGGCTAAGTTAGGCTTGAGCACTTGAGGCCACCCTGGGCTACATACATGAAGAGACCCATCCCACGAAACAGGCTCTGAAATGAAGCAGGTCATCACTAAGAATTGCACTGGGCAGAGGACACACAGGTATCTCTGTTTTTTGCTATTTATTTACAACAATGTATCACTACACATCCCAAGCTGGCCTTGAATTCATGATTCATCTGCCTCAACCTCATGAGGGGATTGTACAAAGGGATTGTAGCTCCCTTTCCTTCCTTCCTTCCTTCCTTCCTTCCTTCCTTCCTTCCTTCCTTCCTTCCTTCCTCCCTTTTCTTCTTAAGCCATGCCTCTGACTAGTACCTGTTTACACAACAGTCTAGGTTTGGCCTAACAGAACTGGACTCAGGTTTGCCAAAGGAAGTCAAAGCACTGTCCTGTTTAACAAAGACGAATTCTCCACTCCTCTCCACTCCTCTCCACTCCACTCCACCCCCAAAGAGTGAAAATCCACTTGTGTTCCTGGAAGCGAGACTGATTAGACTAGCTGGTTTCTAGTCCCAGTTCAGTAAGATCCTGGTCTGGACTACAGATAAATACCGCAGAGGAAACAGATATGAAAAGGAAAGGCCCAGCCACCTCATCAGATTCCACACACCGTGCAGAGAGGGCTACTTCCCAGCCTCACTGTTACCCACTCCTGGATGGCAGGTCTCGAGTGTTGCCCCATAGATAAAGAATCTGGAATAGTCTCTTAATTTTTTAAAATTTATTTTGTATGTGTATGAATGTACTGGCTGCATGTACGTTTGTGCACCAGTGTCGTGCAATGCTGTGGAGGTCAGAAGAGGGCGTCGGATTCCCCTGGAACTGGAGTTAAAGATGGTTCTCAGCCACCATGTGGGTGCTGGGGATCAAACCCAGGTCCTCTGCAAGAGCAGTCGATGCTCTTAACCGCTAGGCCATTTCTCCAGCCCCAGAATCTGGAATAGTCTAGAACAACCTTATCTCAGTGCTGCTCGAACTTTCTTTACTGCATAAATGACTTCCTTTTATTATACTCTCCTCCTACACCGGCAGGAAGAATAATTTACAGACTGTTACAAGTCTGGAGTTTGTGACAGAAAAATGGGTGACTGCTCCGATTCCGTGGGAGAGGGAGAAAAGGCTCACAAGCCGCTCACCACAGGCAAGCCAGCTGGATTCTGGGCAGAACGTTTTTGCAATCTAATTAAGATGAGTTACATAAAATGCCTTTGGCCTGGTCTTCCTTCTTGTGAAGGTAACTTAGACTTTCTGCCTCTTCCTCTTCAAAATTGAAAGCTAGAAATGAACAGATTAAAGAAATAATTAAGAAGCTTTCACCAGGTTTGAAATAATAAAAGATCAAATGAATGAATATCAGCCATTCACATTTGAATGGAGTTGTCCCATGGTATCTTTGCTGAAATGCAAAGCTAGAAAAAGAACAGATTAAAAATAAAAAACATTAAGAAGCTTTCACCAGGTTTGAAATAATAAAAGATCAAGTGAATGAATATCAGCCATTCACATCTGAAAGGAGCTCTCCCACTCCCCCCACCCCCACTCTCCACCCCGTGTCTCTGCTGAATGCACACTCTCCACTGTGGCTTTATGCTCAGTGGGGCCAAAAAGAGCAATAAAGGGGTTAAAGGCCCTGACATTTAAACAGAGCTCAGCTCGCAGGTGCTGGGGACTCGGAGGAACAATAGCATCCAGGCAGGCAGGCAGGCAGGCATCTCGCAGGCTGCTGAAATAATGCCATGGCAACATCTGCGTGGGTGACAGGCTGCTTCAACATCCAAGTTCAGGCAGTGTGCGCTCCTGCGTTTCGAGTGGATTACCCTCGCTTTTAGATCTTCACATACCCGATGTAGTCAGTCACCTATCCTTACATCAACTATCCCAAAACAGCCTCTAATTGGTACTTCAAGCAGGAATGAGCGGTGAAACTGAACAAATGTATCAGCGAGGGGAAAGGAGAGACTCTGCACACAAGCCTACGCGACACAAAGGAAGCCCAGAGCCCAAAGTGCCCCACAGACATGCGATTTATGGGGCGGGATCCAGATTCCTAATAACTCTTGTGGGGCTGGAACGTCAAGGGAATTCCATTCTGTCCACAGGTAGAAAAACTGGCGAGTCTGTCAGTTTAGTAATTTCACCACAGAAGAGTCAAAGTGACATTTGTTCACAATTTAGTGGCTTCATCCTATGCTGTCAAGTGTGTTCTCAGGAGCTATAAAATATCCTCTTTCTGTTAACTGAAGATCAAGGGGTCCAGGGATTGAGAGTTGTGGAAGGAGGGGAGGGCTGCCTGGCTTGCTGCTCTCAGGGGGGAGAGGGGGGAGGTATGTGGAGAGGAAGAAGGGGAAGACAAGGGACTCTGCCACGGGAGCTTTCCTTCCTCCTGGAAACGCCTGGGAGAGCTGGAGAAACGCTCCCTTAAGCCCTGGGCTCCATGACTAAACCTTAGAAATGTAATGTCAGGCCATAGAGATGGCACACAAGTCCAGAAGAGGGAGAGAGAGGTACACAGCACCATGGAAGCATTCAGTGGTAGAAAGAAGCCTCCCTTAGAAAGCATACTTGAGGTTCTAAGGATGAACAGGAATCAAGCAAATAAAGGAAGTACTCTCTAGAAAGACCCAAGGGATGGCTTGTGCAAAGGCCCTGCAGGCAGAAAGAGGTGTGGCTGATGTGAAGGAATTAACATTAGCCAATGTGTCATTCTGGATTTTTCAACAGAAATGAAAGAAGGAAAACTCAGACCCTTTGTACTGAAAAGGTATTTATTAAAAGATTAGGGGAAGTGGGCTGGAGAGATGGCCTAGCCGTTAAGAGCGCTGACTACTTTTACAGAAGACCCAGGTTCGATCCCCAGCACCCTCATGGCGGCTGAGAACCGTCTTTAGCTCCAGTTCCAGGGGAATCCGACGCCCTCTTCTGACCTCTGTGGCATTGCACAACACGGGTGCACAAACCTGCATGCAGACAGTACATTCATACACATACAAATAAATAATTAGCCAGATGTGGTGGTGCACGCCTTTAATCCTAGCACTCGGGAGGCAGAGGCAGGCGGATCTTTGTGAGTTCAAGGCCAGCCTGGTCTACAGAGTGAGTTCCAGGACAGCTGGGACTACAGGGAGACCCTGTCTCAAAAAAAAAAATAAAATAAAATAAAATAAAATAAAATAAAATAACTAAATAAATAATTAAAATTTTAAAAACTTTAAAAAAAAAGATTAGGGGAGGTTATAGAACAGCAAGGAAGAGAAGTGAGTCCAGTATCCATGTGCGAATCAGTACCACCCAGCTTGTGGCATGAGGATGTCAACTGGTGCTAATCAGAAACGCCATCAGGACTGGGCGCTGGGCGTGCTGCACCTGGGACAGGCTCCACATGTAGATTTTGTTTGTTATGTTGATCTAGAAGAAGCTAAATGGACTAGCTGTCAAGTTCAGCTCTAGGTGGTCATAGCCCAATGCCATGGACCAAGAATCAAGGACCATTGCCAAGTTCTATGGCAGTCAACCATTCTATTCCTCTGGACTCATGGGAATTAGATGCTGAATCTAAGCTGTATCTGCACCATAATCCCAGCACGGTCAGTGGCACCAGGAAACCCATTTATATTTCAGTTTGTCCCACCTGCACCCTCAAGAGAGCCTGGAGAGGATGGCAGTACTTTCACTAGTGGGATTTTAATATCTTTGGAGTTTTTTTTTGTTTTTTTTTTGTTTTTTTTTTTGAGACAGGGTCTCCCTGTAGCTCAGGCTGTCCTGGAACTCACTATGTAGACCAGGTTGGCTTTGAACTCACAGAGATCCGCCTGCCTCTGCCTCCCAAGTGCTGGAACTAAAGGCGTGCGCTACCACACCTGCCTGGTTGTTGCTACTTTTTAAAAATTTCCTTATTATTTTATGTGTATGAGTGTACTGTTTGCATGTAGGTTGGTGCACCTGTGTCGTACAATGCTGTGGAGGTCAGAAGAGGGCATCAGATTCCCCTGGAACTGGAGTTAAAGACGGTTCTTAGCCACCATGTGGGTGCTGGGAATCGAACCCAGGTCCTCTGCAAGAGCAGTCGGTGCTCTTAACCGCTGAGCCATCTCTCCAGCCCCATCTAATATCTTTGGACTTCTTGTGGGGGAGGGGTGCATAGACAATGGGTAAGTTGGAAGCCCATGACCACCTGCTTCTTCCTACACCAAAAGCATCATCAGGTCCCTTTGTGTATCTCCACTACTCAAAGTATGTGATAGGCAGAATATTGGCATCACCTAGGAGGTTGTTAGAAATTCCGAATCTTAGACTCTACCCCACATCTTCCCAAATAAGAATTTTAACAAGACTCCTGTACTATTTATGTGCACATTAAAGTTTAAGAAGCACTAACCTAAGTTTGGTACGCCAGTGAATTTCTGGCATCAAATATCATACAATTAGACCACCCCTGAGCCCAGGCATCAGTCAGCTAATTGAAAACACAACTAAAATCACCTCCAGCTGCTCATTAGCATACTCAGTTCAGAGTTCCTGAACTACACAAATGCCAGTAGATTCAGCCTGACCCAAAATTAGGTTTCTTCTTTGGTCTGAACCCCTAATCTACAAGTGTCTCAGGATAAAGGTGAGCAGTAGCTTGTGCATCCTTTGGTGTACACATCACACAACCCCACACACACTGGGTTCGTCTTCTTCTTTTTTACATGCTGGTCAGAAGAAAACCATGAGAGGAACATGCCTAAATCATGCTGAGAGGTGATGACCTTGAAGCCACCCAGTGCCACTGAGCAGATGAGGCAAAAGATGGATTCTGTCCTGCAAAGCCCAGGAGACGTTGAAGGGGAGCAGTGCAAACACAGCTGAAGAAGCCAGAGAGTCTCAAAGCAGCAGCTCCTCAAAGGAAGAGGAGACGCCTGGGGACCTGGAGTCCTGGGGTTCAGGGGCGTCTGCAGTAGGGGAACCTACCAGGTGGAAGAGGGGTGACTGGCTCCAGCTGAGCCAGGTGGTGAAAAAGAGCCAGTGGAAGGAGAGCGAACCCAGAGTGGGGCTTAGAAATCTTATCCTAGCCAGGGACAGTGGTGCACGCCTTTAATCCCAGTGCTCAGGAGGCAGAGGCAGGGAGATCTCTGGTGAGATCGAGGCCAGCCTGGTCTACTACATAGTGAGTTCCAGGACAGAGAGACCCTGTCTCAAAAAGACCCCCCCAAAAAAGAAAGAAATTAAGAGAGAGAAAGAAAGATCTTATCACATTATTTCTTCACCTAGGCACATGGCTGGGATCAAAATTCCTTATCCTCTCCCATAATACCTTCAGCACAGCTCTCCATTCTCCCTGACCTTGTCTCTCCCATGTCTATTCGTTCATACTCCCCTGTGCCCACTTCCCTTTTTGTTTCCTTTGACATGCCTAGTCGATTTGTTGTCTTAACCTATAATTTTTGCTTTGAATCTTGATGCCTCATTATTGCTTAACAATAAAAGGATGTGTGATATCTATAGAAAAATACATAAAAATGAGTGTTATCTTTCATCTCCTGTGGTGCACACATCCCTCCTGGGTTTTTCTTCTTGTGATATCCCAGTCACAAGCCTGGAATCAGTGAGGAGAGTGTGGTAAATCACAAAGAGAATCAGCTCACTTGGCCTCAGTCCTGACTTTTGAGACCCTGGAGCAAGTTAGGGGTAGCTTCATCAGGAAGGGAGGGAACAACTTCTTCTGCTGGGGTTTGGATTCTTGGAAGGTGCTATAGTTTGTGTTCCCCAGAGCTCACGTGTTGAAACTTAATCCACAGTGCAACTTGCAGCAGTATTAATAGATGATGTCACCATTCTCTAAATAAATCCTACTTACAACAATAGGTAGTGCCTTGTAGAGTAAAACACTGAGGAAAGGAATCCTGGATTAAGAGCCCATGTTTTAATGGCAAGGGTCATCTGTAATAGCTATGTATCTAACTTAAGTATTTGCTCTATTGTAGAATTCCAAGGGCTAGAGAGATGACTTAGCAGTTGATAGAGCTTCCTGCTCTTGCAGAGGACCTGAGTTTGGTTCTCAGCACCTATGTCAGGTGGCCAACAACCTTGTAACTCCAGAGAATCCAGTGTTTTCTTTTGGCCTCTGTTAGTACTTACACTCACATGTACACACACACACACACACACACACACACACAATTAAAAAATAAGTTGTTGGCAGCTGGAGAGATGGCTCAGCAGTTAAGAGCACCGACTGCTCTTGTAGAGGACTGGGGTTCTATTCTCAGCACCCACGTGGCGGCTAAGAACCATGTTTAAGCCTGGTGTGGTGGTGCACACCTTTAATCCTAGCACTTGGGAGGCAGAGACAGGCAGATCTCTGTGAGGTCAAGGCCAGCCTGTTCTACAGAGTGAGTTCCAGGCCACCTGGGGCTATAGGGAGACCCTGTCTTAAAAAAAAAAAAGTTGTGCTGGGTATGGTAGCATATACCTTTAATCCAAGCTCTCAGGAGCCTGAGGCAGGAAGATCTCTGAGAGTTCAAGGCTAGCCTGGTAGCAAACTCCAGGCAGCTGGGGCTACAGGGAGATCCTGTATGAAAACAAAACAAAAAGCTAGGCATAGTAGCTTATGTCCTTAAACCCAGTTCTTGGGAAACAGAGTCAGGTGGATCTCTGTGAGTTCAAGGCCAGTCAGGACTATATAGTAAGATCTAATTAAATTAAATCTTTAAAAATAAAATTCCAACAAACATCTAAGACCTATATTAGAGTTTGAAATTTTTCTTAAAAAAAAAATACTATGTCCTCAGGACTTGGACCAATCAAGCTGGAACTAACCTGGAAGCCACCTCCCTGAAAACTAGCTCTTATAGTATCAGAGGCTACTATGCAATCTGCTAAAGGGGGGGGGCAATCAATGGTCCAACCCTGCTCCAAAATCTAATAACCACAGCAATGACTGGTACAGCAAACTCTATTGCTACAGTAGTGGCACTTTTATCTTAAGGGCAATCAACAGCTATCTAATTGGATTTAAAGTTCTCTCAATGGGAGGGAACTTATATGTGGTACTGTAGACATAGCCAAATACATATGTCTGGATAGGTCATACATCCTAGAGAAAAACCTACATCTGTCACACCCCTAGACAAACATAATTTCTGACTATATGCCAAATATGTATCCTTATATTTACAGACAAGTATACCTCTCATCACTCATTAAAGAAGCTTCTTTTTTTTCCACAACTGGTCAAACACAGAGTGTCTATGAGATGCCCAGCTCTAAGTACACATCTACAATGCAACCTTTGTACCTAAGGGTCAGGGAACATAGCAGAACATGGGACAGAGAGACTATTAATACATCTCTCAACTCTCACCAGTGAAGCTTCCTCATGCAACAGAGACCGATTAACACAGAAAGCCACAACTGGTCAAACAGCAGAGAATAAGAGAATGCAGAGTGCACATCACTGGATAGAACTCCCATATTAAACCTCTGCCACCCAGGGTTTAGTGACCATTGTGGAAGAGGGGGTTGAAAGACTATATGAGCTAGGGTTGGTACCTGGGAACTTGCTCATATAAACTTTTAGAAATGGTAGTGGCATGCACAAGACTCATGCAAACACAAACCAGACCAAAGAAAAAAAACCAGCATAATACTGGGGAAATTGGCAAGAACCCCCAACCTTAGCTGAGGAACTATTGGCAACTGATAACTGTTGGGAGAGGGACAGTTGGTGTTCTTTAAGGGAGTGACATTAGATAGGCTGACCAAGCTCCAGTGGATGAACTCATACCAAGGGACATCTGGGGACATAAACTTGACTCTCTAGGCCTTAACACATATGACAGAATGCATGAAATCTGAGGGGGCCTCTATGGAGGATTCAGATGGAGGAGGGGCCTAAATAAGATCAAGATGTACGAAATGCAGCAAAGTTTAATTAATCATTTTTTTTAAAAAAACTAGCTGGGCATGGTGGTGCACGCCTTTAATCCCAGCACTGGGGAGGCAAGGCAGGCAGATCTCTGTGAGTTCAAGGCCAGTCTGGTCTACATAGCGCATTCCAGGACAGCTGGGGTTATAGGGGGACCCTGTCTCAAAAATACCAAAAACAAATCTGTTTTTCGATACCATAACTTGGGCCAGAATAATAAGAGCTCATTTCTAACTATTGAGTAATAAGAATGGTCTGTGAATAAAGGGTTTGGGCAAAGGCTCAGTGGATAGGTGGCTGCCTGAAGATTTTGAGAGGTGAAGTTGTTTCTAATCTGCTTCATCTGTACTCCCTTATGGCAGCAAGAACTATTGGGAGTTCTCAAGCTGCAGTGCCCGCCATGCAGGACTTCTGTATGGGGATCCTTCAGGATGCAGGTAGGTATGTCTTTTCCCCAGTGATGAGTCAGATAGTCCTAGACAACTGGAAGTCTTGACTTGTAAAGCAATTATCATGGAATTAAATGTTCTTTACTGGTATGGGGGACCAAATAAATTGTGTGTGTGTGTGTGTGTGTGTGTGTGTGTGTGTCTTTTGAGATGAGGTCTCAGCCTTTTGAGTAGCTGAGACTGTAGATGTGCACCACTATGCTCAGCTACATGTAAGTTTAGATCGGAAGCATTTGTTACCATCTTACAGCTTAAAACAATTAGAATGTGAGCCTGTGAGCACCTGAAGTCTCAGCTAAACACTGGGAAGAAAAGAATGGCAGGATCAGAAACTATCTGAAGTAATAAAGAACAGAACTTAATGGTATTACAATACCTGAGAACAGTACAAAAAAGAAGCATGCTTCTTTTTTTTTTTTTTTTTATTTGGCTATGTGCTGGATTATTTGTTCTGATTGCTTATGGCTTCATGGGGGCATTGCTCAGAAGCATACAGGTCTCTCAGTAAAAGGGCCCAGGATTTGTTCCCACCAGACAGAACATCCATTCATGTGATAATGAATTTGTCCTTCTCCATCAGGTCTGTTTTTCTTTTTTTTTTTAATATTTTTATTTTTATTTTTTTTCACATAAATTTATTTATATTTTTTTAAAACAATCTAGACCCGTGTTCCCCCCATTCCCACCCCCCAAGAGCTCATGCATTCTGCCAAACATGCTTTGCGTCATCTCTTTCTCAGTCTTCTCAATATTCTCCAGGGAAGTGACTGTGTGTGAGCAGAAAGTTCACTGTTTCAGTCAGTTCTTTGAGCCAGTCCTTTCGTGTTGTTGTTGTTTGTTGTTTTCCAATATGCATTACAAACAACTGCTTTGGACAAAAGCTCAGGGGCCCTAACACAAGAAATACTACAAATAGGTAATTGGCAACTAAGATCCACAGATGAGGGATACCATTCGTCGTTTTTGTTTTTTCTGGGACTGTGTTACTTCACTCATCATGATGTCCTCTAGCTCCAGCCATTTTCCTGCAAAGCTTGCGATGTCGTCTTCTTTACTGCTGCATAGACTCCATTGTGTAATGTACGACATTTTCTCTACCATCATCAGTTGAGGGCATTTAGGTTGGTTCCAGCTCCTTGCTATGTGAGGGAGCGCAATAAACATGGACCGTGAATGTATTTCTGTGGTGGTGGAGTCTTTGAGGGTACAATGCCCAGGAGTGGTATGGGTGGGTCGGGTGGCAATTCATTCCATCTTCAAGGGTTTCCATACTGACTTTCCATAGTGGCTGTACGAGTTTACATTCCCACCAACAGTGGATGAGTGTTCCCTTTTTCCCCACAACCTCTCCCAGCACTTGGTATCATTTGTTTTTTCTGATCCTAGCAGCCTTATTGGAGTAAGATGAATCTTAAAGTGGTTTTTAACTTGCATTCCCTTAATGATTTGTGATTTTGAACAGTTCTTGAGGTGTTTTCTCAGACATCTCTAATTCTCACTTGTGAAGTCTCTGTTCAGTTCTTTGCTCCATCTATTGAGTGGGTCATTTGTTTTCTTTTTTCTTTGTTTTTTTCAGTAGTTTATTATCTGGAAATCAATGTGTTTTGTCAGATGTACTGCAGTGAAGGTTTCCTCCCACTTTGTGGGATTTCTCTTCACTTCCTTGATTGTTTCGTTTGAAGTACAGAGCTTTTGAGTTTAATGAGGTCCCATTTGTCAATTGTCAACCTTAATTCTTGTGCAGATGCTGTGCTGATTTAGGAAGTCTTTTCCTAGCCTATGTTCTTGTAGTCGCTGCCAACTTCTTCTATCGCTTTCAGAGTTGGGGTTTCACGTTGATGTCTTGATCCATCTGGAGTTCACTTTTGTGCAGGGCAAGAGGTAGGGGTTTAATTTCATTCTTCTACAAGTGGTGATCCAGTTTTGGCCAACAACCACTTCTGAAGATGCTGTCTTTTCTCCATTGTGGCTTCTTGGCCCCCTTGTCAATATAAGATGGCTGAAATTGTATGTGCTCAGATTTGATCTTCGGTTTTGTTCCATTGGTCAACAGGTCTATTTTTTGTGCAATACCTAGGCTGTTTTTTATGACTATCGCCGTAGTATAGTTTGAAAGCTCTGGTATAGAGATCCCCCTTGTGTAGCTCTTTTTCACTTAGGGTTGTTTTTGGCTATTCGGGGGTCTTTTGATTTTTTCCAAATGAATTTAAGAGACTTTTGTTTCCAAGCCTGTGAAGAAAATCTTGGGAATTTTGATTGGGATTGCGTTAAATCTATACAAGAGTTTTGGTAAAATGTACATTTACAATGTTAATTTTCCCAATCCATGAGCATGGGGAGGTTTTTCCTCTTCTGATGTCTTCTTCAATTTCTTTCTTTAAAGGTTTTAAAATTTTTGTTGTAGAGATCTTTGGTGTCTTTGGTTTAGGTTGTTCCTAGGTATTTTATTGTTTTTTTTGAGGCTATTGTGAGTGGGAAGGTCTTCTTTGAATTCTTTCTCCAGTTGCTTGTTGTTCTTGGTGTAAGAAAGGCCATTGATTTTTTTTTTTAAGTTTAATTTTGTATCCATGCCACTTTGCTGAAGCTGTTAATCAGTTTCTAGGCAGGTGTTTTTCTGGTGGAGTTTTATGGCCTCCTTAGTAAACAATCATATCATCAGCGAATAGGGATCGTCTGAACTTCCTCTTTTCCAATTAGTTATTCCTTTAATTATCCTTTTCCTCTGAGTTATTGCTCTAGCAGTTTTCTTAAGCACTTATTGAAGAGAGTGGTGACAGGGGGCAAGCCTTGCGAGTTCTCACCTTTAAGGGAATTTATCTGTCATTTCCCCATTTAGGTGTATATTGGCTGTGGGTTTCCCTGTATATGGCTTTGATACAGTGAGGAAAGTCCTCCAATACCAATTCCTTCAAGAACTTTTAAGCATGAAAGGGATTGCTGGATTTTGTACAAAGGCTTTTTCAGCATCATTGAGATGATGGTGTGGTTTTTTGTCTTTGATTCTGTTTTGTGTTTGATGATATTTTATTGATTTTTCTATGTTTGAATCCCTTCGCATCGCTGGTATGATCACACTTTGGTCCTGCATGGATGAATCTTCTTGATGTGGTCTGTACTGATGATTTGCACAGTATCCTGTTTAAGATTTTGGTATCTGTGTTTCAGTAGGGAGATGAGTCTATAATTCTCCTTTTAGGTTGTATTTTCCCTGGTTTTGGTAATAGAGTGCATGCTAGCTTCATAGAAGAGAATTTGGGAGCATTCCTCTGATTGTAGCCTTCTAACAGTTTCACAGTAATATGGTTTGTAGTCGTTTTTGAATGTTTTATAGAATCTGCTGTGAAACCGTCTGGGCCTGGGCATTTTTTTTTTCTTTTTAGTTTGAGAGTGAGTTCTTATAATTCTCTTCTATTTGTTTCACTATAGTTATGGTTTCTTTAAGTCTGTCATGTCTCTTCTTGTTGAATTTTTGTGATTCCCAGATTTCAGATATTCACCATTTCTTCTAAGGTTTTCAAACTTGGTAGAAATGTAGGTTCTTGTAATATCCCATAATGCATTTACTGGTATCGTTTTCCTTGTCCTGTTTAGATATTTCCCTTTATCAACAATGGAATTGATTGATTTTGGAGTTCTTCCTTTTTCTTTTGGTTAAATAGGCTAGAGGTCTGTCTTCTTGTTATTCTTTCAAAGAACCAACTTAATTGGCTTATTATATTTTTTATATTGTTTTCTTTGTTTCTATTGCTTAATTGAGTTCTTCTGCTCTGATTTTTGTATTTCTTACTTTCCTGTCTGTCTGGTTCAGGGTTGCATCTGTTATTGCATCTTCTCAAGTGCTTTTTAGCTGTAGTGTTTACGATCATTCAACTTGTGCTCTTTCGTTTTCTAATGTAGCACCTGTTCAGGGCAATATAAACTCACCTCTTAGGACTGCTGTTTAAGGTATCCCATAGGTTTTGTTGTGTTGTAATTGCTCAATTGTCATTCAGTTCCTGGAATGTTTTTATTTGGCTATGTGCTGGATTATTTGTTCTGATTGCTTATGGCTTCATGGGGGCATTGCTCAGAAGCATACAGGTTCTCAGTAAAGGGCCAGGTTTGTTCCCACCAGACAAACATCCATTCATGTGATATGAATTTGTCCTTCTCATCAGGTCTGTTTCTTTTTTTTTTTAATATTTTTATTTTTTTTTTTTTCAAATAAATTTATTTATATTTTTTTAAAACCAATACCCGTGTTCCACCCCTTCCCCCACCCCGCAAGAGCCATGCATTATGCCAAACATGCTTTTCAGTCACTTTCTCAGTCTTTCTCAATATTCTCCATGAGGAAGTGACTGTTGTGTGGCAGAAGTTCACTGTTTCAGTCAGTTCTTGATGCCTCGTCCTTTCTGTTGTTGTTGTTGTTGTTTTCCAATATTCATTACAAACAACTGCTTTGGACAAAAGCTCAGGGGGCCCTACACAAGAAGAAATACTTACAACTAGGTAATTGGCACTAAGATCCACAGATGAGGGATACCATTCGTCGTTTGTTTTTCTGGGACTGTGTTACTACTCATCATGATGTCCTCTAGCTCCAGCCATTTTCCTGCAAAGCTTGCGATGTCATCTTTCGTACTGCTGCATAGACTCCATTGTGTAGATGTACGACATTTTCTCTTCCACTCATCAGTTGAGGGGCATTTAGGTTGGTTCCAGCTCCTTGCTATGTAAGGGAGCTGCAATAAACATGGCCATTGCATGTATCTCTGTGGTGGTGTGAGTCTTGAGGGTACATGCCCAGGAGTGGTATGGGTGGGTCGGTGGCAAGTTCATTCCAAGTCTTCCAAGGGTTCTCCATACTGATTTCCATAAGTGCTGTACAGGTTTACATTCCACCCAAAGTGGATGAGTGTTCCCTTTTCCCCACAACCTCTCAGCACTTGGTATCATTTGTTTTCTTGATCCTAGCCAGTCTTATTGGAGTAAGATGATTGTCTAAAAGTGGTTTTTAACTTGCATTTCCTTAATGTTAGTGATGTTGAACAGTTCTTGAGGTGTTTTCTCAGGAATCTCTAATTACCTCACTTGTGAAGTCTCTGTTCAGTTCTTTGCTCCATCTATTGAGTGGGTTCATTTGTTTTCTTTTTTCTTTGTTTTTTCATTCGTTTTTATATATTCTGGAAATCAATGTTTTTGTCAATGTATCTGCAGTGAAGGTTTCCTCCACTTTGTGGGTTTCTCTTCACTTCCTTGTTGTTTCGTTTGAAAGTACAGAAGCTTTTGGTTTAATGAGGTCCCATTTGTCAATTGTCCACCTTATATTCTTGTGCAGATGCTGTTCTGATTTGGAAGTCTTTTCTCTACGCCTATGTTCTGTTAGTTCGCTGCCAAATTCTTCTTCTTTCAGAGTTTTGGGGTTTCACGTTGAG